>WHVB01000074.1:0-53962 GCA_015178965.1 Russula ochroleuca
ACTGGAAAACACCCAAGAAGGTGAACAGAAGAGTAGCCCGCTGGTTCGGAGAACTCCAGGAATACAACCTGGTAATCCAACATGTACCAGGCAAACTACACACGGCAGCCGACATGCTCTCCCGACCCCCAGTCGACGACAAGGTGAAAGCGACAATAACGACCTCACACTCCTCCCCAAAAAAATGTTCATCAGGCTCCAAACTAGCCAAGACGCCGACCCGGCCGACAAAACCCTCGAACACAAAATTGTGCAAGCACAAAAACGATGACCAGGAGAAATGAAGGCGTGGGCAAAGAAATACAAACTCACAAGATCCCCAGGAGACCTCCAGTGGCTCAAAAACACCACCCCAGTAGTCCCCGACGACCCGGAAATGCATAAGGACCTCATGGACCACTTCCATGACGCCCCAATGGCAGGACACCCAGGGAGAGACGAAACAACCCAGGCAATCAAGAGACAGTACTGGTGGCCAAACATGAACGCCTGGATCGAAGAATACGTGAAAGGGTGCACCCCATGCCAACAAAATAAGAATCTAACCCACTGGAAGAACACCCCGCTGTACCGCATCGCCCCTCACCCAAAAGCAAACCCGTTCGAAGAAGTGGCAATGGACCTAATAACCCAACTTCCCAAGAATGGCCCCTATGACGCCATACTAACCATAGTCAACCACGGATGCACAAGGGCAGCCCTCTTCCTCCCCTGCACGACCACGATCACAGGCGAAGGCATAGCGGAACTATACCTCTGCAACGTCTATCAGTGGTTCGGGATCCACAAGAAAATAATCACGGACCGAGACCCCCGATTCACCTCGCACTTCGCCACCGCCCTATGCCAAAGGCTGAAAACCAAGCAGAACATATCAACGGCCTACCACCCACAAACTGACAGATTATCAGAGAGGAAGAACCAGTGGGTAGAACAATACCTCCGATTCATCACAACAGCCCAAGAAGATGACTGGAGCGACTGGCTCCCAATTGCCTCCCTCGTGCACAACACTCGGATCAATGCCACCATCAGAATCGCTCCAATCCAAGCGCTGATCGGTTACCTCCCCGAAACAAGGCCAGGACCAACACCCCTATCAACCAATCAAATGGTCAAAGAACAAGGGGGAGAGATAAGCAAACGAAGGGAACAAGCGAGGACAGCGCTGGCCCGAGCCGCCCAGGGAATGCCGATCGAACAATATCAGACTGGAAACCAAGTTTGGCTGGAAGCAAAGCACCTAGCCCTCCCTTATCAAGCACCCAAGCTAGCCCCTAAACATCATGGACCATTCACCATCACAAAGCAGGTGTCACCGGTCGCATACAAACTCCAACTTCCCATGGCCTGGACTATCCATGACGTCTTCCATGCCTCCCTGCTGACCCCTTATCGCAAAATCACGACACACAGACCGAATTACACAAGGCCACCGCCTGACCTTATCGCCGGTGTTACCGTCCCCTCGACCCTGGGACTTCCCCCCTTCGATCGACGGGGACATCAGCCTTGCGGACGACCCAATGGAGTTGGATGACCCGGAGTAGCGGTAAGAGCAGGCCAATATATATTAGTGTACGCCTCACCTGATGTGGATGGACTACATGAGTCGCCTTGTGACTCAGCCCCTATGTACGTGACTCGCAGCCCCGTATCGTCGTGCCCCATGCCCTGTGCCCTATCCCCGTACCCTGTACCCTGTAGTAGTATAAGTACGACTCCATAGTGACCCTAAGTCGCTAAGTTGAGTCTCCTGTCCGTCTTACGACGGCAATATCATCTATTCTCCCACCCCCAGCCAGAAGGCGGCCGCTAAGAGCCTTGTCACTACCACCCCAAGTCTACTTGTTATCGTCGCGTAAGCAGCGGTGACAGCCGGAGAGAAGGAGTACGAGGTCGAGAGCGTCATTAATCACCGATATCACGGGAGAAAACACGACCTCCAATACCTCATCCATTGGAAAGGGTATCCCGATGCAGACAACTCATGGGAACCGGCAGGACAGGTCCATGCCCCGAGGCTTATCACCGCATACCATCGAAGGAATCCTTTGGGCGACCCTCAGACACATAAAAACCCCCAGAAGAGACAAAAGACGACCATCCGCACCACTCTCCTCCCCACTCAGCAATGTCCACTGCCCCCATTGATAGTTCCATTGTCTCCCTCATCCAAGCCCGACAAACCCTCCTCGAAAGGCCCGACCTCGCCCCGGAAGCTAAGGAGGCCCTCCAAGAGCTTCAAATCCAGGACGCCCTCATATCAGACAAAATCGTGGACCAGATCGCAGCCCAGCAACTCCCGACGCTCACAGCCCTCCCAGACGACGTGGTTATCGTCGAGGACCAAGACTTCAACATCAACACCCCTGAGCCCAACACCAGCAAATCAACCGATGCCCCGGAACCGTACCACATCACGGAACCCATTTGCCAGCCACTTCCCAACGTCCTCTCGCCACGCACTGCCCTCTCTGCCCTCTCCAACCCCGACATCTCGATGACTCAGGTCTTCGAGATTGCAGTCGCCCTTGCCAACACCGCCCACCGCAACCGAAAGGACTTCGCCCACCAGACCGAGCTGTACGAGGAAGCAGTCACCTGCCTCGAACAAGAAGCACACTGCCCCGCTCCAGCTAACGACCCCCCCTATGGCTACATCCCCAATGACGACATCGCCCCCTACTTCACCATCCCAGACAGGGGTGGACGCCTCTATATGGCCCCCTTCCTCTGCAGATGCCCAGGCGACCCAACCCACGTCATCGGAACCATGGGGACCCCCAACAACGACGAAGAGCACCTGTGCCCCATCTACGCCGCCCCTCGCCACTCCGATGGCCACTCCCTCACTGTGCTCCCCCCTTGGTTCCTCGACCTCCTCCATAACCAGTCCCCCCACACTGAATCCATTGTCGACTCTGCCATTAACATGGGAGACTGGGGACTGGGCGCCGACATCCACCGCTACACTGAGAAGAGCAAGATGCTCGCCGACCTCTACAGGGAGAAGGACCGCATCACCACTAGCATCCAGGCCACCTATGAGGACCAGGAGTATGTCTGTCACCGCCTCGAACACGCCCAGGCCCCCTCCAGGCTCAACCACTTCCGCTCCCTCTCCAAACACGACTCTGGCGCCCCCTTCAGGTCTGACAGCGACAGCGACGACGGCTGGGGCCACCCAATCCCTATCCCCCAGCGTAAGGCAAAGCATAGCCGAGGTCGGCTCCATGGCTGAACAGAGGGTGATGTTACTGCCGGCAGCTGCACTTAGCCAGTGGGAGGTTAAGGGGCAGCATAAGCAGAGGGTGAACCGGCCCAAGGTGAGTTACTGTTTCTGCCAGGAATTGAACCTGGAGTTGCAGCATGACGGAGGACCCTGTGATTGTATGTCTCGACCCAACCCCTTCCTGTAGCACATTCTGGACGCTACCCCCCCCTTGTCTCGTCTCGTATCTCTGATGTAGTTATGATCTCATTGTCTCGACCTTCCCCTCGTGTATGGACTTATTGCGGGCACCGTAGTGCAGAGGATGACGTCTCATGATGTCTTCCTAGTATCGTTGTAGTAGGATGATGTGCCCCGACGTCATCCCCATACCTCTAGCCATTGGTTCTGGATTCGTAGCACTGCCTCTCTGTACTACTATAAGTAGGACTCGCCTTCGTCTCTAAGACGCTAAGTTGAGTCTCCTCGTCTCACAATCTAGCCTGCTATTCCCCATCCTTTGAACGGAGTGAACATGTCACTGTCTATTTCCTTGCCCATCAAACCAGTACCCTCAGGAGTCTAAGTGTCTGTCACCGGTGTAGGGTGCGACACTTAGACTCCTGAGGGTACTATGTTGATGGGCAAGGAAATAGACAGTGATGCGTTCCCTCCGTTCGGAAGATGGGGAATAGCTGGCTAGATTGTGAGACGAGGAGACTCGACTTAGAGTCCTAGAGACCTAAGATGAGTCCTACTTATACAAGTACAGCTACGAGACCTAGAACGAACTACCAACTGCTAGAGGTACGGGGATGATGTCGGGGCATGTCATCCTACTACGACGATACTAGGATCGACGTCATAAAGACATCATCCTTACTACAGTGCCTGCAATTAGTCCGTACACGAGGGGAGGGTCGGGACAATGAGATCATCAACGCGTCAGAGATACTATGAGTCATGGGGATAGGTAGTGTCCAGAATGTGCTACAGGAAGGGGTTGGGTCGAGACATACAATCACAGGGTCCTCTGTCATGCTGCAACTCTGGGTTCAACTCCTGGCAGAAGCGGTAACTCACCTGGGGCCGGTTCACCCTCTGCTTATGCTGCCCCTTGACCTCCCATTGGCCAAGTGCAGCTGCCAGCAGTAACATCACCCTCCGTTCAGCCATGGAGCCGACCTTGGCTATGCTTTGCCTTACACTGGGGAATTGGGATTGGGCAGCTCCAGCCATCGTTGCCATCGCTGTCGGACCTGAAGGGGGCGCCAGAGTCGCGGTTGGAGAGGGAGCGGAAGTGGTTGAGCCTGGAGGGGGCCTGGGCACACTCAAGGCAGTGATGGACATACTCCTGGTCCTTGTAGGCGGCCTGGATGCTAGCGGTGATGCAGTCCTTTTCCCTGTAGAGGTCGGCGAGGGTCTTGCTCTTCTCAGTGTAGTGGTGGATGTCAGTGCCCAGTCCCCAGTCTCCCATGTTGATGGCGCAGTCAATGAGGGATTTGGTGTGGGGGGACTGGTTATGGAGGAGGTCGAGGAACCAGGGGGGGAGTGCGGTGAGGGAGCAGCCATTGGAGTGGCGAGGGGCAGCATAGATGGGGCACAGGTGCTCTTCGTCGTTGTTGGGGGTCCCCATGGTTCCGATGACGTGGGTTGGGTCGCCGGGGCACCTGCGGAGGAAGGGGGCCATATAGAGGCGTCCTCCTCTATCTGGGATGGTGAAATAGGGGGCGATGTCGTCATTGGGGATGTAGCCATAGGGGGGGTTGTCAGCTGGAGGGGGGCAGCGTGCTTCTCGTTCGAGGCGGGCGACTGCTTCCTCATACAACTCGGTCTGGTGGGCGAAGTCCTGTCGGTTATGTTGGGCGGTGTTGGCGAGGGCGACTGCAATCTCGAAGACCTGAGTCATCGAGATGTTGGGGTTGGAGAGGGCGGAGAGAGCGGTGCGCGGCGAGAGGACGTTGGGAAGTGGCTGGCAAATGGGTTCTGTGACGTGGCATGGTTCCGGGGCATCTGTAGGTTCCTCGGGCTCGGGGGTGTCAACGTCGAAGTCTTGGTCTTCCACAATGACCACGTTGTCTGGGAGGGCTGTGAGTGTCGGGAGTTGCTGGGCTGTGATCTGGTCCACAATTTCGTCCGAGATGAGGGCGTCTTGGATTTGAAGCTCCTGCAGGGCCTCTCGGGCTTCCGGGGCGAGGTCGGGCCTTTTGAGGAGGGTTTGTCGGGCTTGGACGAGGGAGACAATGGAGCTATCAATGGGGGTAATGGACATTGCTGAGTGGGGAGGAGAGTGGTGCGGATAGTCATCTTTCGTTTCTTCTGGGGTTTTTTATGCGCCTGAGGGTCGCCTAAGGGATTCCTTCGATGATATGCGGCAACGAGCCTCGGGGCGTGGACCTGTTCGGCCGGTTCCCATGAGTTGTCCACATCGGGGTACCCTTTCCAATGGATGAGGTATTGGAGGTTGTGTTTCCTCCCATGATATCGGTGATTAACAACGTTCTTGACCTCGTATTCCTTCTCTCCGGCGATAAGGTCAGGCGGTGGCCTCATGTAATTTGGTCCATGCATCGTGGTTTTGCGATAAGGGGTCAGCAGGGAGGCATGGAAGACGTCATGGATGGTCCAGGCCATGGGGAGTTGGAGTTTGTACACGACTGGTGACACTTGCTTGGTGATGGTGAATGGTCCATTGATAAGCTCCACCTCTGGCAAGGAGAGAGGCGAGGTGTTTTACGGACCGACGGACTGGCTGGGATCACATGATCCCATGACTCACCTACGATACACACGTGGCTCCTCGACTGAACTGGCTGACTGAGGCTCTTACTATACTGATGACTGATGACCCCGACTAGGCTGACTGATATGCGCATCATGCTGACAGTGTACTATACGATGACTGAGCATGACTGATGGGCTGACAAACCGACTTACCAATCGGTTATAAGACTATTAGTCATACCTGATTCGAACCTGTATATATACGACTCTGTACAAACAGTTGAGCCTTAAGCTCGACTTTGCTTTGCAATCGCAGCTCCTTGTCTACTCCTGTTCCTTGCGCGGCCCTCTCAGCTCTTCCATTTACCCTTCGAGGTCCTTAAAGGCGGATCTCACCTTCGGAGCTTAGTGATTGTGCTATAACAATCAACACGCACCTCAGGAGTCTGATCACGTGTCACGGCACGCTTCGGACCGCACACTTTCCTCTTCAGTCGAGTGTGCACGAAGCCCCGCTGCGGGCTTAACATCCATGACATTTAGGGGCTAACTTGGGCGCTTGATAAGGGAGGGCTAGGTGCTTTGCTTCCAGCCAGACTTGGTCTCCAGTCTGATATTGTTCGATCGGTGTTCCCTGGGCGGCTTGGGCCAGCGCTGTCCTCGCTTGTTCTCTTCGTTTGCTTATCTCTTCTCCCTGTTCTTCGACCTTTTGATTGGTTGATAGGGGTGTTGATCCTGGCCTCATTTCGGGGAGATAACTGATCAGTGCTTGGATTGGAGCGATTTTGATAGTGGTGTTGATCCGGGTGTTGTGCACAAGGGAGGCGATTGGGAGCCAGTCGCTTCAGTCATCTTCTTGGGCTGTTGTGACGAATCGGAGGTATTGTTCTACCCACTGGTTCTTCCTCTCTGATAATCTGTCAGTTTGTGGGTGGTAGGCCGTTGATATGTTCTGCTTGGTTTTCAGTCTTTGGCATAGGGCAGTGGCGAAGTGCGAGGTGAATCGGGGGTCTCGGTCCGTGATTATTTTCTTGGGGATTCCGAACCACTGATAGACGTTGCGGAGGTACAGTTCTGCTATGCCTTTGCCTGTGATTGTGGTCGAGCAGGGGAGGAAGAGGGCTGCCCTTGTGCATCTGTGGTCGACTATGGTTAGTATGGCGTCATAGGGGCCGTTCTTGGGGAGTTGGGTTATTAGGTCCATTGCCACTTCTTCGAAGGGGTTCGCTTTCGGATGAGGGGTGATGTGGTACAGCAGGGTGTTCTTTCGGTGAGTTAGATTCTTATTTTGTTGGCAGGGGGCACACCCTTTCACGTATCCTTCGATCCAGGCGTTCATGTTTGGCCACCAATACTGTCTCTTGATTGCTTGGGTTGTTTTGTCTCTCCCTGGATGTCCTGCCATTGGGGCATCGTGGAAGTGGTCCATAAGGTCCTTACACGTTTCCGGGTCGTCGGGGACCACTGGGGTGGTGTTTTTGAGCCATTGGAGGTCTCCTGGGGATTTTGTGAGTTTGTATTTCTTTGCCCACGCTTTCATCTCTCCTGATCGTCATTTTTGTGCTTGTGCGACTTTGTGTTCGAGAATTTCGTCGGCTGGGTTGGCATCTTCGCTGGTTTGGAGCCTGATGAACATTTCTTCGGGGAGGAGTGTGAGGTCGTTGTTATTGCTTTCACCTTTGTCATCGACTGGGGGTCGGGAAAGCATGTCGGCTGCTGTGTGTAGTTTGCCTGGTATGTGTTGGATTACCAGGTTGTATTCCTGGAGTTCTCCGAACCAGCGGGCTACTCTCCTGTTCACCTTCTTGGGTGTTTTCCAGTGGTTTAGGTTAGCGTGGTCCGTTAGTACTGTGACTGGGGTTTTTGTAGCCGCTAGGTGAGGTCTCCAGTGGTGCAGGGCTTTCATGACCGCCAGCAGTTCCCTTTCGAAGATGTCGTAGTTTTGTTCTGTTGGGGTGAATGTTGCCGAGTAATATGCGATTGGGTGTCTCATGATTTTGTGTGTTCTTGGGTTTGTTTCTCCCTCCTGTGAGAGTATGGCTCCCACGCCGTAAGCTGAAGTGTCCGTGGCCAGGAAGAAGGGTTTGGTGTAGTCTGGTTGTCTTAGGATCGGCCTGGTGCACATCAGTGTTTTGAGTGTTTTGAAGGCTTTGATTTGTGGCTCTCTCCAGTGGAATGGGGTTGTTTTCTTTGTTAGTTCTATGAGGGGGCGTGCGATTCTTGAGTAGTTGGGGATGAAGTATCAGTAGAACCCAGTGAATCCTAAGAAGGCTCAGACGTCCCTTACATTCTTTGGGGGTGGCCAGTCTGCGATTCCTTTTATCTTTGTTGGGTCCATTTGTACTGTTCCTGCACTTAGAATGACGCCGAGGAATTCCACTTTCTTCTGTTCGAATTGGCACTTCTCTGGTTTAAGGTAGAGGTTGTGGTGTTTTAGTTTGGTTAGTACCTGGTGGACTTGTTTTCTGTGGGTTTCTGGGTCGTTTGGGGTGTGGATCAAGATGTCGTCCATGTAGATGGTGAGCCAGTCTTCCCTGAGTTCTTCGACGAAGATTGCATTCATCATCGTTTGGAAGGTGGCTGGGGAGTTGGTCAGGCCGAAGAACATCACTCTTGGTTCAAAGAGGCCTTTGTTGGTGATGAATGCCGCTTTCCATTGGTCTTGTTTCTTGATACGGACGTTGTTGTATCCCCATCGCACGTCAAACTTCGAGAACAGGGCGGTGTCTTGGGCTCAGGCTATGAGTTCTGGGATAAGTGGTAGTGGGTATCGGTTGCAGATGGTATGTTTGTTGAGGTGTCGATAGTCTTGTACCAGTCGGAGTTTGCCATCCTTCTTTTTAATGAAGAAGAAGGGGGCAGTGTAGGGGCTCTTCGAGGGCACTATGTATCCCTTTCGAAGGTGTTCTTCGATGAATTTCTTGAGGGCTTTCCTTTCTTCTTGGGTGAGGGCATAGATCTTTCCTGGTAACGTCGGGGGGGTGTCTTTTTTGAGTTCTATTGCGTGGTCCCAGATCCTTGGCTCCGGGAAGTGTTGGGCCTTTTCCTCGCTGAACACTTGCATGTGTCGTTGGTATTCAGCTGGTAGGGAGACGTTTCTCGGGGTGTCGTGGTGTTCCACTAATTTTGAAGCTAAGGTTTGTTGTTTGTCCGCTGTGAGGGCGGCGATCACCAGCTTTCTGGCGTACTCAGGGGGCGTTTCTTTCTCTGTTGATTTGATGGGGGTGAGCATAATTGGGAGTTGGTTGTAATCGATCCATCCTTTCGACCATGTGATTCTCAGTTCCATTCCTGAGAACCAGGGGTATCCGAGAATAAGGGGGTTTCCTCCTAAGTGGGTTAGGAAGAATCTCATGACTCTTGTTCTTCCTCCTGTTCTGATGGTGGCATCTGTGTAATGGGTGATTGGCCCTTGTCGATTTGGGGTTTTGTCCACGTTGAAGACTTCTCTTGGGGTTTTGAGTCGGATGAGGGGGAGGCGAAGGGCATATGTGTGGTCTGTGTCTATGAAGTTTTCCGTGGCGCCGCAGTCCACTAGGGCGATGGTTTCAGTCCTCTTTTCGGCAGAGTTAATGTATACTCAAACTGTCATTAATCATCGATTGGCAAGATATACATGTTCTGTGCTATTGGTCCTAATCCAGACTGTACAAATTAGGCCTCCTGAAAATCCTCTGCTCCGAACTTTGCCGTAATCTCTTCCATCTCTTGCTGCGTCATTGATGCGATTTGGGCTTGGAGGGCGTCATATTTGGTGCTCGACGTGGACTCGGTCAGGTTGTCGCTGTAGGGATCCTCCATGTTGATGAGGTTGGCCGTGGGGCGTCATCCTTGGGGTCTCCCTTGGTTGTTGTGATGGGGGCAGTTCCTGGCAAAATGTCCCATCTCTTGGCAGTTAAAGCAGGGGCCTGGTGGAGGTCTGGTACGTCCTTGTTGGTTTCGGGGTTGGTTTTGGGTGTCGATTTCCATCGACCGTCCATAGGATCATTGGTTGGGGTAGTTGTTCCATCCTTGTCGGTTGGCCCTGGACCTATCGAGGTCCATGGGGACATAAGCATTGTTCATGCTCCGGGGGGCGTTTGATGAGTTGTATTGGTGTTGGGGGTAGTTATTGTTCTGTTGGGGGCGCTGATAATTCCAGTTTTGCCTCTGGTATTGAGGCTGAGGGTTTCCCTGTCTCTGAGGTTGAAAGAATCATCCCGCCGTGTTCCCTAGGAGCGCCTTCAGTATCTCTTGGGATTGCGTCGCTTTGATGGCGGTCTCTTTGTAAGTGGGGTAGTCTCTGACCGGTTGTTGGGCCATTGCTTTCATGGTGTCTGCTAGTACGGTCGGGGAGAGATGTAGGAAGAAGAGTTGGAGGCTCTCGGGGTGGTTCTGGTTATATCCTGCTTCTCCGATCAACTGTTCGAAGTCCACAATGTATTGGTCGATGTGGGGCCAGGTCATGCACAGCATAGTAAGTTTGTTCCTGGCCCTGAGTTCTTTTTGGGAGTCCATGAACTGGGCGCAGAACTGGGCGATGAACTGGTCATAAGTGTCTTGGTTGTCTGGTTGGTTGGCAAGCCATCTCCCCATGTTGTGCCTCCATGTGGCGGTTTGTGGTCCTTTGACGTGGGAAAGGGTGTAGGCCACTCTGGTGATGGCCGATTGGAAGGGGATGTGTTGGTGGTTGAGGAGGAAGTGGTCCGTGACTTCGTCGATAAATTCTTCTGCTCTGGTGCAGTCACCTTCAAAGTGGACGGGAGGGGCACCCATGAGTCGTTCTCCGTGGGCGACGGGGGCTGCTTGTTGTCCTGCGGGTTGTCCTCCTCCGGGGGGTGGGTTTCCTCCTCCTCCCCCTCCGCCAGGGTTTCCTCCTGGGTTGCCTCCAGGGTTTCCTCCGCCAGGGTTTCCTCCTCCTGGGTTGCCTCTGGGGTTTCCTCTGCTACCTCCTCCTTGGGGCGTGGGTTGGGTGGTGCCTCGTCCTCCGACTCCCAATAGAGTCATAGTGGTGGTGAGGGTGGTTTGCACTAGCTGTTGAGCGAGCCGTTTGCTATCTGATAGGGTGCGGGAGCTAAGGGTTTGCGTGGCCATGGCTTCTCTTTGCAATTCTTGGACGGTGAGTGTTGTCCAAGTGCAGTCTCTTATGTCTTTGGGGACTTCTTGGGTCCTTGTGGGCTCTTGGGGCTCTTCGATGTCATCCGTGCTAGTGTCTGATGCTTGTTGTTCGATGGGGAGGGCTGTCCTTGATGCCTGCTTGCTCGACTGCCTCAATTGCTGTTGGTGTTTGGCGAGTAATTGCAACATGGTGGATAAGAAGTCGAGTCTAATGTCACCGGCATAGGGTGCGACACTTAGACTCCTGAGGGTACTATGTTGATGGGCAAGGAAATAGACAGTGACACATTCACTCCGTTTGGAAGATGGGGAATAGCAGGCTAGATTGTGAGATGAGGAGACTCGACTTAGAGTCCTAGAGACCTAAGACGAGTCCTACTTATACAAGTACAGCTACGAGACCTAGAACGAACTACCAACTGCTAGAGGTACGGGGATGATGTCGGGGCATGTCATCCTACTATGACGATACTAGGATTGACGTCATAAAGACGTCATCCTTACTACGGTGCCCGCAATTAGTCCGTACACGAGGGGAGGGTCGGGACAATGAGATCATCAACGCATCAGAGATACTATGAGTCATGGGGATAGGTAGTGTCCAGAACGTGCTACAGGAAGGGGTTGGGTTGAGACATACAATCACAGGGTCCTCTGTCATGCCGCAACTCCGGGTTCAACTCCTGGCAGAAGCGGTAACTCACCTGGGGCCGGTTCACCCTCTGCTTACACTGCCCCTTGACCTCCCATTGGCCAAGTGCAGCTGCCGGCAGTAACAGTGTCGCACCCTACGCCGGTGACAGTGCCACTCCTGCACCTTTCTGTGGGCATCTCCCTTGTTGGCATTGTGATTATCTTCCACACAACCGGCAACGAGGCTGCCCTCACAGTCGATATTACTGTTGGATCCTTCACACTGGCGGGCTGCCTACCTTTCACTGAGTTTTATTCCATGTCTTGATTTCTCATGCCCTTATCGCACACCAATGTCATACATTCTGTGGTACCTATGGCATGGCCTTCTCTTGGTCATGGCACTTGGTTCCCATTCTCTTCTGTGGCTTCTTCTGGTTCTCCTTAGGCTGGGTCTGCTGGGTCGACTTGGTTTGAACCATTTGATTAGTGCGGCTGCTGGCCCAGGTGCAGCTTGGAGAGCTGATTACATACTTGGACAACATACTCTCCTCAAGTGGTACTCTTCATGCAGAAACACTGTCAAGACACGCTGGCAGTATATCGTAGATGGCCTTAGGAAAAGCATTATCAACAAGGCTGTAACTATGCAGAAAGATGAGGACCCCAAGATTTTCACTTGGTTGTTCAACACACTTGCACTAGGCGATGACAGTGAGCTTCAAAAGTTTGCAGCCAGTATACCAAGAGACAGCATCCCGCATCTTATCTCAGTAGTTGGTGCCGAAAACATGGCCTTCCGAGAAGCCCTTCTCGTGCTCCTACAGAGCTGTACAGCAAGCACACACATGGCTGGGCCCAATGAGGATGTACAGCATTGCTCCCTGTTGGTCTGTATGGATACCATTTTCTGCCTCTGCAAGGCTTCTGACATCCCTGATCTGGATCTCTTTCGGGCCAACTTCACAAACATCACCATTATGTGAGCATTGTGGAATGACAGTGACACTGCCATCCGTGTTACTTCTCGTTCCATTTGTGCATTGCTTGCAAGAAAGCTTTTCAGAGGACCCTGGACCCTCAAAGAGCCACAGTTACGCTGGCTACACGATGTGGCTGGGCACTCATTGGATCATGCTTACCAGCCTTACCTTGACACCGTGACACAGGACCGGACCAATATCAAAACCTATATCTATGGTGTCCTCGGTGATGAGTTGGGCAACCTTCCAACTGGGGACACCACAACTTTCAAGGAAACGATAGGAATTCTCTTGGACCAACCTGACCAAGATGGTGTCTTCGACAAACTAGCATTCCAGAGTCAGCTCTCTCATGCAGTCTTATGGATCCAGCATAACTCTACAGGTGGTTGCCAAGTACTCAACAAGTTGCATTCAATATTTCCGTTTCTCCCCCTCACACCTGGTGCCACATCAGGAAAATTTTTATTTGCTATGTAGCGCTACATAGCACCTGTAGGAGCTGGTAGCCTGGTAGGTAGGTACCCCTTTACAGAGAGCTCACAGTAGCTGCTATCCACTATAGTAGTGCTCTGTAGGGCCTGTAGTAGCTATGTAGTGCTATGTAGTGCTACATAGCATAGGTCCATAGGTCACATAAACAGAGTTTCGGGGTCCCACCTTACGGTAAAATAACCAAACAGACTATCATTAGTCACAGTCACATTATTATAAAGAGTCATCAAATTCAGATTCACACAATTTTATAAGTCAAACACAATATCTTTTTATTTATTAAAACTAATTCTAATACAATACTTATACTATTACTAATACAAAAGACCTAAGAGACTCAAATATATTACAAGACAATTAAATGTACAGTAAATGCATCATACTATAAATGATGGAGGGTTTGAGCAAGTGGAAGAGGCTTTATATAAACTGGAGCCGTGCACGGACCATTTGGCTCTATTTGTAAGGCCATGTGGCAGACACATCTCGAAAAAACAACTAAGTCATTACAGTGTCGTTACCCCCCAGTCTCCCCTTGCCCTCCCTCACCCCCTCTCTCGCGTTTGCATTTGCATCAGTGTCATGCTCAATTCACAGCCGTGTGCCCTTCTCCCTCCCCCTCTCTTTTCCCTCTCTTCCCTCTCTCTTCTGTCCCTCCTCCTTGTGTGTCATGTTCGTGTTCACGTTCGCATTCGTGGTCCCCTCATCCCCTCCCCTCCCTCTCTTTCCCCTCGCATGTCGTGTTTGTGTTTGCATTCATGGTGGCGTGCTCTCCTCCCTCCCCTCCCTTGCTCCCTTGCTCCCTTGCTTGCATACACGACCGCCTCTCTCTCCCCTGCACCGTGTTTGCATTCACCGCTGGCCCCCCTCCGGAGTCCCCATCGTGCCTCGTTTGCATTCACGACCCCTCTCGTGATTGTGTTCACATTCATGACCGGCCCCCTCCTGTTCGTGTTCACAACTGTGCCCGTGTTTGTGTGTCACACTGGCCCGCGACGCCCTCACCTTTGCCTGTGCCGAGGGCTACTTGTCAGGTATGTGATTGGCACTCCAGCTGGCATGCCCTCACTGATGGCCTTGCTCTCATCCTTGCTCTCGCCTGCTGGCCCTCAACACCTGATAAGCTCCGCCTCTGGTACGGAGAGAGGTGAGGTGTTTTACAGACCGATGGACTGGCTGGGATCACGTGATCCCATGACTCACATACGATACACGCGTGGCTCCTCAACTGGACTGGCTGACTGAGGCTCTTACTGTACCGATGACTGATGACCCTGACTGATACGCGCATCATGCTGACAGTGTACTATACGATGACTGAGCATGACTGATGGACTGACAAACCGACTTACCAATCGGTTATAGGACTATTAGTCATACATGATTCGAACCTGTATATATACGACCTCGTACGGATAGTTGAGCCTTAAGCTCGACTTTGCTTTGCAATCGCAGCCTCTTGTACACTCCTGTCCACTGTGCGGCCCCTCTCTACTCTTCCATCTACATTTCAAAGGTCCTTAAAGGCGGACCTTTGCCTTCGAAGCTTAGTGATTGGGCTATACCAATCAACGCGCATCTCAGGAGTCTGAACACGTGCTCTGGCACGCTTCGGACCGCACACCTTCCTAAACCGTCAAGTGTGCACGAAGCCCCACTGCGGGCTTAACACAAGTCGAGCTTCTCTTAAGCCAACCTGGCTGACATACTACTTGACCTCAGAAGAAAGCAAAAGCTCTCAAAGAGCCCCGACATCAGGTTCAGAAATAGAACCACCGACGACCTCCCTACAGAAATACAGGGAAAAGCCTTCTGGCTAGAATCATGGACCGAGGGACGATCAGCATATCACCTCAAAGAAGGGTTATACACATACCCTGTTGAATACATCAACGGAACCTGGTACAAAATCAGCTGGACCATCGACGAGTGCTACGAAGTTAGCAGAGAAGACGAGATCAAAGACCCTCACAAGTCAGGATTAGGAACAAAAAGCCAACCGTTCCTATTCGCCCCAGATCTCGAACGAATCCACACAGAGATCACACAAGGAAGTGACGAAGCACCCGAAGTAAAAACCACTTCACCAGCCTCAGACCCAGACATCCCCACGACAGACCAGGCTCATGCACCGATTATTGAACAACTCACAAAAGCAATGGCTGCAATCGCAGTGGCCCACGTACAACCGGCACAAGTAGCCGGACCGGCACTAGTCCCACAGCTCCTAGGAGGGGGACAACCAGGAGGAGGTGGACAACCCCAACAACCACCAGCCGGAGGACAACCTCCAGCTGGAGGACAACCAGGCGGAGGAGGAGGTGGAGGAGGTGGAGGCGGCGGGGGCCCACCAGCAGCTGGACAAGCAGCAGCTGGACCAGCGGCAGCCGCACCACCCCGCAGTGAAGCCCTCAAGGGAATGATTCCCCAAATCTTCCAAGGAGACAGAAAAGACGCGGAACGCTTCATGCAACAATTTGGAGCATACCGCTTCCTTAACCGCCACAACTCCACCTTCACCAACAAGGCAGAGCAGGTGGCCTATGCCCTCACCTTCATAAAAGGACCACTAGTCGACGATTGGGCATATGACATGGCAGACCAACTATCTATCAAGGTAGAAGGAAACCCAACCACAGGAGATCCCCCAACACACGCAGAAAACGACCCCGCTCTCTGGGAATGGTTCGCAAGGGCATTCAGAGACGCCTTCACTGATTCCACTAAGAAACAAGACACATACTCTCGTCTTACGAAAATGGAATTGGACGTGGACAAAGTCGACTCCTCCATCACACTCTTCAAATGTCTCATCAGGGAAGCGGGGTGGGGACCAGACGCAGAAGGAACAATTAAACTGTTCCAAGACATCCTGCCAGTCGGACTCCATCGCGTTATCTGCCAACGAGAAACCCTACCAGCAACCATGGAAGAATGGTATGATGCAACCCGAAAGACAGTCCAGAGGTGGCAAGACTTAAATGACAACATCGTACCCAAAGGAGGACCTGGTCACATCTCGACTAGAGCCAACAGGATGCGCAGCTATCAAAAGCCCTCTCAGCCAAGGCGACAAAAGGATCCCAACGCAATGGACATTGACGCCATCTGTACCACTGGCAAATTAACGGATGAAGAACGAACCAAGCTCATGAAAGAAGGAAGGTGCTTCCGATGCCGCAAACTGGGACACATGTCCAGAGCCTGCCCCGACAAAGGCAAAGGAAAAACCCCAGATAGACCCCGCAGCTCCCAAGGGCAATACACCAAAGAAAAGCCCAAGGTCCGAGCCGCAGTAATCAATGAAGACGAGGAAGAGGAACAGCCTAGCGAAGCTGAAACCTCGACCACCGCACCTCCTTCCTACACCAAAAAGGACGTCCTCCAGTACATTAGGGGGATGACGATTGAAGACCGAGAGAACCTCTACGAGGAGCTATCGGCCAAAGTGGATTTTTAGGAAGCTCGAAGCCGACGGTCTGGCTTAGAGCAACTGGATTACAATATACGATGTACATTAGGAAACTATCAACCCTGAATATGAATGTTTCTTTCCGCACCTCGCAATCCAAGGCCGACGAATCCGCCCTCATAGATAGCGGCACAACCGACAACTTCATCGACGAAGATACCTGGAAACGACTTGGGATAGGACGCAAGGAACTGGCTAGACCAGTTACCGTCCACAATGTTGATGGCACAGAAAACAAACAAGGAAAGATCACCCATTACTGCTGGCTACGCATCGTCAAAGGGGACAAACATATGCTCCAGAGATTCTACATCACAAGCCTAGGAAAGGATTGCATCATCCTAGGATATCCTTTCCTTTACGATTTCAACCCAAAAATCAACTGGAAGACAGGAAAGGTTTCAGGGGACCCGGTACAGCTTCAAAGCAGCCGATACATGCATGTCGCCAAGAACATCTTCTTTATGCAGAGAGAGGCGATCAAACAACTAGGGAAACCCAAGGAAGACGAAGCCATCTACGTGCGACGGACCAACATCGCACAAGAATGGGCCCAAAAGGCGGATAAAGATAAAATCCACCTCACCATCGACACCATCCCAAAAGAATACCGAAGACATCAAAAGGTCTTCTCGGAAGAAGAAGCACAACGCTTCCCACCTGCACGATCCGAAGATATGACCATCAAGCTGACCAACGACGCACCAAAGGAGCTAAACTGCAAGGTATACCCCTTATCCAAAGATGAGCGAGAACTCTTGGAGAAATGGATCCTTGAAGAAGAAGAACTCGGACGAATCTACGAAGGACCTTCCCCTTACACGGCACCCGTCTACTTTATTAACAAAAAGGACAGCTTGGAGAAGAGGATTATCATGGACTACCGACAACTAAACAAATACACAGTCCGAGATAACAATCCCCTACCCAACATCCAGTCTGCACTAGAAAGGCTTCACGGCAAACTGCTGTTCTCAAAGTTCGACATTCGTTGGGGATATAATAACATACGCATCGCTGAGGAAGACCAGACCAAAGCAGCGTTCAAAACTCCCCAAGGCACCTACGTTCCTCGAGTCATGTACTTTGGGCTCACAAATGCACCCCCTTTCTTCCAACGAACCATGCATCGAGATTTCCGCCCGCTACTCCAAAAGTATCCCGAAAACCTAGGAAACTATATGGACGATTGGTGGGTGGCCACGGCCAACGACAAAGAGGGCTGCCAACTACATAAACAAATCGTCCACGACTTTCTCGACAAAATGGAAGAATGTTCTTACTTCCTGAAGCCGAAGAAATGTCAATTCGAAAAGGACGAAATGGAAATCCTCGGATGGCTCGTGGGAGGCGGACGAGTACGTATCGACCCCGCCAAAGTAAAAGGAATATCAGAATGGCCCAGAACTCTCAAATCCGTAGAAGAAGTAAGGAAGACCCTAGGCGTACTAGGCTACCAGCGACCCTTCATCCAAGGGTTTGCATCTATAGCCCGACCTCTACACGACCTCACAAAAAAGGGGACCCCCTTCATCTGGACCGAGAAGTGTACAAAAGCGTTGGATGAACTCATCACACGAGTAACCACCGAACCGGTCCTCTGGCACCCGAACCCAGCAAAACCGTACGAATTAGAAGTCGACGCCTCGGCATTCGCACTCGGCAGCATCCTCTATCAAAGAGACGACAATGACAAAAGACGAGCAGTGGCCTATCATTCGAAGGCACTAAACGCGGCAGAAAGAAATTACTCTATCGGAGACCGAGAATTTCTAGCCATCATTGAAGGTCTCAAACACGTCTGACATCTGGTGATGGGATCACCTCACAAATTGACAATCTATACGGACCACGACAACCTCCGATACTACCGACACCCGCAAAAACTGAATAGACGAGTGGCCCGTTACATTGCATTCCTGGCAGATTTCGACTTCGAATTAGTCCACCTCCCGGGCAAGCGGAACCAAGCAGACCCCCTATCCCGACGTCCAGACCATGATGACGGATCAGCAGACAACGAGGAGACTACAGCCCTTCCTGACGAGCTCTTCGCCAGAGCAATAGAGATCTCCATCCTGGAACAACAAGTCCATCGCCTACAGAAGGCAAATAACGAACTATGCCAAATTTGGAAAAAGAAACACGGGATCTACCAAGACGAATGGAAGGTCTGGTGGAAGGCAGGATCGTTAGTGATCCCTGAAGGTACACAACTCCGACGCACGTTCCTCCAGGAGTATCATGACACTCCGACATCGGGACATCCCGGAGTTTGGAAAACCTACCTAATGATAAAACGAGATTACTGGTGGCCCACGATCCATAAAGATGTGGAAGATTACGTCAAAGGATGCGCCACCTGCCAGGCGGTAAAAACAATCACCCACCGCAACGTGCCCCCCATTGCGCCGATCGGTCCTGGTGAAGACACAACACCCTTCGCCACTATCACAGTCGATTTCATCACGAAATTACCCGACTCACGTGGCTGTGATACAATTCTCACCATCACCGATCATGACTGCACCAAAGCCGTGATTTTGATCCCATGCCGAGAAGATATGGGAAGCGAGGAAGTCGCAAGGCTCTTCAGAGACCACACATTCCCCTACACAGGCCTCCCTAAAAAGATTATATCGGACAGAGACACGCGGTTCACCTTGCAGTTCTTCAAAGAACTCTGCGCCCAGTTGGACATCAAACAAAACATGAGCTCTGCGTACCACCCCCAAACAGACGGACAGTCGGAACGAACGAACCAAACAGTGGAGACAATACTGAGAATCTTCTGCAATCACCAGCAGGATAACTGGGCTGACTGGCTCAAAGTCGCCCAGTACATGATAAACTCCCGTCCTTCTTCAACCACAAAGAAACCCCCGTACGAACTGTGGATGGGATTCATTCCCTGCACCCATCAACCCACGCGTGTCGGAAATATACCGGCAATAGAAGAACGGAAGTCCCAACTTCTAGAAGCTAGGAAAAACGCCCAAGAAGCCATCAGCAAGGCACAATCCCTCTGGACCAAAGATCCACACTTCCAAAGATACCGTGTGGATAAGAAGGTCTGGTTGGAAGGGACCCATTTACGAACAACACATCCCACCATGAAGTTAAGGGCCAAATGCTTTGGACCCTTCAAGGTTACGGAAGTACTGAGCGCCGTAACGTACAGGCTGGACCTCCCAGCCGTGTGGAAAATTCACAACGCATTCCACGCAGCTGTTCTTCACCCATATAAGGAGACGGAGCTCCATGGACCTAACTTTCCCGAGGCACCCCCTGACCTGATCGAAGGACACGAAGAATGGGAAGTAGACAACGTGTTAGCCTCAAGGCAAACCGGAAAGGCAAGGACCTTACAATATCTTGTCCGGTGGAAAGGATTCTCCGAGGCGCATGATTCCTGGGAACCAAAAAGGAATCTAGGCAACGCCGCCAGAAGAGTAAAAGAATTCCATGATAAGAACCCCAAGGCCATCCGGAGAATGGTTATAAACCCCCAGGGATCGACCATGAAGTCCTCATCACTCCCCGACATCACTACACTGTGCTCACAATTCGAAAACCTATCCCTGATGTCCTCACAGTACAGCTCTCCCTCCCCTGCCACTCGCAACGCCATGCTAGCGGTCGACACAGAGGAGGTAGCAATATTGGAAGCCTCCCTCCACCCTACCACGGAACCACCGCCAGCCTTCCCCGAAGAGCCAGAATATGCCCCGCCAACAGACACACCCCCCAGTTTTGGGATGGAAGAATACCTACGCCTATCCCCTTCATTATACAGCGTACATGGACCGAGCCGGGTCCCCAGCCCTGAACCACTACCCATTCCCCCACGCACCAATACGCTCCCCCAGGACAATCCAGAGGACCCGCAAAACCTCGTCCGCGGTCTTAGTAGCTTCGCGAGAGACAGACTCTTTTACTCCCCAAGTGGCCTGGCGGCAGCGCAGCTCATGTTGGAGCGACAGGAGGAGGCCGACCACCCTCTGGTATTGGACCCAGAAACTAACGAGGTCCACCGCGTCGCCACACCATTATCCTCAGTAGCTAGTACAACGCCGAGCTCTTCCCCGGCCACGTCCATGCACAGTTTCCCCTCGCACTACACCATTGAAGTCGACGTAGACGACCTCGTACAAACACACCCAGGAGATGATTGGGTGAGGTTCCAACCGGAGATCCACCGCACTTCCATCAAGGTCCCGGCCACCGAAGCAGAGCCGACAACCAAGGTGGACACGAGGTTTGTATGCTTCCGCATCGACACCATCACGGGGGAACCCACGATTTACGGGACCATGGGAGCGGGACGACCCATATACGTGGACACCTTAGAGGCCGCTCCTGCATCCTGGGCGGCACCCGCCGATTACCGCGACGACAGATACTTCATGACATTGACAGAAGAAAGGATGATCGGAGGCCCGATGGAAAGGGCGATCGAGGACTTGGGAGATTACGGAGTGAAGGCAGATATCATCCGCCTTCGAAATCTTGAGGCCAACAAATGCAAGTTGGCCTTCTGCCTCAAAGAGATCCAAGCTCTCGAGGCCCACGTACAGAAGAGGAGGGCTGAATTCGGGATCCACCAACTCGCCCACGTCGGCCAGACCAAGGCAGTACGCCAGAGACTTATCCGAGCCAATGCCCGAGAGCGACTCCTAGGACTAGTGGATGAAGATCACGAGAGAGGAGAATTGGCATGGCGACACCGACAAGACAGGCGCAGTATGGCGCCTTACAACACTAACATAGCGAACAGGCCTGATTCCAGGTTGAGAGGAGGAGCCGGCAGTAGGGTCTCTTGGAACAGCGAGAACGCCACCGACAATGCGCTGGCACGAGAGGAATTCGAGGAGCGCAAACACTGCTCCTACTGCCCGTGGTATGACCACCTCTCCACTCATTGTGAGACGCCTCACCACCTTTGCTCGATCTCGACATCGGGCTGGTGCCGAGTTCCCCGCCATCACCGCTTCTTCCGGAACCAGATGCCCGCCACCTGTCCTTACGGGGGCCGCTGCCGCCATGCCAACGGCCACTACCTCACCCGCCAACGCCACGCCCGCTACCTCACATTGGAGGAGCGGGAGATAGAATACGACCACAATAATGCAGGATGCGATGACCTCTGCAAAGGGGAACTCAGCAGCGCGGGGATCGCCATGCGACAGGCAATCACTCAAGTCGTCCTCGACGAGTTCGAGAATGCTGGTCCTTCTTACGCCCCTCATTCCCCTTCCCCCGATTATGATTACGTCCCCGGCGACAACGAGGGATCCAACTAGTGCGTGGAAGCGCTTCTTTGAGGGGAGGGTGGTGATAAGCTCTGCCTCTGGTACGGAGAGAGGTGAGGTGTTTTACAGACCGACGGACTGGCTGGGATCACGTGATCCCATGACTCACATACGATACACGCGTGGCTCCTCAACTGGACTGGCTGACTGAGGCTCTTACTGTACCGATGACTGATGACCCTGACTGATACGCACATCATGCTGACAGTGTACTATACGATGACTGAGCATGACTGATGGACTGACAAACCGACTTACCAATCGGTTATAGGACTATTAGTCATACATGATTCGAACCTGTATATATACGACCTCGTACGGATAGTTGAGCCTTAAGCTCGACTTTGCTTTGCAATCGCAGCCTCTTGTACACTCCTGTCCACTGTGCGGCCCCTCTCTACTCTTCCATCTACATTTCAAAGGTCCTTAAAGGCGGACCTTTGCCTTCGAAGCTTAGTGATTGGGCTATACCAATCAACGCACATCTCAGGAGTCTGAACACGTGCTCCGGCACGCTTCGGACCACACACCTTCCTAAACCGTCAAGTGTGCACGAAGCCCCGCTGCGGGCTTAACAACACCCATGCCCACACTGGCATCCATGACGTGTTGTGTTCACGGTCCCTCATGTTCGTGTTTGGGGTCCTTTGTGTTCGCATTCACGGTCCCTCGTGTTCACATTTGTGGCCTCGCATTTGTGGCTTCATGTTTGTGTTCACATTTGTGGCCTCGTGTTTGTGTTTGTGTTTGTGATCCCTCATGTTCGCGTTTGTGGCCTCGCATTCGTGTTCGCGTTTGCAGTCCCTCATGTTTGTGTTCGTGTTTGCGGTCCCTCGCATTCGTGTTCGCATTTGCAGTCCCTCGTGTTCACGTTCACGACCGGCCCCTTGCATTTGTTGTGTTCACGACTGCCCCCTCACTCGCTCTCACCTGTGTAGGGTACATTTAGATAGATTGTAAAATATTTAGAAAATAAAATATTTTGATAAATTCATGTGTGAACTCAAATTTTACAGTCTGAGACTGGTTGCAGCACTTCTACAGAGTGCTACAGAGTACTATGTAGTCCTTTAGCTTATCAAGCATTGGCTATATAGTCTAAGAACCTCTATGTGGTTACTACATAGGCCTATGTATCATCATATGCTAGCTACATAGCCCTATGTATCATCCTATGCTGACTACATAGCCCTATGTATCATCCTATGTTGACTAAACATGCTACAGAGCACTACATAGGATCAATGTAATTATATGACTGCTATAGAGCACTACATAGGGCAGATGTAATCATTTGACTGCTATGTAGCACTACTGGTGCTATATAGCTTAGGCCAATGGCTACAGAGAGCTACATAGTTGGCCAATTTCCTACTGACAAATTTTGTTTTTCCTGATGCACTCCTGGGTCATCAGCCTACTTCAATCCGCCAACTAGCCCAATTTGGTCTCAGGAAATTTGGGTGAATGACACATAGTGCTGCCAGCATGTGAGAATGTGTGCTAGGCCCAGCTAGTACAAGATCCACCTTGTCTCGCTTGAAGTCGCTTCAGCTTGGGGTGCATGTAGAGAGACGCAATAGAATGGTTCAATTAAAGTTTTTTACGAAGGGAATATATTACAGTAAGACAACCAAATCAGGCTGCACAAACAACCACCTCAGAGGGTGACACTCAGAGTAAGATAGCCCGGACCTTAATGGCTAGGATAGGCAGGACATATGGCCAATGCATATGGAGAGTGACAGGACGGAGCGTGTGGACGGAAGGTTGTCTTCGAGCAGGGAATCAGTCCAACAGCTTGTTTCTGCTCGTCATCATCAGAAGGAGATGGGGAGGGGCTTGACCCGCTTGAGGCAAGGACGAGGATGAGGTAGTGGGCCGAGTTGGCCTCTGTTGAGCAGATTGTGCTGCTTGTAGTCATTGCAGGCATCGTGACAAGCACCAAAACCTTCAAAGTCATAGGAGCTGCGGTACACAGAATCATGGCAGACATGTTCTAGTTGTATATGGATGCCATGTTAAGCCCGCAGCGGGGCTTCATGCACACTTGACGGATGAGGAAGGTGTGCGATCCGAGGCATGCCGAGACATGTGATTCAGACTCCTGAGATGTGCGTTGATTGTTATAGCACAATCACTAAGCTTCGAAGGCAAGGTCCGCCTTTAAGGACCTTTGGAATATAAATGGAAGAGTAGAGGAGAGCTGCACAGTGAACAGGAGTGAACAAGAGGCTGCAATTGCAAAGCAAAGTCGAGCTTAAGGCTCAACTGTTTGTACAGAGTCCTATATATACAGGTTTGAATCCAGTATGACTAATAGTCCTAGAACCGGTTGCTAAGCCGGTTTGTAAGTGATCAGTCATCTACCTATCATACACTGTCAGCATGATGCACGTATCAGTAATCAGACCATAGCCATCAGTCAGCGGTACAGTAAGAATCTCGGTCATCCAGTCCGAATCGATGAGTCAGGCATGTAATGGTAATGAGTCATGGGGTCACGTGACCCCAGCCAGTTCGTCGGTCCATAGAACACCTCGCCTCCCTCCGTACCAGAGGTGGAGCTTATCACCACCCTCCCCTCAAAGTAGTGCTTCCACGCGCTAATCTGATCCCTTGTTATCGCCAGGGACGTATTCATAATTGGGGGACGGCGATCGGGGAGCATAAGAGGGGCCTGCGCCTTCGAACTCGTCTAGGACGACCTGAGTGATGGCCTGCCTCATGGCAATGCCCGCTCAACTCATCTCTCCTTTGCAGAGGTCGTCACACCCTGCCTCGAGGTGGTCATACTCGATCTGTCGTTCTTGGAGTGAGAGTTGCCAGGCTGTCTGCTGGTGGGTGAGGTAGCGGCCATTGGCATGCTTGCACCGTCCTCCGTAAGGGCAGGTGTCGGGCATCCAGTTGATGAAATATCGGTGGTGGCAGGGTATGCGGCACCACCCGGAGGTTTGAGTGGAACAGAGGAAGTGGGGGTTCTCGCAGTGAGTAGAGACGTGATCGTACCAGGGACAGTAAGAGCAACGACGGTGTTCTTCGTATTCTTCTTGTGCCAGGGTGTCGTCCTGTGCGTTCTCACTATTCCATGAGATAGCACTTCGTGCTCCTCCTCTCAACCGTAGGGTCCCAGTCTCGTGGTACGGCGACTCTCGTCTGCAATTGGTTCGGTGTCGCCATGCCAGCTCTCCTCTTTCATCACCTTCATCCACCAACTCCAGAAGGCGTTCTCGGGCGTTCGCCCTTACGAGGCATTGTCAGACTGCCTTAGTACGTCCAACGTGAGCCAACTGGTACATTCCGAACTCTGCCCTCCTCTTCTGAGTATAGGCTTCCAAGGCCTGTACTTCTTGCAAGCAAAGGGCAAGCTTGCACCTATCAGACTCCAGGTTCCGGAGGTGCATGATGTTGGCTTTGACCCCATAGTCCCCCAGATCTTCTATCGCTCTTTCAAGAGGCCCGCCGATCATTCTTTCTTCGGTCAATAGTTGGAAGTAGTCGTCATCTCTATAATCGGCGGGTGCAGCCCAGCTGGCAGGAGCGGCCTCCAAGCATTCAGCGTAGATGGGTCGGCCTCTTCCCATGGTCCTGTAGATGGTGGGTTCGCCCATGATGGGTTCTACCCTGAAGCAGATGAAGCGGGTGGGTACCTTTTCGTTGGGTTCGGCTTCGGTGGCCGGGATGTGGATGGCGGTGCGGTGCAATTCTGGATCGAATCTGATCCAGTCGTCTTGGGGGTGTGTTTGTACTAAATCATCGACATCGACCTCTATGGAGTAATGGGATGGGAGGCTGTCGGCCATGGTTGCAGGGGTGGAGTGCGTGTCGGTGTTAGAGGGTGAAGAGAGCGGGGTGGCGACGCGGTGGATCACATTAGTGTCGGGGTCCAAAACCAGCAGGTGTTCTGCCTCTTCCTGTCTGGCCAGCATTAATTCGGCGGCAGCTAGTCCCATTGTTGAATGGAAGAGGTGTTCTCTTGTGAAGTCACTGAGCCTGCGGATACGATTGCGGGGATCATCAGGGTTGTCCTGTGGGAGCGGACGGATGTGAGGGGGAGGAATGAGAAGTGGTTCGGGGCTGGGAAGGCGGCTGGGCGTGTGAAGGCTGTAGCCTGCCGGCAAGATGTGAAGGTATTCGTTTAGATCGATGCCAGGGGGGTTTTCCGTTGGCGGGGCATATGCTGGCTCTTCGGGGAAGGCCGGGGGTGCTTCTGTAGTGGGGTGGAGCGAGGCTTCCAGTATTGCCACTTCTTCAGTGTCAACCGCTAGCATAGCATTGCGAGTGGCTGGGGATGGTGAACTATAACTCGAAGACATGAGGGATAGATTGTCGAATTGTGTGCAGAGTGAACTGATGTCTGGGAGTGGTGTAGATTCCATAGCGATTTCTTGGGGGTTTATAACCATTTGACGGATGGCTTTAGGGTTCTTATCGTGGAATTCTTTTACCTTAAGGGTGGCGTTACTCAGATTCCCTTTTGGTTCCCAAGAGTCATGTGCTTCTGAGAAGCCTTTCCACCTGACCAGGTATTGCAACGTTTTCCTCTGGCCGGTGTGCCTCGAGGCTAACACGTTGTCCACTTCCCATTCCTCGTGTCCTTCCACTAGGTCAGGCGGGGCTTTAGTGAAATTAGGTCCGTGAAGCTCCATTTCCTTATATGGGTGGAGGACAGCCGCATGGAATGCATTGTGGATCTTCCACGCGGGTGGGAGGTCTAGTCGGTACATCACGGCACTGAGTACTTCTGTAATTTTGAAGGGTCCAAAGTGTTTGGCCCTCAATTTGGTTGTCGGATGTGTTGTACGTAGATGGGTTCCTTCTAGCCAAACCTTCTGATCCACGCGGTATCTTTGGAAGCGTGGATCTTTCGACCAGAGAGATTGCACCTTGCTAATGGCTTCCTGGGCGTCTTTTCTAGCTTCTAGAAGCTGGGACTTCCATTCTTCAATTGCCGGTACGTTCCCGACACGTGTGGGTTGATGGGTACAGGGAATGAATCCCATCCATAATTTGTAAGGGGGTTTCTTCGTGGTAGATGAGGGACGGGAATTGATCATGTATTGGGCAACCTTGAGCCAGTCTGCCCAATTGTTTTGCTGGTGATTACAGAAGATTTGGAGGATCGTCTCTACTGTTTGATTCGTCCTTTCAGATTGTCCGTCGGTTTGGGGATGGTATGCTGAACTCATGTTTTGTTTGATCTCCAGTTGGGCGCAAAGTTCCTTGAAGAACTGTGATGTGAACCGCATGTCTCTGTCAGAGATGATTCTTTTGGGAATTCCAGTATAGGGAAAGGCATGATCTCTGAAGAGCCTTGTGACTTCCTCACTTCCCATATCCTCTCAGCACGGGATCAGAATCACCGCTTTGGTGCTATCGTGATCGGTGATGGTGAGGATCGTATCACAGCTGCGTGATTTAGGTAGTTTTGTGATGAAGTCAACTGTAATGGTGGCGAAAAGGGTTGTGTCCTCTCCTGGTCCGATTGGCGCAATAGGGGGTACGTTGCAGTGTGTGATAGTCTTCACCGCTTGGCAGGTTGTGCACCCTTTTACGTAGTCTTCTACGTCCTTGTGTAGGTTTGGCCACCAGTAGTCTCGTCTCAGCGCTTGGTAGGTTTTCCAGACTCCGGGGTGTCCCGATGTCGGCACATCGTGGTAGTCTTGTAGGAAGGTGTGTCGTAATTGTTTGTCGTCTAGGACGACTAACAATCCTGCCTTCCACCAGACCTTCCACTCATCTTGGTAAATCCCATACTTCTTCTTCCATGCCAGGCAGAGTTCGTTGTTCTCCTTCTGTAATTGGTGGGCTTGGCGTTCCAAAATAGTGATTTCAATCACTCTTGCAAATAGCTTGTTTGGGAGCACGGTAGTTTTGTCGTTATCATTAGAGCCATCATTGTGATCGGGTCATTGAGATAGGGGGTCTGCTTGGTTCCTTTTTCCGGGGAGATGGACCAGTTCAAAATTGAAGTCCGCTAGGAATGCGATGTAGCGAGCCACACGGCGGTTCAACTTTTGGGGGTGTTGATAGTAGCAGAGGTTGTCATGGTCCATATAGATTATAAGTTTATGGGGCGATCCCATGACTAGATGTCTAACCCGTTTAAGGCCTTCGATGATGGCCAGGAATTCTCGATCACCTATGGAGTAGTTCCTCTCAGCTTGATTTAGTGCCTTTGAGTGGTAAGCGACCGTGCGGTGTTTATTGTTGTCGTCTCTTTGGTATAGTATACTTCCTAGGGCGAAGGCAGAGGCGTCCACTTCGAGTTTGTATGGTTTGGAGGGGTCTGGGTGCCAGAGGATGGGTTCTGTAGTGACTTGGTTGATCAATTCGTTTAACGCATCTGTGCATCTTTGGGTCCAGCTGAACTGGGTTCCCTTTTTCGTGAGGTTGTGTAGGGGTCGCACAATGGAGGCGAAGCCTTGGATGAAGGGGCGTTGGTAGCCTAGTACACCCAACGTTTTTCTGACTTCTTCTACTGATTTGAGGGTTCTGGGCCATTCCGATATGCCCTTTACCTTGGCTGGGTCGATATGCACTCGACCGCCTCCTACTAGCCATCCGAGGATCTCCATTTTGTCCTTTTCGAATTGACACTTCTTTGGTTTTAGGAAGTAAGAACATTCTTCCATTTTATCAAGGAATTCATGGACGATTTGTTTGTGGAGTTCTTTTCCTTCCTCGTCATTGGCCATGGCTATCCACCAGTCGTCCATGTAGTTTCCTAGGTTCTCTGGGTACCTTTGGAGCAAGGGGCGGAAGTCTCTGTGCATGGTTCGTTGGAAGAAGGGGGGGCATTGGTAAGGCCAAAATACATGACGCATGGGACATAGGTGCCTTGTGGGGTTTTAAACGCTGCCTTATGTTGGTCTTCTTCCGCGATGCAGATATTGTTATAGCCCCAGCGGATATCGAACTTTGAGAAGAGTAACTTCCCATGTAACCTTTCCAATGCTGATTGGATGTTTGGCAAGGGGTTGTTGTCGCGCACGTTGTGTTTGTTGAGTTGTCGGTAGTCCATGATGATTTGCTTTTCCGAGCTGTCTTTCTTGTTGATAAAGTAGACAGGTGCGGTGTATGGTGAGGGACCTTCGTAGATTCGCCCTAACTCCTCCTCTTCAAGGATCCATTTCTGGAGGAGTTTGTGTTTGTCCTTTGATAGAGGGTATACCTTGCAATTTAACTCCCTTGGTGCATCAGAAGTTAACTTGATCGTCATATCTTCCGACCTTGCGGGCGGGAAGCGGTGTGCTTCTTCTTCTGAGAATACCTTCTGGTGTCTGCGGTATTCTTTGGGGATGGTGTCGAGGGTTAGGTGGATTTTGTTTTGGTCTGCCTTTTGGGCCCATTCTTGTGCGATGTTGGTGTGTCGCATGTAGATTGTCTCTCCTTCTTTTGGCTTTCCTACTTGTTTAATCGCCTCTCGCTGCATGAAGAAGATTCTTTTGGCAACGTGCATGTAGCGACTGCTTTGGAGTTGTACGGATTCTCCTTGGATTTTCCCTGTTTTCCAATTGATTTTGGGGTTGAAGTCGTAGAGGAAGGGGTAGCCTAAGATGATGCAATCCTTTCCTAGGGCCGTGATGTAGAATAGTTGGAGCATGTGTTTTTCTCCTTTTACGATGCGGAGCCAGCAGTAGTGTGTGATTTTTCCTTGTTTGTTTTCAGTCCCGTTGACATTGTGGACCGTGACTGGTCGGGCGAGTTCTTTCCTTCCGATTCCCAGTCGTTTCCATGTTTCTTCGTCGATGAAGTTATCTGTAGCCCCACTGTCAATGAGAGCTGATTCATTGGCCTTGGATTGCAAAGTGCGGAAAGAAACGTTCATATTTAGAGTCGAAAGTTTCCTAATGTACATTGTGTTCTGCAATCCAATCGCTCTAAGCCAGGCCATCGGCTTTGAGCTGCCTAAAAATCCACTTGGGCGGACATCTCCTCGTAGAGGGTCTTGCGATCTTCAATGGACATCCCTCTGATATACTGAAGGACATCCTTTTTGGTGTAGGAAGGTGGTGCCATGACTGAAGTTTCAGCTTTGCTAGGCTGTTCTTCTTCTTTGTCTTCATTGATCACCACCGCTCTGACCTTGGGCTTGTCTTTGATGTACTGCCCTTGGGAGCTGCGGGGTCGGTCGGAGCTCTTTCCTTTGCCCTTTTCGGGGCACGCTCACGACATGTGTCCTAGTTTGTGGCAGCGGAAACATCTTCCTTCTTTCATGAGGCGGGTATGTTCTTCGTCGGATAGCTTCCCTGTTGTGCGGATTGTATCGACGTCCATGGTGTCGGGGTCTTTTTGCTTCTTTGGTGGGGGTGCCTTTTGATATCCACGCATCCTGTTGGCCCTAGTGGAGATGTGTCCTGATCCTCCTTTAGGTCCTATATTGTTGTTGAGGTCCTGCCATCTTTGGACCGTTTTTCTGGTGGCGTCGTACCATTCTTCGAGAGTAGCGGGTAGCGTCTCTTGTTGTTGTATGGTGTGGTGGAGTCCGACAGGTAGGATGTCTTGGAACAGTTTAATTGTTCCTTCTGCATCGGGTCCCCATCCTGCTTCTCTGATCAAGCATTTGAAGAGGGTGATGGATGTGTCGACCTTATCCATGTTTAACTCCATCTTGGTGAGGCAGGAGTAAGCATCCTGTTTTCTGGTTGAATCTGTGAAGGCATCTCTGAAGGCTCTCGCAAACCAGTCCCAGAGGGCTTGGTCTCCTTCGGCATGGGTCGGGGGATCTCCTGTGGTCGGATTTCCTTCTACTTTGATGGATAATTGGTCTGCCATATCATAGGCCCAGTCATCTACTTGCAGGCCTTTGATAAAGGTGAGGGCATATGCCACCATTTCTGCTTTGTTTGTGAACGTGGAGTTGTGTCAGTTGAGAAATCGGTAGGCTCCGAATTGTTGCATGAATCGTTCGGCGTCTTTTCTATCTCCTTGGAGATTTGGGGAATCATTCCTTTGAGGGGTTCTGCGCGAGGTGGCGTGGCGGCTGCTTGTCCTGCAGCTTGTTGTCCCACTGCGGGTTGGCCTCCGCCTCCACCGCCTCCACCGCCTCCACTGCCTCCACCACCTGGTTGTCCCCCGGCGGGAGGTTGCTGTGGTTGTCTGCCTCCACCGCCTGGTTGTCCTCCAGCGGGAGGTTGTTGTAGTTGTGCTGGTCCTGCCGCTTGTGCGGGTTGTACGTGAGCTACAGCGATTGCTGCTTGTGCCATTGCTTGTGTGAGTTGTTCTATGACCGGTGTGTTAGCTTGGTCTGTTGTGGGGATGTCTGGGTCGGATGTTGGCGAAGCAACTTCTGCTTCAGGGGTTTCGTTGCTTCCTTGGGTAACTTCTGTGTAAATTTGCTCGAGGTCTGGAGCAAGTAGGAATGGTTGATTTTTGATTCCTAGTCCTAGTTCTTGAGGATCCTTGATCTTGTCCTCTCTGCTAACTTCGTAGCACTGGTCGATGGTCCAGCTGATTCTATACCAGGTCCCGTTGATGTATTCTATGGGGTATGTGTATAGCCCGTCTCTGAGGTGGTATGCTGATCGTCCCTCAGTTTGTGATTCTAGCCAGAAGGCTTTCCCTTGTATTTCTAAAGGGAGGTCGTTGGAGGTTCTATTTTGGAACCTGATGTTGGGGCTCTTTGAGAGCTTTTGTTTTCTTCCGAGATCGAGTAGTATGTCAGCCAGTTTGGCTTAAGAGAAGCTCGACTTGTGTTAAGCCCGCAGCAGGGCTTCATGCACACTTGACAGATGAGGAAGGTGTGCAATCCGAGGCGTGCCGAGACATGTGATTCAGACTCCTGAGATGTGTGTTGATTGTTATAGCACAATCACTAAGCTTCGAAGGCAAGGTCCACCTTTAAGGACCTTTGGAATATAAATGGAAGAGTAGAGGAGAGCTGCACAGTGAACAGGAGTGAACAAGAGGCTGCAATTGCAAAGCAAAGTCGAGCTTAAGGCTCAACTGTTTGTACAGAGTCCTATATATACAGGTTTGAATCCAGTATGACTAATAGTCCTAGAACCGGTTGCTAAGCCGGTTTGTAAGTGATCAGTCATCTACCTATCATACACTGTCAGCATGATGCGCATATCAGTAATCAGACCATAGCCATCAGTCAGCAGTACAGTAAGAATCTCAGTCATCCAGTCCGAATTGATGAGTCAGGCATGTAATGGTAATGAGTCATGGGGTCACATGACCCCAGCCAGTCCGTCAGTCCATAGAACACCTCGCCTCCCTCCGTACCAGAGGCGGAGCTTATCATGCCACTAATGACAGAATGCGTGAATCCGATCGATTTCTACTTAGGAAGTTATGTAGGAAGACAATGACGTGGGAGATGCAGGCACATGGCGAAGAAGTTGCATGGTAGGGATAGGACGACATCATGTCGCATATCGGGACGATGTATGTCCAAGAAGTCGCTGCACAGCCGTCCATAGGAGGCGGACCCAGGACAGAATAGTGCACAAGCAGGAACAGCAATCGAGGTCTTGTAAGTGGAAGAGATGTTGTGTGGGCATGCCGATGGGGTTGGGTTGTTTGTGGTGCCAGTGACTCGGACGGGACTCACGGGAGTACCAGTGTGGCTGCTGCTCAGGGGTTGAGATTGTTGAGATCTTGAGACACTCTTGAGACTTGATGCACCATAGGGTGTCATGCTGCTGAATGTCGTGGAAGAGATCGTCTTCGGACTGATGGCTTGTTCTCACAATCAGTAGAAACAACACCGAGTTGTGTACTGGCTTGAGAAAACGCTCGTGTCATGCAACAAAGTCAAAATGCTTCCATGTTGTGAGTGGTGACTTGTGACGAGGTCATCTGGCACTGGCACAACGCGAAAAACCTGGCAAGATTTCTGGCTGAAGAGGAGCATTGCGTGTTCAATGTTGGGGCCACCAGGCCGGCTCCAGCAACGCTCAGCCTCTTAGGTAAGGTGGAGCAGGCGGCAATGAAGGATGGTTGAATTAGACAATCATCTTGTGCCGATGATGTGTGCCGTGCAGTGAGTGCAATCCCATGTGCCATTCCCAGGAGCGAGTACAGTATGGATGATGTATGCAGCTGTATGAGTTGTACATATCAGTCCCTCCAGCCTCCGCCCACGGGCCATGGGCCGTGCCAGAGTTTTCATCACTGCCAGCACAGGGGTCCCATTTTATTGCCCGACAGGGGACTGCATGTGCTTGGACACCCTGCTGCAACATCAGACCCCTGATTTGGGTTTATTTGGGTCTACCTATCAGGGGCACTGGGCCTATTACATATCTGCAAACTCTGCGGGGGGCTCACTTCGCCATCCCACAGTACATGAGACAACAAATCCATCCATTTTCTACATATTATGATATATATGATCATTGAACATAATGAAATGGAAAATATGAAAGAAAACATATCAACAGATGAGTAACAGCAGTCTATGTAACAATTTGAAGTCCCCGTCACAAACGAAGTCATGTGCTTAGATCGGATCGGTTTGGATGACGATGCTGCGAGTTCAAACAAATTTATTTATATAGATTTTGTCTACATATTTATAATGGATGTCTTTATCTAAGGCTAAAGGAGGGGGAAGGCCCAGGGAAACCCCTCCTCTCATGTTTGGAGCGAGAAAACGGGCAGCATTGGCAACAACATCGCATGGAGGGGGTATGGTGGCATGATGTGGCGTACGTGGTGTGGAGAGGGAGGGGCGTTGACGCGGCGCGCAGGCCGGGGGCGTTGACGGAGAGGCAGGGGTGTAGGAGTGGGGTGCAGTGCAGGGGCGGGGGCCTGGTGCAGGGGAAGGCGTTGGAGCGGGGCAGTTGGCATAGAGACGAGGGACTCGGAAGGAGGGGGGGGGGCGCAGGAAAGACAAGAGGAAACCCCCGATTCGTGTTTGGCGCAAGGGAGGGGGTGGCGGTTGACAGAGTACGAGGGGGGGGACACCGACAAGCAAAAAAGAAAAACCGAGACGAGGGGTGGCGGCAATGGAAATGTACGACACTGGTTACATGGACTTACACCAAAAATTTAATACTACATCTACCTAGGCAATCTCTGTACACATACTCAAATTATGCATATAGATGGCCATTGAACACGACGAGATGGAAAATATGAAAGAAAACCGATCCACAGACGGCCAAATCAGGGCAACAGCAATCTACTTTACAAGACGAAAATTTGACTCCAAAGGCGACAAAACTCTATTTTTTTTGGGTAGAAATACGCAGAACAGCTTTATTCATCCATAACCAAAATCTTAGAACCGTTGATGGAGAAACGACGAAGGCAGAAGGCACAACATCTGCCGTCAAAAATCCCCGGTTCTTTGAGGCAACCATTTGTACTTGTTTGGTCGCCGGTTTCCACCCTTAGAGAATGGTGCTCACTACGCTCGCAAAAATGGCCGAATTTCGCCGCCGAAATCAGTACCCGAAGTAAACCGGATATTTCAGCCCCTAACAGGATCATGGGTACTTCAGTTTCCTCCCCCATGCCAGTAGATCCACCCTTCAACATCTACCTGGACGAACTCTCATCCCTGCCTCACGGCCTTGCGTTGTGGAGGATCCGCAACATTGTCTCGATTGGCAATGTTGGCTATTTTCATGAAGGGTCCTTCATTTGCTTGTTCAATGTGTTGCTCCCATGTTACGATATGAGGAATAGAACGGTAATCGATGCGAAGTTTTACGAGCCCCTGGACCGTAATCTGTTAGATATTACCAGAAGCCATTTCACGAGAGTACAATACTACTCTCGTGATGTCTCTGCAGTGACAAAGCCTGGTAATAATATGCAGGCTACGACACCTTACGAGTGAGTCATAGTCCCTTTCACGATAATCTCAGTCAACTGAACATTCTTGCAGTGCGGAAGGAGTCACTTATAAGTTCCGGAATCGTGGAGCACTTTTGTCTCTTCCCGACGGGGGCTACCGCGAAGATGTCATCCAAAGAGCACCATTTGAGGACTACTTCAGAGATAATATAGACAGATGGTTTTCCCGTGCAAAGGAGAAGGGATTCGTCAAACGCATGGAAGATCTTATTCTTGTCTCTGGTTGTACTTTGGTCCCTTCATGGGCTGCCGCTGTGTCCATGGACCGCACTATGGAGGCCGATATTTCTCTAGCAAGCACGAAGCTGAGTGACGGTAGGACAGATTTTGTTTGGAGCAACATTTGGGGACCCGTCGTGTATCACAACAGTGTTTTCGACCCAGTTCGTTTTCTAGGCTACATTTACTCGGCGTGCACTGATTTTTTTTGGTTGCATGGAAAGAGATGTCATGATTTACCGAGAACTCTGGATCAATGCATCTTCATCAGGGGCTTGGCAGGAAGGCGCACCTGGTCCGGGTACGAACAAATCGGAATTGGTGCAACACCCTCCCTGGAAACCCTGACAATCAGGATACAAGTGGGACGACGACTTCCAGGTGTTCCGAAACCGAAAGTAAGTAGTCTTCCTTGCAGGGGATTGCAGGTTGCAGACGAGTACGAAGAGGACAAAGTCACGCCGGAATATAAAGCCATATGAAAATACGTTGTATAATTTAGTGCATTCGGGTCGATACTCGATACGTTTCTTTCTATTCATCCTTCTAACAGACCAACATCGTAGTATGTAGGGCTGTGCACCGTGTCCGTACCTCAGGCCTCATGGTCTGGAGGGGTCTGTCATACAGTTACCGTACCTGTGACCGTTCAACAGGTTCAACGTTCAACATTCAACCTTAACTCAACCATCTAGACTGAACACCTCACGGCCTTCCTAATCTCGTGCGGCACCAAATCAGAGTCAGACTAATCCAATAAGAACCGGGAAGATGACGTCCAACCAGCTACACTTCATTAACGCACTGTCAGACGTCTCAAGCATCGTGGTGCCCATCGGAGGCCGCGTCAGGTGTGTGCCGAATTTTTGTGGTGGTCTATTTGTGTCGACTGCCGTCTTCACTTTTCCGTGCCCCAATGTCTCGGTTTTCATTTACCCTCACCTCCTTGCCCCCCTGCTTCTGCCCTTCTCTGAAAGATCAGACCCTTGGTCTATGGTGCGGGGTCGGGGTGAGGGGAGGCCTTCCTCAACCACCAAATGTCCCACCACTCAACCGAAACATCACTCTAAGCTCATTTCAGCCATCAAATCAGTGCCAGCACGCAAAGCACGCCTGGAGCCGACCCTGGCACCGCTGCTGACACATGCTGGCAGAGCGATGAGCGTGCACCCCATTTTGCAACCATGACTGTGAGGCCTGTGAGGCCGCACTCCCCGTTCTGACCAAATGTGCACGCTGCGTGTTTCACGCCCGTCAACGAGTCAGTTGCTAAAGATCTTGTAGGTTCGATCCCATTCCTCTCCTTCCTTTCCTCATTTATGTATCTAATTGACATCACCCCCCAGATCCTTGGCAAACTATCAGCCCCGCTTTCCCCAAATCTTCCCTATCGCTGCCCACTTCTTCGACCTTCTTCTCCCACTCCTCCCGTGAAATGGAGGCTCGACGTATGAATATGATGCACACGATCCTGTGAAGCGTACGCGTGTGGATGACTACCCTGAAAAGTATATTCGTCATCAGGCACAACCCCCAAGCCGCTCTGAGCCTGAGGAGGGCGGGCTACGTGATGACCCCACACCCTGGTTCCGCTATCCCGTCCACCCCCGCAATCACAAATCCGTCGCCCTGCGTTTCGTCGCGCAAGCATCGTGCGAAAAGGTGGCGCAGATTCGCGTCTCGCCTGCGCAACCGATCATGCGGAGATGGAGGTAGGAGGATAAGGAACTTGTTATTGAGACGCTCTCCAATCGGGCTGATGGCATGTAAGTTAATCGATTTACGTTCGTAATATAGCGGTTTAAATTGTCGGACAGGTTCAGATGGATATTCTGTCAGTTGGAAGCCCTACATCACTGTCTTCCACCAAGTGTCAGACGTACCCTCGGTGAATTACCGGAATCGTTGGACGAGACGTATGAGCGTATACTGATGGAAATCAAGAAAAGCCAAACAGGGGCCACGCTCGACGTATATTGGAATGCCTCGTTGTGGCGATCCGGCCTCTTCGTGTTGCGGAGCTTGCGGAGGTCCTCGCGGTTGACTTCGACGACGTGGAAGGGATCCCAAATTTGAAACCAGATTGGCGGTGGGAGGACCAAGAACAGGCACTTCTGATCGCATGTTCCAGTCTGATCGCCATTGTCGAAGCTGGTGATTCACGGGTTGTCCGGTTCTCGCATTTTACGGTCAAGGAATTCCTGTCCTCGTCTCGCCTCACTTCTGCAAGCGGAGAGGCCTCGAATTATCATATCGATTTGGGGCCTGCACATACGACGCCGGCGCAAGCTTGCATAGGCGTGTTACTACGAAGGCACGATGGCATTGACGGGCACACGCCCTCGGACCATTCGCTGGCTCAATACGCTGCTCGGCACTGGACTACTCATACTCTATTTGAGGATGTGTCTTCACGGTTACAAAAAGGGATGGAGTATCTCTTTGACCCCGACAAACTACACTTTGAGGCATGGCGCGAACTATACGATATAGAAACCAGGGCCTTCCCCGGTGCAACCTTCTTCGGGTTCTCAGAGTTCCACAAATCCGCAGCGGCTCCTCTATACTACGCAGCACTGTGGATTCCATGATCATGTACAGCACCTCATTATCAAGTATCCGCAGGACGTGAACGCTAGTGGGGGCTACTATGTTCGACCACTAGTGGCGGCATTGGCAGGGAGACACTTCCAGACGGCAGAATTACTTCGTCATAACGGTGCAGGCCCGCACTGCCGGGCCGTGATATGGTGACCCCATTGCATTCTGCAGCCCGTTATGGAAATCTCAAGATGGTCCAGAAATTAATCGACTACGATGCCGACATCAGTGCTTAGGATCGCTACGGGCGCACCCCAACATTATGCTAAAGATTGCGCTGTCCTTCGACTACTACTGAAGAATGGTGCATATGTGAATGCACGGACAAAGATACAGGAGAAAAGTTTGGGGTCGTAGATGACATCCCCACTGTCGGCTTGATTCCCTTGAAAGCATATGCGGATCGTTATTCGACGCGCTTGCAAAGATTGGGTGGTCTTCCTATGTGAGTTTAAAGAGGCATGATGCATGACGACCTGGTTCAAATGCGGTATCGCGACCTACCCCATCAAGGTTTTGGACTATATTGCGGAGGTTCTTCCGCCAGGATATGACTGTTCGTGCTTACTGTAATCTAAAGTACTCAGCAGGAGACGACCTAAAGAAACTCTATCACAGTCACACAGCGGTGGCAGCGGAGCCCCGCAAGGCTTTCCCCAATCAAACCTGTTCTCGCGGTTCTCCGCGCCGAGCGCCACGAGCAGACGGACAATCACGGACTGCCTCCGCGCGTATCATGCCCATCGCGCCCGTCAAAATATCAGCTGTTGGTTCCGTTGCTTCTGCTCTTGTACTGCAGAGCTCGAGGGAGGCGAGGGTAAGGTAAGGGAGGTGTTGACGTCGCGGAAGGTCAGGCTGATGCGGGCCGCGCTCTGCAGGGTCCTTGACGTTCTCTGGCACCTTGTGTGTGCGCGCTGTGTATCAAGTGGGAATTAGTCGTGGTGCTATAGGAGCGAGCTGTGCGGAAGCGGGATCCACTGCATCGTGCGCAGCACCACACCACCATGGTGTTGTCGCGAGGACGCTTCTCTCAATTGGAGCCCTGCTCGCAAGGGTGGCAGAATCCTTCTTCGTCTCAAGCTTCATAGTGCGTCGACCGAGGGACTCGGAGGGAGAGACGATGTCGATCATCTGTCCGAGTGTTCCGCCGCGGCTTGCTGGACACGAAGGCAAACTCATCAGGCGCTCACACCTCCGCCTCTGATCCCGCCTCTCTTGCTAATGACCTCATTGACCACCTCGCTTCCTCCTCTCATTCCCTCCCCATCCCTCCTCCTGTGCCGCTCCCAACCTTTTTCATGGATAAGTATACTCCTTACCCACCAATACCTCGACCCCCGCCTCCCTATTCTCTTTCACTCTCGTCTTGCCTCTCATACCTTCTTTCATCCCTCGTTTGCTCCCCTTCGCACTATTTCTCCTCTGCTTTATGATTCTCACTCCCTTCCTTTATACCCGTACACTCGCGCCTCGTCCTCTTATTCTGCTGTTGTTCAACTCTATGCGTGCTCGGGCCAACTCCCTACCAGTCTTTCTCGTGCCACCCGTTTCCACGAGGAGTCAATGCTTTGTCGCTTCGGTTGCCAATCCCTTGAAGATGTGCACCACATCTTTGCTCGCTGCCCTGTCTTTCAGGACCTCCGAGACGAATACTCTAAGATGCTCATCGCCGACTCTGAACGCGTTCTATGTAACTTGGCCTTACCAGGGTTACTTTCATCCCACTTGGACCGTGTCATCACCCACCTTTTCTGTGATGACTCTTTGTAGCCTTTGGGATCGTCGCGCTTCTACTTGGGACTTGTCCCACCTCTTCTACCACCAGCAACATCCCTCCTATCAATCCCAAACAACTCACAGCCACAGCGTCTTCTCTCTTGTCTTGCACACTCCTGTCACCTTCACGCCATTCGCTTGGCTGCGTGGATTTGGGGAAGAGTTGTGCAACATTATGTGTCGGCCTCTTCTACACCTGGTGCCAGTAGTAGGGACTCCTTGTGCCATTTCAAGCTTTCCTTACCTCCTCACTTACATCATTTATAACATCACTTATAATGTATTATTCTGTATTGTGCTGTACTGTACTGTAGCGTGGTCGGCCATATATATTACGTTTCTCAGGCTCAGAACGAGGATTGGGCCTCTGGCCTCAGGATCAGAACGAAGACTACTCAGGCATCGCATCATGAATCGCCTGTTACATAAGACGTTCCTTGCCATCGACCTGAGTCCCCAGAGCCATCGCGTCTGCGTCTTATCTCTGTTTTAATTGGCCTCAACGTTTTAGCGCTCGTCTGCACGGCTCAATGGCGTAATTAGGTGTCCTGATTTCGCGAGGCGGTGCTGCTCCCTCTATCCCCTTCACCCACAATCCCGTCATGTCCTACACTCACCCTACTGCAACCAAGACTGCAACATCGTCCTCTAACTTCCAACCAATTTTCGATAATGCGTTGAAAGAATATCAAAGACGCACAAAGAAGGACCTTCTGACCCACCCGCTCGCCGCCCAGCTCCAAGCCTGTGACTCTCCCAGTAGCATTCTCCTTCTGCTTCAACAGCAAGTACAAGACCTTGATCGATCTCAAAATATCAATGACGGGCTGACAAAATGGCTGGACCCTACGGTGAATTTACTCTATGCCCTCTCTGATACCCTCGGAGAAGGTGTTGGTCTGGTATGTTCTAGGACATGGATTTGTGGGATGTATATATAGCATTAAGCGCATTTGACAGGTGTTCTCACCCGCAAAAGCGATATTTACCGGAGTCGGCGTTCTCCTTTTAGTTCGTCTCCTTCCCAATGCCTTCGCGCGGGCCATTTTAATAATAATATCTTACAGGCAGCAAAAGACGTTCGAGCGGGCCAAGAGGCTCTTGTTGACATTTTCAAACGCATCGAAACCTTTTTGCGACGTCTCGAAATCTACACGTCGGTGCCAACGAATGAAGAAATGGCGGATACAATCACGACGATAATGGTGGAGGTTCTCGGCATTCTTGCGATTGCGACAAAAGAGATTGGGCAAGGCCGAACAAGTAAGTCGTTGTTGTACAAATGTGTCGCCGTTGACCGAAATATTTGCAGAAAAATATTTAAAGAAGTTGGTCGGAAGGACTGAGATCGAGGATGCATTGAAGAGGCTAGACACGCTGACGCAAGAGGAGGGTCGGATGGCCACAGCGCAAGTTCTGAAGGTCACGCATACTGTTGACGAGAGAGTCATGGGAGTCATGGATAAGGTGCTTGTTGTTGACAATAGGGTGGCCGGTGTCGACAATAGGGTGGCTGTCGTCGACGATAGGGTAACCAGCGTTGATGACAGAGTAAAGGCCGTCAATGACAAGGTCGCCGAGGTCATTGATGGTGCGCAATACGTCTTCAATCAATCAGTAAAAAACGTTTGACCCAATGCCCTTAGATGGAAAACAGGCAAGGGTAGTTTTCCAACAAACAGCCACTGATGTCGATCAAGTGAAACGTTCGTGATCTCCGAACCGCATCGACTATGCAGGCTCAAGTATCTTACAGGGAATCAATTGCGACACGATCTTCGTGGATGGCTCTCCCCACCAGATCCATCAACAAACCATAAAATTGCGTGTGATGTTCATCACAAGGGAACCGCAACCTGGTTCTTTCAAGGCAACATATATAATGAATGGAAATCGACACCTTCGCTCCTCTGGATCCATGGAAAACGTGCGTCCCTGTCCCACTCCCTATTCGTCACCGCGTGACGGCGTCTTATATGTAGCTGGCTCGGGCAAGAGTATTCTATGGTTTGTATGTGCTTTACTCTTTCGGCCAAGATGCCTGATGTTGTTTATCATTTTCCAGTTCTACAATCATCGAAGATATCCAAGTCATGTGCGATGCCGGTCAAGCCTCGATGGGTTATTTCTATTTCGACTTTCGCGACATCAGCAAACAACACTGGCGTGACTTGGTCCCTTCCCTTCTCACCCAACTTTCTGCACGCTTGGGACCTCGCTGTGACATTCTATCACGTTTCTATTCCGATCACGATGGCGGGGCCCGACAACCTAGCGATGAAACTTTGACATGATGCCTGAAAGAGATGCTCTCACTGCCAGATCAGCGTCCTGTCTACCTAATAATGGACGCTCTTGATGAATGTTCAAACATCTCCGGCATTCCATCACCTCGCGACAAGGTTCTTCGGCTCGTGAAGGAGCTGGTTGACCTTCATGTTCCAAATCTTCATATATGTGTCACAAGCCGTCCTGAAGTTGACATACGGGATGTCCTGGAGCCTCTAACCCCTCGCCGAGTGTCCCTCCACGATCAAAGTGGACAAAAGGAAGATATTGAGGCCTACGTTAGGTCCGTTGTTTATTCGGATTTGGAACCAATCATGCGTCGATGGAGGAAGGAGGATAAGGAATTTGTCATCGAGACGCTCTCTAATCAAGCTGATGGCATGTAAGTTAATCGATTTACGTTTGTAATACCAATTTAAAATGTTGGATAGGTTCAGATGGGTATTCTGTCAGTTAGAAGCCCTACGCCACTGCCTTCCGCCGAGTGTCCGACATACCCTTAGGGAATTACCGGAAACTTTGGACGAGATGTACGAGCATATACTGAAGGAAATCAAGAAGCCGAACCGGGGCCACGCTCGACGTGTATTGGAATGCCTCGTTGTGGCGATTCGGCCTCTTCGCGTTGCGGAGCTTGCGGAGGTTCTTGCAGTCGACTTTGATGATGAGGAAGGGATCCCAAAGTTGAAACCAGATTGGCGGTGGGAAGATCGAGAACAAGCACTTCTAATCGCATGCTCCAGTCTGATTTCTATTATCGAAACCGGTAATTCGCGGGTTGTACAATTCTCGCATTTTTCGGTCAAGGAATACCTGACCTCATCTCGCCTCACTGCTGCAAGTGGAGAGGTCTCGAATTATCATATCGATTTGGCGCCCGCACATACGACGCTGGCGCAAGCTTGCCTTGGCGCGTTACTCTGGCCACAAACACACTACGACGTTGAAGGGCACACACCCTCGGACCACCCGTTGGCTCATTACGCGGCTCAGCACTGGACTACTCATACTACTCAATTTGAGTATGTGTCTTCACGGTTACAGAAAGGGATGGAGTATCTCTTTGACCCAGACAAACCACACTTTGAGGTGTGGTGCACACTATACGATATCGATACCAGGCCCGAATGGGGGACAACTTTTCACTCGTTCGCACCGCTTAACACGTCAGCTGCGGCTCCTCTATACTACGCAGCACTCTGTGGATTCCATGATCTTGTGGAGCACCTCATTATCAAGTCTCCGCAGGATGTGAACGCTAATGGGGGCTACTACCTTCGACCACTAGTGGCAGCATTGGCAAGGAAGCACTTCCAGACGGCAGAATTACTTCGTCATAACGGTGCGGACCCGCACTGCCGTGGCAGTGGAATGAGGACCCCATTACATTCCGCAGCCTCTTCTGGAGACCTCGAGGTGGTCCAGAAATTAATTCAGTACGGCGCCGACATCAGTGCTAAAGATCTCGAAGAGTGCACCCCGTTATATATTGCATCACAGGGTCGTTCTCTCAAAAATGGGTTTGTCAGTCGATTACTGCTGGAGCGCGGTGCAGATGTAAATGCGCGGGCAAAGAACGGTTCAACCCCATTGCACCAAGCTTTCATATTCGGAGCCCTGGAGGTAGCACGCGTGCTGCTGGAGCACGGTGCCGATGTAAATGCGCGGCAAAAAGACGGCAGAACCCCATTGCACCGTTTTAACAACATGTCCATTCTACCCGGGGCCGTGGGGGTAGCACGCCTGCTGCTAGAGCGGGGTGCGGATGTAAACGCGCGGGCAAAGGATGGCTTAACCCCGTTGCACGCTGCTTCGTCCTTTGCAGAACTGGCGGCGGTACGCCTGCTGCTCGAGCATGGTGCTGATGTAAAGGCGGAGGACAATCACGGCAGGACCTCATTGCATGCTGCGGAGGAGCGCGATGAATGGCGTAAATTGGACAGGGACGAAGTCAGGAAATTACTGCTGGAATATAAAGCCAAGTAAACACATTGTAGAATTTAGTACATATCTCTAGGTTGACAGCCGTATCACGTTTCTTTCCGTCCACTCTTTGTAACACAATACACCAAGACATTCAGTTTCGGAATGAATTGAGTTGTGAATTGAGTTGAGATTGAACAGGTGATTAGGCTAGCGACGTGCGTATCTCACTCTTCCAGTTTCTCACCTTCCGATCGGGACCCACGAAACTGATGTTGCTGATGTACTGTTGTTGGTCAATGACAATGGTCATCAGTTTGCGCAAATTGGAATTCTTGCATGTTACTGTTAGGAACTGAGGCTGATCTAATCGGAGCATGGGAGGGGCCTGGTGAAACGTTCTATGGAATTGAAAGGGTGGCGCCTTGAATGGCGCAGTAAAAGAATGCAACCTCGGTCTTCGAGCTGTAATCGCAATATGACAAACCGCCCACAAACGCACAAACGAGTGTACTGTAAAACCTGAAATCTGCATCACACACCCATTTTTTGACTAGCAGAAGACCGAGAGGAAGAATGCGAACGTACGGTCAAGCCATCTAACCCCATACAATACAGTAGTATCAAAACTCAACTTGAAATTGTTTACGTAGCGATGCTGGAAACAATTCCTAAGGGGAAGGGGGGATTACGGCCAAATCCACAACGCCATTACTGTTGGCCGGCAGTTAACACTACACGCACGAGAATACAGTGTCCGTGGTAGGGTAGTGAGGGCGGGGCCGGCGGGCCCGCCCTAGAGTGGGTACAACAGAACTTGAATAAATAGAAGTAAAAAAGACAAATATGGAGTTGGGATTTATTGTAAAAGGCCGTTCTGAAACACGAAATCTATACCTCAGGACGCGAGCACTCCCTTCGTAAGGGTTTCGGTTTCGCGCGGCTCCGCGTCTTAGCCGTACCCTTGACCTTCCGGCGTTTCGGCTTGGGCTCTTCGACCACCCCTTCAGCCTCCTCCACCGCCTGTGACCGCCGCCGCCCACGACGACACCAAAGTTTCCACAGGCGTGGGAGGAATAGGGGGATGGGGATGGGGAGGATGCCCCCCTCTTCCTCTCACGTCATCCGAGAAGCCCGTAGTGTTGTATACGAAAAACTCGCTATGGGAACATCGTCTGTATGGCTACAGAGACCCGCCTGGCAGCGTAACCGCACGCACTGAGAGGGGGTCGGGATGGACTGGTTCGGGGGCACGATGACAAACGAGTATTGCTGCTCGTCCGGGCGGTCGTTGTACTGCGCGAGCGCGGCGTATTTGCGCGGGTGCAGGTTCAGTCTGACGTCTGCGACGGTGAGCCAGCCCATCTTGATGAGCTGGAGACCCTTGGGGCTGAGCATGCCGTAGTTCTTCTGCGGATCGCGCATGTGCGATGAGGCACGGTACGGGGTCGAACATTTCCGAGGCCTTGCTCGAATCGGGCATCAGCTCGTACGCAAAGTCGCACACTTCTGATGTCTGCTGCTCGAAGACTCACCATATGTTCTTCGGGTAACTGTTCGATGTGACTGATGTCGTATGCGATTTCTGTGGCGGCAGGAGAGGCTGGCTCGAGAGCAGGAAGGGGACGATGGCTCAGACATGGTATTGTCGATTGGTTTTAGGGATACTGTAAAACTAGGCCGCTTTGACGGGAAAGTATCGGGTATCGAGGTGTGGAGGCTAGCAAGTTGGGATGATATATCTCTAGGAGAAATGTTTGGGGCTATAGATGACATCCCCACAGTCGGCTTGATCTCTTGAAAGCACATACGAATCGTTGTTCGAGGCGCCGGCAGAAAGTCTTCGTATATGAATTTACAGAGAAGGAAGAATGACGACCTGGTTCAAGTGCAGCATCGCGATCTGCTCATCGGGGTTTTGGACTATATTGCGGAGGTTCGTCCTCCAGGATTTGACTGTTCGTGTTTAATGTACTCAGCGGGAAATGACTCTGAAGAAACTATCACACTCACGCGGTGGTACCGGCAGAGCACATCGAATCCCTCTCCGTAGGCCTTTTCCAATCAAACCCGTTCCCGTGGATCGCCGCGCAGAACGCCACAAGCAGACGCGCTGCCTCCGCGCGTGTCTTGCCCATCGCACCTTGTCGGATAGATGAACTGTTGGTTCCGCTGCTCGTTCTCTCGTCTTGTAGAGCTCGAGGGAGAAGGTGAAGGAGGGGTGAGGAAGGTGCTGTCGGGGCGGAAGGTCAGGCTGGCTGGCGGGCCGCACTCTGCAGGATTTTTGGTATTCTCTGGCCTCTTGTCCGTGTGCGCGCTGTGCATCCAACGGGAATTGGTCGTGATGCCCATGATGGAGTGTTGTGTTGTGTGGGAACGGGATGAGCTGCATCGTGAGCTGCACCGCACCACCGTGACACCGTCGTCATGAGGATGCTCCTATCAATTGGAGCCCTGAAGGGGTGGTAGCGTCCTTCTTTGTCCTGAGCATCGCTGCATCATAGTGTGCCAAGCGCCGAGAGAGAGATTCAACAATCCGCGCGCGGTGCACGACGTCGGTCGTCTTGCCCCTGGTTGATGCTGGGGTCCAGTGGAGTCTTGAGCAGTAAGTTAGTTGCGCACCGCTTGTATTAGTAGAGCAGCACTTGCCAAGGAGAGCTCGAGGGGTTCAGTTTCACGGGCGGAAAGCTGATCGTGGCACAATTGTTGTGGGAAAGGATGGGAAAACTGGGAGAGAGCGTGGATGAGCACGTGATTTCTCATCCACGTGATTTACTGCGTGGGAAGTGAGGCTAGTGAGGGCTCGCAAATCCTCGATGCGTACCCTCGACGCGGAAACGAGACCAGACCATGTATCGCCTATTCCATAAGACGTTCCTCGACTCCGAGATCGGAGTTCCCAGAGCCATCGCGTCTTATCTCTGTTTTATTTAATAGGCCCTCCTTTTTCTCTCCCACGTTTTAGCGCTCGTCTGCGCGCTCATCGAGTAACTGGGTGTCCTGATCTCGCGAGGCGGTGTTGCTCCTTTCTATCCCCGTCACCCACAATCCCGTCATGTCCTGCACTCACCCTACTGCCACATTATCCTCTAACTTCCAACAAATTTTCAATAATGCCTTGAAAGAATATCAAAGACGCACAAAGAAGGACCTTCTGATCCACCCACTCGCTGCCCAGCTCCAAGCCTGCGACTCTCCCAGTAGCATTCTCGTTCTGCTTCAACAGCAAGTACAAGACCTCGATCGATCTCAAAGTAACAATGACCGGCTGACAAAATGGCTCGACCCTACGGTGAATGTACTCTATGCTCTCTCTGATACCCTCGGAGAAGGTGTTGGCCTGGTATGTTCCGGGACATGGATCTGTGGGATGTATATATAACATTAAGCGCATTTGACAGGTGTTCTCACCCGCAAAAGCGATATTTACCGGAGTCGGCGTCCTCCTTTTAGTTCGTCTCCTTCCTAATGCCTTCGCGCGGGCCATTTTAATACTAATATCTTACAGGCAGCAAAAGATGTTCGAGCGGGCCAAGAGGCTCTTGTTGACATTTTAGAATGCATAGAAACCTTTTTGCGACGTCTCGAAATCTACACCTCGGTGCCACCGAATGAAGAAATGGCGGATACAATCACGACGATAATGGTGGAGGTTCTCTGCATTCTTGCGATTGCGACAAAAGAGATTGGGCAAGGCCGAACGAGTGAGTCGTTTCTGTACAAAGTATGTCACCGTTGACTGAAATATTTTTAGAAAAATATTTAAAGAAGTTGGTCGGAAAGACTGAGATCGAGGATGCGTTGAAGAGGCTAGACAAGCTGACGCAAGAGGAGGGTCGAATGGCCACCGCGCAAGTTCTGAAGATCACGCATACTGTTGACGAGAGTGTCATGGGAGTCATGGATAAGGTGCTTGTTGTTGACAATAGGGTGGCCGGCGTCGACAATAGGGTGGCCGTCGTCGACGATAGGGTAGCCAGCGTTGATGATAGGGTAAAGTCCGTCGATGACAAGGTCGCGGAGGTTATTGATGGTGCGCAATACATCTTCAATCAATCGTTAAAAAAGTTTAACATAACGCGCTTAGATGGAAGACAGGCAAGGGTAGTTTTCCAACAAACGGCCACCGATGTAGATCAAGTGAAACGTTCGTGATCTCCAAACCACATTGATACTAGATATGTAAACTCAAGTATCTTACAGGGAATCAATTGCGACATGATCTTCGTAGATGGCTCTCCCCACCGGATCCATCGACAAACCATAACATTGCGTGTGATATTCATCACAAGGGAACCGCAACCTGGTTCTTTCAAGGCAGCATATATAATGAATGGAAATCGACACCTTCGCTCCTCTGGATCCATGGAAAACGTGCGTCCCTGTCCCACTCCCTACTCGTCACCGCGTGATGTCGTCTTATATGTAGCTGGCTCGGGCAAGAGCATTTTATGGTTTGTATGCGCCTTATTCTTTCGGCCAAGATGCCTGATGTTGTTTATCATTTTCCAGTTCTACAATCATCGAAGATATCCAAGTCATGTGCGATGCCGGTCAAGCCTCGATGGGTTATTTCTATTTCGACTTTCGCGACATCAGCAAGCAACACTGGCGCGATCTAATCCCTTCCCTTCTCACCCAACTTTCTGCACGCTCGACTCCTCTTTGTGATATTCTATCACATTTTTATTCAGATCACGACGACGGCGCGCGACAACCTAGTGATGAAATGTTGACACGATGCCTGAAAGAGATGCTCACATTGCCAGGTCGGCACCCTGTCTACCTAATAATCGATGCTCTTGATGAATGTTCGAACACCTCTGGGATTCCATCACCTCGCGACAAAGTTCTTCGGCTCGTGAAGGAGCTGGTTGACCTTCATGTTCCAAATCTTCATATATGTGTCACAAGCCGTCCTGAAGTTGACATACGAGATGTCCTCGAGCGTCTGACCTCTCGTCGAGTGTCCCTCCACAATCAAAGTGGACAAAAGGAAGATATCGAGGCCTACATTAGGTCCGTTGTTTATTCGGATTTGGAACCGATCATGCGTCGATGGAGGAAGGAGGAAAAAGAACTTGTCATTGAGACGCTCTCTGATCGAGCTGATGGCATGTAAGTTAATCGATTTGCATTTGTAATACCAGTTTAAATTGTTGGACAGGTTCAGATGGATATTCTGTCAGTTGGAAGCCCTACGTCACTGTCTTCCGCCAAGTGTTAGATGTACCCTTAGGGAATTACCGGAAACCTTGGACGAGACGTATGAGCGTATACTGAAGGAGATCAAGAAGCCGAACCGGGGCCACGCTCGACGTGTATTGCAATGCCTTGTTGTGGCGATCCGGCCTCTTCGTGTTGCGGAGCTTGCGGAGGTTCTTGCAGTCGACTTCGATGATGATGAAGGGGTCGCAAAGTTGAAACCGGATTGGCGGTGGGAAGACCAAGAACAAGCACTTCTGATCGCATGCTCCAGTCTGATTTCTATTGTCGAAACTGGTGATTCGCGGGTCGTTCAATTCTCGCATTTTTCGGTCAAGGAATACCTGACCTCAACTCGCCTCACTGCTGCAAGTGGAGAGGCCTCGAATTTTCATATCGATTTGAAGCCCGCACATAGGACGCTGGCGGAAGCTTGCCTATGCGTGTTGTTACAAACACACGACGGTGTTGAAGCGAACACACCCTCGGACCATCCGCTGGTTCAATACGCTGCTCGGCACTGGACTAATCATACTCAATTTGTGGATATGTCACGGTTACAGAAAGGGATGGAATATCTCTTTGACCCAGACAAACCACACTTTGAGATGTGGCGCACGCTATGCGATATAGATACCCTGCCCGACAAGGCAACTTTTTCCCTGCTCGCATATTACCGCGAATCCACTGCGGCTCCTCTATACTACGCAGCACTCTGTGGATTCCATGATCTCGTGGAGTACCTCATCATCAAGTATCCGCAGTATGTGAACGCTAATGGGGGCTACTGTGTGACACCACTATTGGCGGCATTGGCAGGGAAGCACTTCCAGACGGCAGACTTACTTCGTCATAACGGTGCAGACCCGCACTTCCGCGGCAGAGAAATGAGGACCCCATTACATTCTGCGGCCTGTTATGGAAACCTCGAGGTTGTCCAAAAATTAATCGAGTACGGTGCCGACATCAGCGCTGAAGATCTCGATGGGTGCACCCCGTTACATCTTGCATCAGAAGGCCATTCTCCCAAAAATGGCTTTATCGTTCGATTACTGCTGGACCTCGGTGCAGATGTAAATGCGCGGGCGAAGAACGGCTTAACCCCATTGCACAAAGCTTCGACGTTCAGAGCCCTGGAGTTAGCACGCGTGCTGCTTGGCCACGGTGCGGATGTAAATGCGCGGGACGCGGACGGCAGAACGCCATTGTACTCAAGATTGTACTGGATTGTTACCGGTTCAGCCATTCAACCCCGGGCCGGGTCCGTGGAGGTGGCACGCCTGTTGCTGGAGCGGGGTGCAGATGTAAACGCGCGGACAAATGATGGCTCAACCCCATTGCACGCTGCTTCGTCCCGTGTAGAACTGGCGGCGGTACGCCTGCTGCTCGAGCATGGTGCTGACGTAGAGGCGGAGGACGATAGCGGCAGGACCCCATTTCAGGTTGCGGGGGAGCGGTGCGTCGGGGACACTGGGGACGAAGTCATCGAATTACTGCTGGAATATAAAGCCGAGTGAAAACAAATTGTACAGTTTAGTGTATATCTAATCTCTGGGTCGATAAAAATATTACATTTCTTTCTGTCCACTCCTTGTAGCACTGTGTGGCAATATACGAATAGCCACTCATGTACCCTACTGGGGACAGTTGTGACTTGATAACATTCAGATTCGGAATGATTCGGGGTTTCTAGGGAATAGGCAAGTGGCGTGCCGAGTGCGTCACAGTATCCCATCTTCCGGGTTCTCACCTTCGGACCCACGATTGGGCCACGAAGCGTGATGCATGCGCGTGATGTACTGTTTTGCACGAATTGGATTGAGCACTGGGGCTAAGCGTTGATCAGGAGCAGAAGTGCCTGATGATACATTCTACGGAATTGTGAAATGGTGTGCGTTCAGCTGCATTGAGTCGTGGACTCGTGGCCGGCGCGGTGAAAGCTTCAAAGGAGAATGCAATCTCGAAGTTGTACTCTCAAATGACAAACGCACGAACGAGTGTAAAATCCAACTATGAAATTAGCGGTCTAGTCATGATGATTTCATCGAAAGTCCACGCACGTGACTTGCCTGGATCCATATGCAAAACAGTAGAGGGTATCAAACCTTGACATTGTTTCCAAAAACATTCCTGAAGGAAAGGGGGGGAAGGGGAATATGGCCAATTCCACAAACGCCGTTACTGTTGGTCGGCAGATAACGCTACACACACGAGAATACAGTGGTCCGTGGTAGGATAGGGTGGGTACAACAGAACTTGCGACAGCGAAAGAAAATAAATAGAAGTGAAAAAAAACAAATAATAAATATAGAGCTGATGCCTGGAACACGAAATCTATACCGCTGGACATGAGCACTCCCTCCGCAAGGGTTTCGGTTTCATGCGGCTCCGCGCCTTGGCCGTGCCCCAAGGGCCTCTCCTGCCTCATAAAGATGGGCTGGCTCACCGTCGCAGACGTCAGACTGAACCTGCACCCGCGCGAATACGCCGCGCTTGCGCAGTACAATAATCGCCGGACGAGCAGCGTTACCCGTTCGTTGTTGTGCCCCCGGGCCAGTCCATCCTGACCCAGCCGTAGCGCGTACGGTTACGCCGCCAAGCCAGTCTTTGCCGCCATCCGGACGATGTTCCGGATAGCGGGTTTTTTCGGATACGACCCTATGGGCTTCTCGGACGACTAGGGGGAGGAAGGGGAGCCTCCTTCCTGTCTCACGCCCCATCCCCCCACTCCCGCCATGCCTGCGGAAACGGCAGCGTCGGCATCGGGGGTGATGGTAGTGGAGGCTGAGGTGGTGGTCGATGAGCCCAAGCCGAAAAGCCGGAAGGTTAAGGGCTGAGCAGACCATAGTCCTTCTCCGGGTTGCGTATGTGCCAGTCGGCGGCGATAAGACTGGGCACCGGTCGAACACTTCTGGGGCTTTTCAGGAATTGGGCGTCGGCTAGTACGCAAAGTCCCGCGCTTTGATGCCCACTGCGCGAAGAGTGTCCATGTGTTCTTCCGGCAAACTGTTCGACGTGGCCGATGTCGTACGCGCTTTCTGTTGCCCTAGAAGAGGCTGGCTCGAGACAATGGAGGAAGAGGACGATGGCCCGGATACGGTATTGTATTGTCGATTAGATTAGGGTCAAACAGGGCCGCTTTGACTGAAAGATATCGGGTATCGAGGTGTGAGGGCTGGCAAGTTAAGATGATATATCTCCAGGAGAAAAGTCCGGGGCTGTAGATGACATCCCCGCAGTCGACTTGATTCGTTTGAACGGTTCGTTGTTCGAGGCGCTGGCAGAAAGTAGTTTTCCTATGTGAGTTTACAGAGAAAGAAGCGCGACCACCTAGTTCAATTGCAGTGTCGCGACCCGCTCATCGGGGTTTTGGACTATATTGCGGAGGTTCGTCCTCTAGGATTTGACTGTTCGTGTTTAATGTACTCAGCGGCAGACGACCCAAAAAAAAAACTATCATACTCACGCGGCGGTGCGGGAGTAGCGCATCGGATCCCTCCCCGTAGGCCTTTTCCCAATCAAACCCGCTCTCGTTGTTCTCCGTGGAAAACGCCACGAGTAGAGACGCCGGCTCCGCGCGTGTCTTGCTTGTTCAAAGATGGGCTGTTGTTCCAGCTGCTCTTGCTCTTGTACCGCAGAGCTCGAGGGAGAAGGTGAGGGAGGGGTGGGGAAGGTGCTGATGGCTCGGAAGGTCAGGCTGATTCACGAGCCGCGCTCAGCAGGATCTTTGGTGTTCTCTGTCTCCTGTCCGACTGCGGGCTGTGCATCCATCTGGAAAGTCGTGATGCCCACAACGAAGGGCGAGCAGTGCGGGGAGCAGGATGCGCTCGCTGCATCGTGCCGATTCGAGCGCAGCACCGCACCACTGTGACGTCGTTCGTGAGGATGCTCCTCTCAATTAAAGCCTTGCTCCCTCGCAGATGTGGTAGCGTCCGATGTCGATCGTCTTGTCCGAGTGTTCCGAGAAGTCCAGAGTTGGATGAGCACGTGATTTACTTCGTGCGTAGGCAAACTCCTGAGGTACAGTAGAACGGAAGACTAAACGAGACCAGACCATGTATCGCCTTCTGAGTCCCCAGAGCCATCGCGTCTTATCTCTGTTTTAATTGGCCCTACATTTTTGTCCCCCGCGTTTTTAGCGCTTATCTGCGCGCTCATCAGCGATACTTGGATGTCCTGTCTTCGTGAGTCACGATCGTGCTCTGTGCTCACACTGTGTGGCGCGCCGTTTGGGTAGAGAAGATGTCGGCGCGCGAGTGATACCATTGAGAGTTGGCTTAGCCACTGACTCACTGAGGCTATAACAATATTGTATACTTAGGTCTGCTCAGCTAATGGGTAGGAGCGCGTAGCGCTTCTCGATCGAAGATGAGGGGTGCGCGTCCGGGGGTGAGCTCGCAACGGGTGGGTGGGCCCACCTGAAGCGGGCTGATTGTCCTCGGACCGCGAAGTTCATCATCGAAGTTACTTTGGAACTTGAACCGGGAGTGTGGGTGGGCAAAATTAAAGCGGAACGGAGGTTCTTTGAACCGTCCGAAGGGGAAAGCGGGAGGATGGCGACAGAAAACGAACGCGTCACGTGCCGCCCTCTCCGCTCACAGACCCCAATATTCTGGCCCTGCGCTCGTTCCTCGCTTCAGCCCAGAATTCCCAATTTTGCGAGGCGGTGCTACTCTCTTCAATCTTCTTCACCCACAATCCTGTCATGTCCTACACTCACCCTACTGCCACAATCGTCATCTAACTTCCAACAAATTTTCGATAATGCGTTGAAAGAATATCAAAGACGCACAAAGAAGGACCTCCTGACCCACCCACTCGCCACCCAGCTCCAAGCCTGCGACTCTCCCAGTAGCATTCTCGTTCTGCTTCAACAGCAAGTGCAGGGCCTCGATCGATCTCAAAGTAGCAATGAACGGCTGACAAAATGGCTCGACCCTACGGTGAATGTACTCCATGCCCTCTCTGATACCCTCGGAGAGGTGTTGGCCTGGTGTGTTTCCGGGACATGGATCCGCGGGATCTATATTTACCATTAAGCGCATTTGACAGGTGTTCTCACCCGCAAAAGCGATATTTACCGGAGTCGGCGTCCTCCTTTTAGTTCGTCTCCTTCCTAATGCCTTCGCGCGGGCCAATTTAATACTAACCTCTTACAGGCAGCAAAAGATGTTCGTGCAGGCCAAGAGGCTCTTGTTGACAT
>WHVB01000075.1:0-51751 GCA_015178965.1 Russula ochroleuca
TCACGGTCACCGGCCAGGGTTGCTGATTCGCATGGCTGATCCGTAATAAAAATTAACTTTTGTACTTGACTTACACTTGCATTTGGTTGAATTTTTCATCATCAGAGAGTTAAATTTTCATTTATGCGACATTCAAATTTCAGATAATATTTGAATATATATCACTGCAATATGGTCTATTTATACTGTATGAGATTACTAGGGAAACATGCCCAAGACAACGGATTTGGGGATAGGCTGTCGGTGATCATACAGTAATGAGTTGGTCGTAATGGGTTTGGAAAAGCGTCACAAACATGATAGACCCTGAGACTGGTGGGCTCCGGGTAATGTGTCCAAAGGTCAGTCCGCTGACCACCAATCAAAGTGACAGTGTCTGACATACAATACACAGACCAGCTCTGCAGTCAAGAAGTTGACGAGGTAGATCCCCCTATGTTATATCCTCATGAAAATTCTTTGGGTGTTGTGTCGGGCATCAGTAAGAATTATGGTAGTAAACTACCTAAGGTACCAGCATTGCCCTTCGTTACAACCAAGCCATACATCGATACCAAGATGGAGAAACTCGAAGTGGGGTGGACAATACACTTCACTGTGAGGAACCAGATCCACCACGGAAAACGTCAACCGAAGCATTAGTGGTACAAGTTTCAAATCCTCTGCTACATTAGCCATTCAGGTAGTGGACACAGAGAGGGGCAAAGGTGAAAAAGAGGCAAGTGTGAAGGTGGCACGAGGGAAAGTGGGCAGGATAAAGAAGAACTGGTGTACAGTACCAAGAGAGTAAATTTTGACAGCCTTCCTAGAATGGCATGATGTCACGTGGACCAGCACATACCAGTAACTGGCGTGAGATCTCAACATTCTCAACTGTATGTTGAGGCAAATTTACTTATCGCATCGATGAAACATCTAACAAACCCCCAATAGATCTCGAAAGCCTTTCTTTCATCAAGTCTCACTGGCAGTCACTCTCCCCACCACCCCCCTGCAGTGCCACACTTGGTGCCACATCGCCCCACCAGCAATTAGCGTCCCGAGTCATCGATTCTGATGGATGATCATTTTGAAGGTTCCTCAATGAACCGTTCATCGATGGAAAACTTAAACATCAAGGGACTGCGAAGGACTATATAAAAGGGAGTCGATGTACGTTCGTATTTTGCCCGACAGGCTGCACCAACTGTTGACTGGTGCACTTGCTCGTACAATGTAGGCCTTGATGTCGGCCAGGTGACAATCGACATGTTCCCGGACGATTCCCTCCTAGAAACATTTGATTACTACATGAACTCAACTCAGCACGATTTCTTTCAAGGGACAGAGGTGTGGCATACGCTGGTTCACGTGTGTCGAAGATGGCGCGATGTTATATTTGGATCGCCACTTCGCCTGAACCTGCGTCTTTACTGCCGCCAGGAAGCCAGTGAGGAAGAGGCCGAAGATCTGGCCCGAGTTGCCCATCGTTATACGGCAATATTATCCCCGAACACATAGCGCGGATAATATCCTTGCCGCCCTCCAGCGCCGTCCTTAAAATCGAACTCGGGGCCCGTGACAGTTCCCAATTGGAACAGATCTTTCCGGCGATGCACAAACCATTCCGGGCCCTGACAGATCTTAGGCTCGAATCAATGGATGAATCGGTGCCAGACGTTCCCGATTCATTCGTGGGCGCATCCGCACCACTTCTATGGTCACTTTATTTGTCTCATGTTCCATTTCCAGGATTGCCGAAACTGTTTTTGTCTGCAACCCAACTGGTCGAACTTTCCGTTCGCAACGTTCCGTATTCCAGGTTCATCTCGCCCGATGTGATGACCACTTGTCTCGCCCCCTTGACCACTCGAAAGACTCGAACTTGCACTCCTGTCCTTGGGAACTGTCGAGGTCTGGCGACATCCCCATCCGCACACACGGTCTGTCGTCCCTGCTTTCACATATTTTGAATTCAGTGGGCCCAGTGTATATTTGGAGGATCTCGTGGCCCGGATGGATGCCCCGCCACACAACAATGGCCAGGGCCTGACAAAGCACGTGTGGCTTTGTACTTTCCTCGCCATCACAGATCTCCGACAATCTTTCGGTCACGTCACCCTCGCCAACACAGATCCCTGCCAATGCAGAGATCGTGCTAAGGCCTCTTATTTAGATCTGGCACAGGTCTGTATCCCGTCCTTGCCTCCCCTCTACACGGTGGAACATCTCTACATCCGAAGGGTATAATTGACTCACTGGACTGGCAAGCTTCCCAATGGTTGGAACTTTTTCGCCCATTTACCGATGTGAAGGACCTCTATTTATCCAAGGGATTTGTGCCTGCCCTGGAGCTCATTGGGGAAAGAGTAACAGAAATGTAACCGGCCTTGCAGAATATTTTCTTGTCAGAGCTCGAGTCATCGGAACCTGTCCAGGAAGTCGTTGGGAAGTTCAGTGCCACGCGACGGCTCAGCGGTCACCGGTCATCAGTCACGCGATAGCCGTTTCTAGCTGGGAAATAGAACAAGATTGGTCAGAAGTCGATATTTTATGAGTGGTCTCCGTTTTTTTTACTATTTCCCGACATTGTATTCACTTGCTTATATGATATCATGGAGGCAACCTGGCCGTAGATTTGGAATCATGTTGGCTCTCTTCTGAGTAAACTTGGTACGATTCTATACCACACACCAGCGGATCTTGATAAGCTGTATCCATCCTCGTCGTCTTTCGCACGATGTCTCCTGATGCATAGGCCTCTGCTGGAACAGAGAAGCTCATAGCGACTCGGAGAGCACCAGGCCCTTCATCGAAGGACAAAAAATCCAACTACTTTGTGGTACCTGTGTGACAGCTTTGCGACTACTCTTGGACCCACTCACCACCAGGCCCTGTCCGGCCCGTATGATTTAGCGGCTCTCTACGTGACTCCTCCCACAGACTCTACATTGACATAGTCTATCCACTCACCACAACTTTCCTGTATTGAAGTCACCATTTATTATGGACGCTCCAGATGCCCCTATTTTTGGTGCCATCATAAACAATTGTACTTTGGTATTGTACCTTTCTCTCTGTCGTGCTTACCTCCGCTGACCCTATGATTAGCTGTGCACTCTGCTCTGATTGTAGATCTGAACCAACCCTTTGCCCCTTATGTTTTTCTCGGCACATTCAAGGCCACATTACCTGATTTCTTGGTCTTTCTCGAGGAAATCGCCAACGCGTGAATAAAACCCTTCGGAACCCAGGTACTGGGACAGTGGGATGACCGCCCGGTACACGGTATGCTTATTAAATGAAGCCTTTCAAATGTATTATATAGAGGATATCACATGGCCTTCTGTGCTGTGTGTCGGAGACCCATGCACGAGGCCCACACGTGGCCGGACAAAGGCTCGTCCCCTGTCTCTTTTTCTCACCAAGAAACCGATCAAGCCCCTCTTCTCTTTCGCACATGTGTACCCAACCCATTACTAGGCTCAGAAACCGATCAGGTGGACTGGTGTATTTGAGACCCGGGTCCCGGGGAAAACATTGCCCAAATGATTTAATCGGATTAATCGGATTTCTCCTGAGTCACACACATGCCAGCAAAGCGAAACATGTATTGTAGCCTAGTGACTGGTTCTCTAACAAAGGCTGAGCACTGAGCATGCGCACACAACGTGTTAACAACAGTTCTAGAAGTTTTTTTTCCAAGTCCCTAATCCCCATGTCGACGGCGGATGCCGAATCGGAGTCACGGTTGCAAGTTGCAAAGAACAGTCTGGCAATCGCTCCAATGGCCATCATGCCAGAGGCTTGTGGTGTTTTGCACTGCAGCTACAGTGCTCATAGTGCTCATTGCTTCCGACTATAGTACTTGCACGTGGTGGTTTAGTGTATTAGAAACATTGAAGAATCATGGATCATTTGGGGGACAATTGGGCCGCTTGGTGGGTTGGGTATATAGAGTATACTACGGATTACCAACCCCCCCCGGTGACGCCTGGTAATGTCGGTGGTAACGCTCGCATAAGCTAAGCGAGCGTCACCAGCCCAGTACACCCCCTATACAGGGGGTCGCTGACCAAGCATGACCGCTTTCAGGCAGCCGGCCCTGGAAGCCTCGATACGGTTCAATACGACCCGATCAGGAACCGGGGCTCCCCCCCCGGGGCATGACGGGCGTGAGAGGCCTAAAACGGGAACCCTAAACCGAACCCAGGGCCTCATCGATCTGCACTCGCTCGCTCGCATCGCGCCCTCGACTTCCTGCGGCTGGACAACGACAACGACAATGACGACCACAATAACAACCACACAACAACAACAACAACAACAACAACAACAACAACAACAACAACAACAACAACAACAACAACAACAACAACAACAACAACAACACTTATGCGGGCCACGCACCCCGAAAATGCAAGTGTGAAAACCTTGCGCTCGCCCTTCTCGCCGTTCACTTTTATTATCCATTTTTATTTCTTGCTTTTTTACAGTAAAACAAAACAAGTGCCACTCGTCGCACCCTCGACCTCAAGCTCCGGCACTCGCCCAGAAACCTGGTACTGTGTGAGTCCACTCACTGGTAGTGTCCCCTCCAAACTCCGGCTCGCCACCGCCTAATAAATAGTACAGGCTACTGTATATTATGATTGTCCACTAGTGCCCTCAAGCTCCGTAACTGACCGTACTTTATAGCCACTAGTGATTCAAACTGTTTCAAACCAAACCAAACCGTTTCAAACTGAACTAGGGTTAGGGTTAGAATTGTTTAGGGTTTAGGGCTTCAAAATGGGTTAACCTCGGTTTAAACCAAACTGAAACCACTTAACACCATTTGAAACCATTTGAAACCATTTAAAACTGTTTAATATGGCCATTTTACTTAAGTAAATTATTAACATTCTTAATCGGTTTGAAACAGTTTGGGATCGGTTTGGACCCCCCAAACCAGAAACCAAACTGTTTCAAACTGATCGAGATTTCCCCAAACCAAACCATCTTAAATGGTTTGGGTTTGGTTTAAACCGAGTTTGGATCGGTTTCAAACCAAACTTCCCCAACACTAATCTGTGCAGGTCAGCCAGTCCTGCTTGAGCAAGGTGTCGGAGGCAAGTCACAAAATGCACATTGAGGTCCTTCCACCTGTTCTTGTCCTCCATCTTAAGCAGTTCCTATACGATGCGGCAGTGGATGACATAGTTAAGATCAGCAAGCCTGTTCAGTTCGTGCCGGAGCTCGAATTCCCACTTGGTGTGATTTTCTTCTTTGTTTCCATCTGCTGGCCAAGGCTAAGAACCTGTCGTGGCACTGTCGGCACAGAAATTATGGCAGCCATTGTCGGGAAATCTGCGGAGCCAGTGCACTACAAGCTCTGTGGGGTGCTTTACTGCCACGGCAACTCAGAGTCTGCAGGCGGCCAGTACTATACGGTCGACGTGCTCCACCCGAACTTGAACAGAGTCAGAGATAGTGGGGAAGCTTGGCTACACATTGATGGTAATGCTGTGAGCATGGTGCAGCATGAGGAGATGTTCGGGTGGGATGAAAATGATCAGAGTGAAGACCCAAGTAAAGACCAGTGTGTCTATATGCTGTTTTATTGTCGCACAGTTTCTGCACAGATATGATGAGGCATTGATGCATTGATGACCCATACCATATAGTAAATTTTGCTCTCGACAAACTCAAGTCGGCTTCTTATGCCTTTTCCTTTTCTTTCTCCGATGCTGCTTTCATTTTGCAGTAATCACCTATCTATTGAAAGGCGAGAATACACCTCAACAGCAGCATTAACATGCTGCTGCCGGTGGCCTGTACATCCCAAAGGTCTAAGGAGGCAGCCAATAGTTGGGTTTCAGGCTTTTGAAACCAAACTATCAGCAAAAACAATTCCAGCGATTTGTGCTTGGCCAATGAAACCCAATAAAAAATGTGTGAGCCCATATGGGCTGCTGTTGCAACTTGGACAAAGAAATGGTCTGCAAATACCTCCGATGCTCAGGCTGTCACATGTCACAGCCGGAATGGTCATGGTTATGGTCACTTTGGTGCGAATCTGTGCGACTTTTGGCTGGTTGGAAGGCCCGTGCTCGTGTGTGTCAGGTGTGGAGGGATATGTGTCAATACTACCCTCATTGTTGTGCTTCCCCTTACAAACCAACTTACCTTTTAGGCAAGGCAGAAGCCAGAGCCAAATTGGTAGATTCCGAGGGTATGGAAGAAGAGGAATTCAGGGGAGAAATGAAGTTATGTATGGGAGAAGTATTTAAAAAAGAGGCATTGTATTGCCTGATTCTCAAGTGCAGTACTTTGAAACATCATATGAAGTATCGAAGCCAAAAGTGATGTTGTATTTGTGCAAAGAGATGCCGCTCCAAGATAAATGCATGTAAAGCTTGTGCACTAGCGGAGATTGGTGAGGCAGCCATCGCACATTTCTTTGCTGAGTTCATATGCTGCTAGGGGATGTAGTTGACCGTATTAGACGCATCAAGATCTCACTTCCTTCTTTTAGTTAGATTGCTGGTGCCGCAGCAACTCTGCGAGAATCAATAGTTCAAATGTGGACTCCCACTCCGGCATACATTTTCCCTTCTTTGTCACCCCATGCATGGTTGTGTACATGGGTCATGGTTTAAATACAGTGTGGTGTGCTGTTCTGGGCCAAGTCTCTATCTCCCTAGAGCTCTCTATATTTGTTCTCCCCCCCTCACTTTTATTGTTACACTCCCTTCCCTTCATCGTTATCTGAAGCCTTCTATCCTCATGGGAAACTGCTTTACAAGGATCTGCAGCATCTGCTGTAGCACTGGATCCTGCCCTGACTTGGAGGTCACTGCTCCTCCTTTGCCCCAAACAATAGGGACAACACCGGCGCAAACCAATCCAAGCCTGGCAATCTCAACCACTGCAACCACCACCCTGCAGGGCCCGCACTCGTAGTCAACCAGTATGTAATCCCGAGGTTAATACTATGGCAAAATTTAATCACAGGATTCAACACAAGATAGGACAAGGTCTGCACACACATAATGTAGCACAATAAGGACCATATCTTAGAACCAACCCACGTGCAGAAACACCCATAAACTAGTAAAAGCCTACATAAGCCCATTGATGATATGGAGTCTATATATATGTATGGGCCCATTATTTTTTGTGACCATAAACATGAATGGGCCCATTATATTTTATGATAGGTGCTATTCACAAACATGAATGGGCCCATTAGTTTTTACAACAGGTGCTACCTATAAACTTGAATAGGCCCATTATTTTTTATAATAGATGCTACCCATAAATATGAATGGGCCCATTATTTTTTATGATAAGTGCTACCCATGAACATAAATGGGCCCATAAATTTTATAATGGGTGCTACCTATAAACTCAAATGGGCCCATTATTTTTTATAATAAATGCTACCTATAAACATGAATGGGCCCATTATTTTTTATAATAGGCACTTCCCATAAATATAAATGGGCCTAGCACTGCTATTGCTAATAGCATCTTATTAGCAGTATCTTATCTTTAACTGCCCATTAGCCATAGCTAGTTAGATGTCAATATAGTGTATTATCTTATCTAGATCTTATCATAAGCTGCCACTTAGTATTATTAACTTGAAGCCATTCAAAATTTGGTCAGCTATTAAAAAAACAAGATCATATGGCATTTGTAAAGCATTATACCAATAGGATAAGCTGCCAATAAAGATCTGACATAATAGATGTGCCCTATTATACTGTAGTCTTTCAATTATGTCTTAGGGCATTTGTTTTATTGCTAACATCAATCTATCAACAAGTGAAACACTCAAAAACCACATTTTATACATATATTATAACATTTGTATAGTATGAATGACTAGTTGAGACATGAAATGATACTGTTAGCATTGCCCCAAGTATTTATGAAACATTTTAGCAAGGCCCAACTCCCAAGAGACAAAAGTGTTGTGTATTGGAACCATGTAGTTTATAACACTTCAAGGATATGAATGGGCACACATACTACATTTTACAAGTGATGTTGCACCATTTAGGTTCTTATGCAAACACTTTCTTCTCTTGGCTGCCAAAATGTTTCATAAACACTTGGGGCAATGCTAACAGTATCATTTCATGTCTCAACTAGTCATTCATACTATACAAATGTTATAATATATGCATAAAATGTGGTTTTTGAGTGTTTCACTTGTTGATAGATTGATGTTAGCAATAAACCAAATGCCCTAAGACATAATTGAAAGACTACAGTATAATAGGGCACATCTATTATGTCAGATCTTTGTTATTGGCAGCTTATCCTATTGGTATAATGCTTTACAAATGCCATATGATCTTGTTTTTTTAATAGCTGACTGTTAAGCCCGCAGCAGGGCTTCGTGCACACCTGACGGTTTAGGAAAGTGTGCGGTCCGAGGCGTGCCGGGGCACGTGTTCAGACTCCTGAGATGCACGTTGATTGGTATAGCCCAATCACTAAGCTTCGAAGGCAAGGTCCGCCTTTAAGGACCTTAGAGAATCGATGGAAGAGTAGAGAAGAGGGCCGTGCAAATGAACAGGAGTAGACAAGAAGCTGCAATTGTAGCAAAGTTGAGCTTAAGGCTCAACTGTTTGTACGGAGTCCTATATATACAGGTTCGAATCGTGTATGACTAATAGCCCTACAACCGATTGGTAAGTCGGTTTGTCAGTTCATCAGTCAGGCTCAGTCAGCCTATAGTACAGTTAGTCAGTCGGAGGCGCATATCAGTCAGCGGTACAGTAAGGAGCCTCAGTCAGCCAGTTCAAACGATGAGCCATGCGTGTATCGTACAGGAGTCAGGGGATCATGTGATCCCAGCCAGTCTGTCGGTCTGTAAAATACCTTGCCTCTCTCCAGACCAGAGGCAGAGCTTATCACCACCCTCCCCTCAAAGGAGCGCTTCCAGGTGCTAATTGGATCCCTTGTTATCGCCGGGGACATAGTTGTAATCGGGGGAAGGGGAACGAGGGGCATAAGAGGGGCCTGCATTCTCGAATTCATCAAGGACGACTTGGGTGATTGCCTGGCGCATGGCAATTCCTGCGCTACTGAGCTCCCCTTTGCAAAGGTCATCGCATCCTGCGTTGTTGTGGTCATATTCTATCTCACGCTCCTCCAGAGTGAGGTAGCGGGCATGGCGTTGGCGGGTGAGGTAATGGCCATTGGCATGGTGGTGGCAGCCTCCATAAGGGCAGGTGTCCGGCATCTGATTCCGGAAGAAGCGATGATGGCAGGGAACTCGGCACCAGCCAGATGCCGAGATTGAACAAAGGTGGTGGGGTGTTTCGCATTGGGTGGAGAGGTGGTCGTACCACGGGCAGTAAGAACAGCACTTTCGTTCCTCGAATTCTTCCTGGGCCAATGCATCGTCCGTGGTGTTCTCGCTGTTCTAAGAGACTCTGCTGCCCGCCCCTCCTCTCAACCTGGAGTCAGGCCTGGTTACTACATTGGTGTGGTATGGCACGGTATTGTGCCTGTCCTGTTGGTGTCGCCATGCCAGTTCCCCTCTTTCATTATCTTCATCCACTAGTCCTAGGAGTCGTTCTCTTGCGTTGGCTCGAATGAGTCTTTGGCGGACTGCCTTGGTTCGGCCGATGTGGGCGAGTTGGTGGATGCCGAACTCGGCCCTCCTCTTCTGTGTGTAGGCCTCTAGGGCTTGGATCTCCCTAAGACAGAGGGCCAGCTTGCACTTGTCGGCTTCAAGGTTTCGAAGGCGAATGATGTCCGCCTTTACCCCATAATCTCCCAGGTCTTCAATTGCCCTCTCCATCGGGCCTCCGATCATTCTTTCTTCTGTCAGCAATGTGAAGTGCCTGTCATCGTGGTAGTCGGCGGGTGCTGCCCAGGATGCTGGAGCTGCCTCCAAGGTCTCCGCATAGACGGGTCGTCCAGCTCCCATAGTTCTGTAGATGGTGGGCTCTCTGGTGATACTGTCGATGCGGAAGTGTATGAACCTCGCTTCCACTTTGATTTCTGGTTTTGCTTCGGTCGCCGGAATTTTGATGTGGGTGCGGTGGATCTCCGGCTGGAACCTAATCCAGTCATCGCCTGGGTGTGTCTGCACAAGATCGTCTACGTTGATCTCGAGGGTGTAATGTGAGGGGAAGCTGTGCATGGATGTGGTTGGGGAGGAACTCGGTGTCGTGCTCGATACTGAAGATAATGGAGTGGCTGCACGGTGGACCATGTTAGTTTCAGGGTCCAGTACCAGGGGATGGTCAACTTCTTCCTGTCTTTCTAGCATAAGTTGGGCTGCCGCCAGGCCACTTGGAGAGTAGAAAAGTCTTTCTCTTGCAAAGCTACTAAGACCGCAGATGAGGTTCTGCGGGTCTTCTGGGTTGTCTTGGGGAAGAATGCTGGTACACGGGGGAATGGGCAATGGTTCAGGGCTGGGGACCCGGCTTGGTCCGTGTACACTGTATAGTGAAGGCGAGAGGCGCAAGTACTCTTCCAGCCCAAAGCTAGGGGGTGTGTCTGTCGGTGGGGTATATTCTGGTTCTTCTGGGAAGGCCGGCGGTGGCTCTGTGGTAGGATGAAGTGCGGCTTCTAGTACTGCTACTTCCTCTGTGTCGACCGCTAACATAGCATTACGGGTGGCAGGGGAGGGGGAGCTATACTGTGATGACATCAGGGATAGGTTTTCGAACTGTGTGCAGAGTGTAGTGATGTCGGGGAGTGGTGAAGACTTCATGGTTGATTCTTGGGGGTTTATAACCATTCTCCGAATGGCCTTGGGGTTCTTATCGTGGAATTCTTTCACCTTTGCGGAGGCGTTACCTAGATTCCGTTTTGGTTCCCAGGAATCATGTGCCTCGGAGAATCCCTTCCACCGGATAAGATATTGTAGCGTCTTCGCCTTTCCCGTTCGCCTTGAGGCTGACACATTGTCCACCTCCCACTCCTCATGTCCTTCGATCAGGTCAGGAGGTGCTTCAGGGAAGTTAGGTCCATGTAATTCTGTCTCCTTGTATGGGTGGAGGACAGCCACGTGGAATGCGTTGTGGATCCTCCACGCGGCTGGGAGGTCCAGTCTGTACATTACAGCGCTGAGTACTTCCATCACCTTGAAGGGTCCAAAGCGTTTGGCCCTTAATTTCATTGTGGGGTGTGTTGTTCGTAGATGGGTCCCTTCCAACCAGACCTTCTGATCCACTCGGTATCTTTGAAAGTGTGGATTTTTTGTCCATAACGCTTATGCCTTACTAATTGCTTCTTGGGTGCTTTTCCTAGCTTCGAGAAGTTGTGATTTTCTTTCCTCGATTGCCGGTACATCTCCGACCTGCGTGGGTTGGTGCGTGCGAGGGATGAATCCCATCCATAGTTCATAGGGTGGTTTCTTTGTGGTCGACGACAGTCTCGAATTGATCATGTACTGGGCGACTTTGAGCCAGTCTGCCCAGTTGTTTTGTTGGTGGTTACAGAAGATCCTTAGTATGGTTTCCACCGTTTGGTTTGTTCTTTCCGATTGTCTGTCTGTTTGGGGGTGATAGGCCGAGCTCATGTTTTGTTTGATTTCGAGCTGGGCGCAGAGTTCCTTAAAGAATTGTGAGGTGAACCGCGTGTCTCTGTCTGAGATGATTCTTTTGGGAATTCCGGTGTAGGGAAATGCATGGTCTCTGAAGAGCCTCGCGACTTCCTCGCTTCCCATCTCTTCTCGGCATGGGATTAGGATGATGGCCTTTGTGCAATCGTGATCCGTGATGGTGAGGATGGTATCACAGCCGCGTGATTTGGGCAATTTCGTGATGAAATCGACTGTGATGGTGGCAAAGGGTGTGGTGTCCTCTCCTGGGCCGATCGGCGCAATAGGGGGTATGTTGCGATGGGTGATCGTTTTTACCGCTTGGCAGGTTGCACATCCTTTCACATAATCCTCTACGTCTTTGTGGATGGTGGGCCACCAGTAATCTCGTTTTAGTGCTAAGTAAGTTTTCCAGACTCCAGGATGTCCCGATGTTGGAGCGTCGTGGTATTCTTGGAGGAACATGCGTCGGAGTTGTGTGTCTTCGGGGACTACTAGTGATCCTGCCTTCCACCAGACCTTCCATTCGTCTTGGTAGATGCCATGCTTCTTCTTCCAATTTTGGCATAGTTCACTGTTCGCCTTCTGTAGGTGGTGGACTTGTTGTTCTAAAATAGAGATTTCAATTGCTCTGGCGAAGAGTTCGTTAGGTAGGGCTGTGGTTTCTTCGTTGTCTGTCGACCCATTGTTGTGATCAGGTCGTCGGGACAGGGGGTCAGCTTGATTCTTCTTTTCCGGTAGATGGACTAGTTCAAAATCAAAATCTGCTAGGAACGCGATGTAGCAGGCCACGTGTCTGTTCAACTTCTGTGGGTGCCGGTAATAGTGGAGATTGTCGTGGTCCGTGTAGATAGTTAATTTGTGGGGCGATCCCATCACGAGGTGTCACATGCGTTTAAGGCCTTCTATGATGGCCAAGAATTCTCTATCTCTGATGGAGTAGTTTCTTTCCGCGGCGTTTAGTGCCTTCGAGTGGTATGCTACCGCTCTTCGCTTGTTGTTGTCATCTTGTTGATAGAGGATACTTCCAAGTGCAAAGGCAGAGGCATCGACTTCGAGTTCATACTGTTTGGTGGGGTTTAGGTGCCAGAGGACTGATTCAGTGGTAACTCGTGTGATGAGTTCATTCAGCGCTTCTGTGCATCTTTCAGTCCAGATAAAGGGGGCTCCTTTCTTGGTGAGGTCGTGTAGAGGTTGGGCTATTGACACAAACCCTTGGATGAAAGGTCGTTGATAGCCTAACACACCTAGGGTCTTTCTGACTTCTTCTACCGATTTGAGAGTTCTGGGCCATTCTGATATCCCTTTTACTTTAGCGGGTCAATGCATACTCGTCCTCCTCCTACAAGCCATCCGAGGATTTCCATTTCGTCCTTTTCAAATTGACATTTCTTTGGTTTTAGGAAGTAAGAGCACTCTTCCATTTTGTCTAGAAAGTCGTGGACGATTTGTTTGTGTAGTTGGCGGCCTTCTTTGTCATTGGCAGTGGCCACCCACCAATCGTCCATGTAATTTCCCAGGTTTTCAGGATATTTCTGGAGCAGGGGGCGGAAATCTCAGTGCATGGTTCGTTGGAAGAAGGGGGGTGCGTTTGTGAGTCCAAAGTACATGACTCGGGGAACGTAGGTGCCTTGGGGAGTCTTAAACGCTGCTTTGGTTTGGTCTTCTTCAGCGATGCATATGTTATTATATCCCCAGCGAATGTCGAACTTGGAGAAAAGTAATTTGCCATGTAGCCTTTCCAGTGCAGACTGTATATTAGGCAGGGGGTTGTTGTCTCGGATTGTGTACTTGTTCAACTGTCGATAGTCCATGATAATTCTTTTCTCCGAGCTGTCCTTTTTGTTGATGAAGTAGACCGGTGCCGTATAGGGGGAAGGTCCTTCGTAAATTCGCCCAAGCTCTTCTTCTTCGAGAATCCATTTTTGCAGGAGTTCTCACTTGTCTTTGGATAGGGGGTTTATACCTTGCAGTTTAACTCCTTTGGTGCGTCTGGGGTTAGTTTGATGGTCATGTCTTCAGATCGTGCGGGTGGGAAGTGTCGTGCCTCTTCTTCTGAGAAGACCTTTTGATGTCTTCGGTATTCTTTTGGGATAGTGTCAATGGTAAGGTGGATTTTGTCCTTGTCCGCCTTTTGGGCCCATTCTTGTGCAATGTTGGTTTGTCACATGTAGATGGCTTCGTCTTCTTTGGGTGTTCCTAGTTGTTTGATCGCCTCTCTTTGCATGAAAAAGATATTTTTGGCGACATGCATGTATCGGCTACTCTGGAGTTGTACTGATTCTCCTGAGACCTTTCCTGTCTTCCAATTGATCTTTGGATTGAAGTTGTAGAGGAAGGGGTATCCCAGGATGATGCGATCCTTTCCTAGGCTCGTGATGTAGAATCTCTGGAGCATGTGTTTTTCTCCTTTGACTATGCGTAGCCAGCAGTAGTGTGTGATTTTTCCTTGCTTATTTTCCGTGCCATCGACGTTGTGGACTGTGACTGGTCGGGCAAGTTCCTTGTGTCCTATTCCGAGTCGTTTCCAGGTGTCTTCGTCAATGAAGTTGTCGGTTGTGCCACTGTCTATGAGGGCGGATTTGTCGGCCTTGGATTGCGAGGTGCGAAAAGAAACATCCATATTCAGAGTCGAGAGTTTCCTAATGTACATCGTATCTTGCAATCCCATTGCTCTAAGCCAGACTGTCGGCTTTGAGCTTCCTAAAAATCCGCCTTTGCCAATAGTTCCTCGTAGAGGTTCTCTCGGTCTTCGATGGTCATTCCCCTAATGTACTGGAGGATGTCCTTTTTGGTATAGGAGGGGGGCGCGGTGGTTGAGGTTTCAGCTTCGCTGTGCTGTTCCTCTTCCTCATCTTCATTGATCACCGCTGCTCAAACCTTGGGTTTGTTTTTAACGTACTGCCCTTGGGAGCTGCGGGGTCTTTCCTGGGTTCTTCCTTTGTCCTTGCCTTTGTCAGGGCAGGCTCTGGACATGTGTCCTAGTTTGCGGCATCGGAAGCACCTTCCTTCTTTCATGAGTTTGGTGCATTCTTCATCGGTTAATTTTCCAGTGGTGCAGATGGCATCGATGTCCATCGCATTTGGGTCTTTCTGTCGCTTTGGTGGGGTGGGCTTTTGGTAGCCATGCATCCTATTGGCTCTTGTTGAGATATGGCCAGGTCCTCCCTTGGGTCCGATGTTGTCATTGAGGTCTTGCCATCGTTGGACTGTCTTTCGGGTTGCGTCATACCACTCCTCCAGGGTTGCTGGTAGGGTTTCTCGCTGGCGGATGATGTGGTGGAGTCCGACCGGCAGGATGTCTTGGAACAGTTTAATTGTTCCTTCTGCGTCTGGTCCCCACCCCGCTTCCCTGATGAGACGTTTGAAGAGTGTGATAGAGGAGTCGACCTTGTCTATGTCCAGTTCCATTTTTGTGAGACGGGAGTATGCGTCTTGTTTTCTGGTGGAATCGGTAAAGGCATCTCTGAACGCTCTTGCAAACCACTCCCAGAGGGCTGGGTCATTTTCTGCATGTGTTGGGGGGTCTCCTGTGGTCGGGTTTCCTTCTACTTTGATGGATAGTTGGTCCGCCATGTTGTATGCCCAATCATCGACTAATGGTCCTTTGATAAAGGTGAGGGCATAAGCCACTTGTTCTGCTTTGTTCGTAAAGGTGGAGTTGTGTCGGTTGAGGAAGCAATACGCTCCAAATTGTTGCATGAAACGTTCTGCATCTTTCCTGTCTCCTTGGAAGATTTGGGGGATCATTCCTTTAAGGGCTTCACTGCGGGGTGGTGCGGCAGCTGCTTGTCCGGCCGCCGGTTGGCCGCCTCCGCCGCCTCCTCCACCTCCTCCACCGCCTCCTCCACCTCCTCTGTCACCGCTGCTTACGCGACGATAATGAATAGACTCGGAGTGGTAGTGACAAGGCTCTTAGCGGCCGCCTTCTGGCTAGGAGTAGGGAATAGATGCTATTGCCGTCGTAAGACGGACAGGAGACTCAACTTAGCGACCTAGAGTCACTAACGAGTCGTACTTATACTACTACAGGGTACAGGGTACGGAATACTGGGCACAGGGCACGGGGCATGAGGATACGGGGCTGCGAGTCACGTACATAGGGGCTGAGTCACAAGGCGACTCATGTAGTCCATCCACATCAGGTGAGGCGTATACTAATAGCACTAGTCCGATCTTACCACTACTCGGGGTCATCCAACTCCATCGGGTCATCCGCGCGGCTGATATCCCCGTCGATCGAAGGAGGGAAGTCCCAGGGCCGAGGGGACGGTAACATCACCCTCCGGTTAGATGCGAGCGCGACCACGCGTCGCGTAGCGGATGATCCCCGCCCCATGACGTTGGTCGTGGCGATCGGCGTCGTTGCCGGCGAGGTGGGCGAGGGTTTCTCTGGCGTTGGCGGCGCGGAGGCGGCGGCGGCAGTTGGCGAGGAGGTTGTGGGTCTCGACCTCTTCAGCTTCGAGGGCGCGGAGACGGGAGGCGATGTTGGTGAGCTCGACGTCGGTGTGGTGGTAGCGGCAGATGTCGGTGTAGAGACCCCAGTCCTGGGTCGTATCTTGGACCTCCAATGCGAAGGCATCGAAGATCTCGGAGTCCCCGTCGATGGCACGGAGTAGCCACTTGGGTACCGGCGGATTGGCGACACCGACGTTGGAGCTGGGTTGGGCGTAGACCTCTGTAGTAAAGACAGGGTCGTCAGGGCCTCCCAGGGTACCAGCGGCGCGGGGAACGGGGCCGTCGAGAAGTTGGATGTAGGGGGCGATGCGGCGGTCGTTGCTGCCGCCTTGGAGGGGGATGGAGAAGTAGTGGAGCTGGCCGTTGTTCTCGATAAAGCCCGCAGGGGGTTCAGACTGGATGCCCTGGCGAATATCCTCCCTCGGGGGTTGGTTGGCCAGGCGGCGGATGGTGAGGTCGGCGAGGCGGAGGGATTCGGCCTTGGCCTCGCAGTCGAGCTGGAGGGTCCTGGCGCCGAGGGCGAGGATGTCGCGTTGGTCCCGGCTCTGCTCAAGTTCCGCGGCTTGCTCTTCGGCCGTAAGCCTAACGGCTTCCATCCGGTCCTCGGTGCGCTTGGCGGTGATGATGAGACCGCGGACCATGCGGAGGAGAACTGGAGCCGTGAGGGCGTTGGCTTGTCCTTCGACGATAGCGCTAACGGCTCGGGGTGATAGGGGTATGGCTGGCTGCGTAGCGCCGACGGCGAGGTCCACTGCAAGCACCCGTGCTGAGTTAGTGGGCGCGGCGTCCTCAACAAGAGGAAGGGCTCCATTGGAACCGGTCGTCTGGTAGGGGGTTCCTGGGGCAGGGATGAAGAGGGCCTCGGTGGAGGCATAGGAGTCGGTGGGCGAGGCGGGGGCGTAGTTGGCATCTTCGACGGGAGAGAGGTGGATAATCTGGTGGGACATGGCAGTTGGGAGTGTGGGGAGAGGATGGTGCTTCGAGTCCTCAGGCCCGTCCTTTTATGCGGTTGTTCGAGCGGACGCCTTTGGTGATATTCTTCGATTAACGCGGGGGCGTGTACTTGGGGGGCCGGTTCCCATGTGTTGTCTGCGTCTGGGTATCCCTTCCATTTGAGGAGGTATTGCAGGCTCTTCCGCTTCCCGTGGAGACGGTGATTAACGATGGCCTCGACTTCGTACTCATGTTCACCCTCGATCAGTTCGGGGGGTGGTTTGATGTAGTTGGGGCCGTGCTGTGGGGTCTCGCGATAAGGGGAGAGGAGGCTGGCGTGGAACACGTTGTGGATCTTCCAGGCGTTGGGTAGCTGGAGCTGATACGCCACCGGTGACACCTGTTTACTGATGCGGAAAGGGCCGTGTCGCTTAGGGGCTAGTTTGGGGGTCTGGTAGGGTAGTCGGAGGTTTTTGGCCTCTAGCCAGACCTCTTGATCCACGTTGAACTGGGGTGGTGGCGTTTGATGGGCGGTGCGATTGATGGCTTCGATCGCTTGTGCACGCCTTTCAAGGGCGATCTGTTTCCTGTCCTCCACGTGTTGGTTTAGTGATGGAGGGGGGTCTGTAGGGTGTAGGCGAGGCGTGTAGCCGAGGAGTGCTTCTGATGGGGCGATGTTGATGGTGGCGTTCTTGTGGTTGTTGTGCACCATGGTGGCTATCCCTAGCCAATCACTCCAGTCGGTTTGGGCGCTGTTGGTGGTCAGGCGGAGGTATTGCTCTACCCATTGATTCGTTCGTTCTGATAGTCCGTCTGTTTGGGGGTGGAACGCCGAGGACACGTTTTGTTTGATCCCCAGTTGTTGGGCGAGCGCCTTTGCAAAGAAGGACGTGAATCGAGGGTCTCTGTCGGATATGACTTTGTCGGGCAGGCCGAACCATCGATAGACGTTGTCGTAGTATAGTTTGGCCACTTCTTGTCCGGTGATTGTTGTTTTGCAGGGGAGGAATACGGCCGCTCTCGTGCATCCGTGGTCCACTATCGTGAGGATGGCGTCGTATCCTTTGCTGGTCGGGAGTTGGGTGATCAGGTCCATCGCTACGATCTGGAATGGGAGTGCGTTGGTCGGTGTGGGAATGCGGTAGAGGGGGACCTTTGCTCGTCTTGTAAGGTTCTTGCCTTGTTGGCATTTGGCGCACCCTCTTACGTATTGTGCAATCCATTCATTCATGTCTGGCCACCAGAAGTGTCGGCGGATAATTGTGATGGTGGGGTCTCGCCCTGGGTGTCCTCTGATTTCTAGGTCGTGGAACCGATGGAGGATTTCTTTCTTCAGGGTGTCATCTGGTGGTACGGCGATTCTGCCTTGTATGCGCCAGTGCTTTAGGTTGTTGTCGTTGTGCGAGTGGGTCATGGTTGCCTTGTGTCGTTTGATCCACTTTGCGATTTCGGCGGGGTACTTTCGCTGTGCTGTCCCTATTCGTCGTTCTAACTCCCACCATTCGTCTTTGGGGTCTTCGGTGGTGGACAGTCTGATAAAGGCGTCTGGGTGGAGGAGGGTTAGGTCTTGATTATCTGCTTCGCCTCTGTCCACTCCTGGGGGTCGGGAGAGGAGGTCTGCCGAGGTGTGGAGTTTCCCTGGCACGTGCTGGATCTTTAGGTGGTACTCCTGGAGTTCTGCGAACCATCGTGCCACCCGGCGGTTTACCTTACGTGGAGATTTCCAGAAGGTCAGGTTTGCGTGGTCGGTGAGGACTGTGACTGGGATCGTTGATCCTGCCAGGTGGGGTCGCCAGTGGGCTAAGGCCTTCATTAGTGCTAGGAGTTCTCTCTCGTAGATGTCGTAGTTGCGCTCGGTTGGGGTGAATGTTGCAGAGTAGTAGGCTATGGGGTGTTTGGTTGGTGAGGTTTTTCTGGGGTGTTTGTCTCCCTCTTGTAAGAGTACGGCTCCCACGCCGTACGCGGACGCGTCTGTAGCGAGGAAGAATGGTTTGGTGTAGTCGGGTTGGCGTAGGATCGGGTTTCGGCACATGTGTTCTTTGAGGGTCTCGAAGGCTTTAACTTGGGCTTCTCCCCATACGAATGGTGTCGCTTTCTTGGTGAGGTGGATTAGTGGTCTTGCGATCTTCGAGTAGTCTTTGATGAAGTATCGGTAGTATCCTGTGAATCCCAGGAAGGCTCTGACGTCCCGGACTGTTCGTGGAGGTTTCCAGTCCGCTACTCCTTGTACTTTGGCTGGGTCCATTCGTATGGTGTTGTGGCCTAGGATGACGCCCAGGAATTCGACTTCCTTTTGCTCGAAGACGCACTTCTCTGGTTTGAGGAAGAGGTCGTGCTTGCGTAGCTTGTCGAGGATTTGGTGGACTCTTGTTCGATGGTATGGGAGGTCTGATCGGGTGTGTATGAGTATGTCATCCATATAGATTGACAGCCAGTCTTGTCGGAGTTCTTCTCTGAATAACGCATTCATCATGCTCTGGAAGGTGGCTGGGGAGTTGGTCATCCCAAAGAACATTACTTGCGGTTCAAAGAGACCGTAGTTCGTGACGAATGCTGCTTTCCATTGGTCTCCATCGCGTATTCGTATGTTGTTGTATCCCCAGCGAATGTCGAATTTGGTGAATAGGCTGGCTCCTCTGACTCTCGCGATGAGTTCGGGGATGAGTGGGAGTGGTGTGGCGTTCCGGCGGGTCCATTCGTTGAGCTTTCGGTAGTCTTGCACCGGTCGGAGTTTCCCGTCTTTCTTTTTGACGAAGAAGAATGGGGCCGCGAATTGGCTTTTGGACTCGGTGATGTATCCCTTATCGAGGTGTTCTTTGAGGAACGTTGCGAGTGCTTCTTGTTCCGGTTGGGTCAGGGCGTACACCTTCCCTGGCATGTGTTCTGGGTGGCCTGGTTTTAGTTCTATGGCGTGGTCCCATGTTCGCGGTGGCGGGAATCGCTTCGATTCTGCTTCGCTGAATACGAATGAGTGTCGGTGGTACTCCTTCGGGATTGGTGAGGTTTGAGCCGCGTGTTTCTCGGCTAGCTTTGAAGCTAGTGTTTGTCGGTCTGTTGCTGTGGCGGTGTGGATCTTTGTTGTCGTTCGCTTGATTCTGGCTTTGATGACGACGGGTAGTTGTTCGTAAGCGATCCACCCTTTTGCCCAGTCGATGACTGGTTGGACTGCGGCGAACCATGGGTAGCCTAGGATTACTTTCTGCTCGCCTAGGTTGGTGAGAAAGAAGCGCATGGTGCGCGTTTGGTCGCCCGTTCGTACGTCTAGGTCGGTGTAGTGGGTGATTTGTCCGTGGCGGTTCTGTGTCCCATCTACGTTGAACACTTTGCGGGGTTCTGCTAGTTCTTCAACCGGTAGCTTGAGTTCTCTTGCGTAGTTTGGGTTGATGAAATTCTCCGTGGCGCCGGAGTCTAGTAGTGCAGAGGTTTCGGCCCTCTTGAACAAGGAGTTTAAATATACGCGAATTGTCATTGATCGACGGTTCGATAGATACACGCTCCTTGTACTTAATGCCCTAACCAAGGCCGAACTGGTTAGGCGTCCTGAAAACCCTCTTCCTCGGCTGCTACTATTCCTCCTCCGAAATGCGCCGCTACTTGGTCTCGTTGGTCAGTGGACATAGCTGCCAGTCTGGTGGCTATTTCGTCTACTGGGTTCTCGTTAGTGGTCGTGGTGTCTGACATCCAGTCGACCAGTTGTGCCGTGGCCACGCGCGGTTTCTTCTTTCGGTTGGGGCAGTTGCGCGCGAAGTGTCCGACTTGGTTGCATTCGTAGCAGGCGCCGCGGGGGGCTCGGTCAGCGTCGCGGGGGTTTCTGTTGGTTGGTTGGGTTTGGGCGACGTTTACTTGGTAGACGTTTCCTTGTTCGTCTTGCATTTGGACCGTCCTTCCTTGGGGGTTTCGGTTCCTCCAGTTGTTGTTCCGGTTGGCGCGTGCCCGGTCTGCGTCGACGTCCATTGGGACAGGGGCGTTATTCAGGTGACGGGGGGCGTTGGTGGAGTTATACCCTCTGATGTTGGGGCGGCTAGTTTGTTGGTTGGTGGGGTTGGGCTGTGCGAATCGATTCCACCTCGAAGATGGTGGTCGGTTCGTGGTGCCTTTGTCCTGCTTGAACATCTCGTAGATGAGGAGCTGGGACGCCACGCTGTCGATTGCTCGCTGTTTGATTTCTGCATATGTGTTGACCTTGGGGGGTTTGACTATGTCGTTGACGATGGACTTGGTTAGTCCTTTCAGAAAGTATCTGACGGTTGCGGGTGCCGTGAGCGGGTATTCGGCCTTTCGGGCGACTCTTTCGAAGTCCTGGATGTATTGGTCGACTTCGGGCCATTTCATCTTCATGTTTTCGATTTGAAGGCGTGCTCGCTCTTCGGCTTGGGTGTCTTGGAATTGGTTCCGGAACTCGTTCAGGAAGTGTATCCAAACGTCAGGGACGTCTTCAATGAGTGGGTCTAATCGGTCTACCCAGTCTCCTTGGTTGAGGGCCCATTCGTCCACGGTTGGGCCTTTGATGAATGTTAGTGCTATTGCTACGCGGCGGATCCAGGATTGGAGGCCGGGGACTGTGGCGTTTACGCGGAAGTAGTGTCGTAGTTCGTTTATGAACTGGTCCGCTTTCGCTCGGTCTCCGTCAAACTCCGTGGGGGCGCTTCCCATAAGGCGGGCATCTTGGTTTGCTGGGGGCATTGGTGGTGCGGCCGGGGGGTTGGGGGCTCCGGGGTTTCCTCCGGGGTTGCCTCCTCCTCCTCCGGGGTTGCCTCCTCCTCCTCCGGGGTTGCTTCCTCCTCCTCCGGGGTTTCCGCTTCCTCCTCCGGGGTTGTTACTCGGCTGTCGCTTCATTGCCGTGTCTAGCTTTTTCTGCACGGAGGCTACTATCTTGGGTTTGGTGGTCGTGGTGGCGGTAGTGGTGGTTGCTGTGGTGGTTGCCATAGCGTGTTCGTGTATCAACGAAGCGAATGGTCGAGTGTCGAAGAGTGGAGAGTTTCTGATGGTGGTGTTAGTGGGGTCCTCTGTGGGTTCTTCGTCAGTGGTAGGCGAGTTGGGTTGTTGGTCTGTGGAGACGGGAGATGGGGGTCGAGTGTTATCCTCGGCGTCGCTGTCGGAGTCAAGGGGAATGGGTAGGAATGTTCCTCCTTCGTGTCTGCGTCGGCGTCTTTCTTGTGCGTTCAGCTCGTTGTGGGCTTCGATGTCAGGTCTTCTGGGTCCTCGCACTAATTTGAACTTGTCTCCGTCCTCCTCGAGGTAGACTTGGGTGAGGACTCCTTTCTCGTTGTGTATCCAGACGTGAGTTCCGTCTATGCAGTCCTGTGCCTTCTTGGTTGTATCAGGATGGTATAGTATTGCTATCCCGTCGTATCCGGGGATGACTCCTTTGTCGATTCTGCGTAGGTGCGCGTTCTTTGGTGGTTTGTCGTCGTCTCCAAAGTCCGTGAGGTAGTCCTTGGGTGGGGCCTCCGTGATGGTAAGAAAGTTGAGTCTAATGTCACCGCTGCTTACGCGACGATAACGAATAGACTCGGAGTGGTAGTGACAAGGCTCTTAGCGGCCGCCTTCTGGCTAGGAGTAGGGAATAGATGCTATTGCCGTCGTAAGACGGACAGGAGACTCAACTTAGCGACCTAGAGTCACTAACGAGTCGTACTTATACTACTACAGGGTACAGGGTACGGAATACTGGGCACAGGGCACGGGGCATGAGGATACGGGGCTGCGAGTCACGTACATAGGGGCTGAGTCACAAGGCGACTCATGTAGTCCATCCACATCAGGTGAGGCGTATACTAATAGCACTAGTCCGATCTTACCACTACTCGGGGTCATCCAACTCCATCGGGTCATCCGCGCGGCTGATATCCCCGTCGATCGAAGGAGGGAAGTCCCAGGGCCGAGGGGACGGTAACATCCTCCGCCAGGTTGTCCTCCGGCGGGTGGTTGTCCTCCCCCTGCTGGTTGTCCTCCAGCTGGGGGTTGTTGAGCCTGTGCTGGTCCAGCTGCTTGTACCGGTTGTACGTGAGCTACGGCGATTGCTGCCATTGCTTGTGTGAGTTGTTCAATTACTGGTGCGTTGGCTTGATCTGTTGTAGGAATGTCCGGATCTGACGCTGGTGAAGTGATTTCTACTTCAGGGGTTTCGTCACTTCCTTGGGTGACTTCTGTGTGGATTTGTTCGAGATCTGGGGCGAGTAGGAATGGTTGGTTTTTGGTTCCTAATCCTTGTTCTTGGGGATCTTTGATCTCGTCTTCTCGGCTAACTTCATAGCACTGGTCGATGGTCCAACTGATTTTGTACCAGGTCCCGTTGATGTATTCTATGGGGTATGTGTATAGCCCGTCTCTGAGGTGATATGCTAATCGTCCTTCGGTTCTTGATTCTAACCAGAAGGCTTTCCCTTGTATTTCTAAGGGGAGGTCGTTGGAGGTTCTATTTTGGAACCTGATGTCAGGGCTCTTTGAGAGCTTTTGTTTTCTTCCGAGGTCGAGTAGTATGTCAGCCAGATTGGCTTAGGAGAAGCTTGACTTGTGTTAAGCCCGCAGCGGGGCTTCGTGCACACCTGACGGTTTAGGAAAGTGTGCAGTCTGAGGCGTGCCGGGGCACGTGTTCAGACTCCTGAGATGTGTGTTGATTGGTATAGCCCAATCACTAAGCTTCGAAGGCAAGGTCCGCCTTTAAGGACCTTAGAGAATCGATGGAAGAGTAGAGAAGAGGGCCGTGCAAATGAACAGGAGTAGACAAGAAGCTGCAATTGTAGCAAAGTTGAGCTTAAGGCTCAACTGTTTGTACGGAGTCCTATATATACAGGTTCGAATCGTGTATGACTAATAGCCCTACAACCGATTGGTAAGTCGGTTTGTCAGTTCATCAGTCAGGCTCAGTCAGCCTATAGTACAGTTAGTCAGTCGGAGGCGCATATCAGTCAGCGGTACAGTAAGGAGCCTCAGTCAGCCAGTCCAAATGATGAGCCACGCGTGTATCGTACAGGAGTCAGGGGATCACATGATCCCAGCCAGTCCATCGGTCCGTAAAATACCTTGCCTCTCTCCAGACCAGAGGCAGAGCTTATCACTGACCAAATTTTGAATAGCTTCAAGTTAATAATACTAAGTGGCAGCTTATGATAAGATCTAGATAAGATAATATACTATATTGACATCTAACTAGCTATGGCTAATGGGCAGTTAAAGATAAGATACTGCTAATAAGATGCTATTAGCAATAGCAGTGCTAGGCCCATTTATATTTATGGGAAGCACCTATTATAAAAAATAATGGGCCCATCCATGTTTATGGGCAGCACCTGTTATAAAAAATAATGGGCCCATTCATGTTTATGGGCAGGACTTGTAATAAATAATAATGGGCCCATTTAAGTTTATAGGTAGCATCCATTATAAAAATAATGGGCCCATTCATGTTTATAGGTAGCATCTAGTATTATAAAAAATAATGGGCCCATTCATGTTTATGGACAGCACTTGTAATACATAATAATGGGCCCATTCATGTTTATTGGTAGCATCTGTTATAAAAATTAATGGGCCCATTTGAGTTTATAGGTAGCATCCATTATAAAATTTATGGGCCCATTTATATTTATGGGTAGCACTTGTCATAAAAAATAATGGGCCTATTCAAGTTTATAGGTAGCACCTATTATAAAAACTAATGGGCCCATACATATATATAGTCTCCATATCATCAATGGGCCCATGTAGGCTTTTACTAGTTTATGGGTGTTTTGCATGTGGGTTGGTCCTAAGATATGGTCCTTATTGTGCAACATGGGCTCCTGCACACCACCTCCCTTTTTCTCTGATCGGTCAATCTTCAAAGTTGTCTCAGAACCTAGCTGCGGCTAAGTAAAAGGAGTGTTATAATTGCTCCAATTTTTGACCAATGAGTTCAGGTGAGAGTGCTGGATTGTGGGCTTAAATGCCTTTTGACTGCCGTATAAAAAGATTGTCCACACGGGTTTCCCCCCTACTGTAAAGATCCAAGCTGTTTGAAGCGCCCATGCCCAGATACAGATCTGGGAAAGCTTAGATAAGCCACCTATTATACAATGTTGTGCCTGTCCACCCACATTACTTGTTCCATGGCGCTCCATAGCGGCACACCCCACTCAGTAATGTGTAAAGGTGCACGTACCCCTGCCACATCTGCTGTGTACTGTCATATCATTGTGTGCAGGATCCCAAAGGGCCCGCAAAATTTGTGGCTCACCCACAATATCTCCAGTTGTCAATACTGGCACCGCTCATCAATCATATATACATATGCGAAGAGGCTGAACGGGTGAAAAGTGTGCTGTAGGTGATAATAATAATATAAATAAAGGGGTGGGGTGGGCAAGAAAGATGGGAGGACGAGGCCCTTATAGCCATTGAGTTGGATAGGGCTAAGAAACGGCACTGCAAGGACAGGTGCCACAACTATGGCAAGCCTGGCCATTGAGCTGTAAGGTGTGACAGGGGTAACCCCCAGGTTTTTTTCTTCAAACCCATACCCATACCCCCAGACACTGTACCCATACAGTTAAGGGTATGGGTTACCCCGCACATTTTGCAGGTTACCCGAGACATACACACAGTTTTAAGAAACATACACAGGTTTCCTTGAAACCCGTGTATGTCTCACCAAAATACAAAGCTATTTATTATCTATAAAAGTACACATAATCTAAGGTACTAATTAACAATCCCCTCCGTCTTGTGTTTGAGGCAAGGGAAGGGCACAGCATGTTGAGAACCCTCTTGGAGGTGTGTGGTGCATTGAGAACGCTCCCTGCTCATGTTTGAGGCAGGGGAAGGGTGCAGTGCATTGGGGAACCCTCTCTGTGTCATGTTTGGGGTGAGGGAAGGGTGCAGCATGTCAAGAACCCTCTTGGAGGGGTGTGGTGTGTTGAGAACACTCCCTGCTTGCGTTTGAGGCAGGGGAAGGGCACGGCATGTTGAGGACCCTCTCAGAGGGGTGTGGTGCACTGAGAACACTCCCTGCTTGCATTTGAGCTGAGGGAGAGGCGCAGGAGGGGACCATCGGTTAGGGAACCCTCTTGGTGACGTTTCTGTGTATTTTGGGGTGCTCTGCGTTGGCCGAAGGGGTCTGTGTTTGTGTGCTCGCTCCTGGGCTTGTATGTTGATGCGTGACATCCAGCATCATCCTGCATTGTGGGGTCGATGTGGCACCACCAAACCCCGTTGGGGGCGTGCATTTTGAGCTGTCCGAGGTGCTTTGGCTGCATGCATGAGTCAGCATTGTCCTAAGCCTCTTGGGGGCTTGACAGGCTTGTTGAGGGGTAAGGGTTGCAGCAGTGTTCTTGATTTGCTGGAGCTGGCTTGTATGACTAATGCTCGATATTCTTGTGGAGTTTCATGCCATGTTGTGTTGTCGGAGGGGGTGCATGTGGTTTGTAGGGGAAGGGTTGGTTGGGTTGCCAGCGAGGCTCATGCATGTTGCCACACCACCAGCCTCCCGGGCCGCTGCTCCACCGTGTGGTGCTGAGCATGTTTTCACACGTGCAAACCCTAGGGTTACCCGTATAAAGGTACGGTATCACACAGTGTTGGCAAACCCAAACCTGTACCCGTACCCAAGCATACCCCTGGCCAAATACACAAGGTGTTACCCCTAGCCCTGTCACTCCTTATTGAGCTGGGAGTGTCGTTCCACAAAGAAAGACAAAATCACGGCAGTGTCGGCAGCACCAGCGTCCTCGAGCAGCACAAAGGCGAAGCTTGAGGGGACTCCTGACAACCAATGGCTTTGACGGCGGTCACAGGCAGTGACGGCTGAGGATCATGTGCAAGTTATCGGTGCCTAAGGATTGAGTACTGCATGTGCAAGGGCAGGCTTGATGACAGTGGGGCAACTCTTCATATTGCCCCATATGAAGTTGATTTCACTGCTTATGCACTGTTGTCCCGCCCATTCCTCCTAGATACTGCCAACCAACAACACTTCTAATAGTAAGTTCCAAGCCATCGGGCTTGGCTTGCTGCTGCCCATCCGCCTTCCGAATAGAGACACAGACTCCAAGACTCCGAGTTGATCGATGATCCTCTGCAAGGTCTTGCATGTGCTGTCTGCCACCTACATGTAACACATTTGCTGCATTCCTCTGCACTCTCAATTCTAAAGGGTATTGCATGGCCATCAGCGGTAGTGTCATGAACTGTGGTGGTGGAATGCGAGATCCCAAGACACATGACCGTGGGAAACTAATGTCACCCTGTTACACCCTCAAGTCACACAATGTGACATGTGACAAGTCACACTAGTAACACATGATCGGTCACATGACGATGCACATGACCTAGCACATGACCTCAAGCTCAAAGACAGCTGTGATTGGCTGGAAAACCCTAGAAGCCCATAGAAGACCACCGGAACAACAATACTCCTGGAGGGAGTTCTGCCATCGGCTGGAATGCCATAGAACCTCACAGATTACTGCGGAAATGCACAGACCATGTTTGAGGGTTAAGTGCAATTGGATGGCTATTATTATCCCCTCTAGAAGATTCTGTGCACGGACTTTATTGCACAATCCATGACGCCATATCTGCTTATGGTTAGATTAACCATACCTACTGTTGCTTATGTAACACCCTGTCCCTACAGTATATAAGACCCATGAGATGCAAAGGCAATCCTTAGATTGTCCACTTGGCTTTTCTGCCTTGTACTACCATGTCCCCTTTTCCTGCCCTTGTCCCTAGGGGCCTAAGCCTTTCAGTGTGCCTTCTTGTTACCGTCCCCTCAGCCCTGGGACTTCCCCCCCTTGATCGACGGAGATATCAGTCATGCGGACGACCCAATGGAGTTGGATGACCCCGAGTAGTGGTAAGCCCGGACCCGTATATATTACTGTATGCCTCGTTGGATGTGGACAGACTACATGAGTCGCCTGGTGACTCAGCCCTATGTACACATGTCTGTAGTAAGGACTCGTTGTGTTCCGTGCCCTGTGCCCCGTACCCCTGTATTTAGTATAAAGTACGACTCAACCGTGACCCTAAGTCGCCAAGTTGAGTCTCCTGTCCGTCTTGCGCGGACAATATCATCTATTTCCCATACTCTTAGCCAGAAGGTGGCCGACAAGAGCCTTGTCACTATCACCCCGAGTCTATATGTTATTGTCGCATAAGCAGCGGTGACACTTCTCCTTGTCTTCAAGATCACCCTTAGCTTCATCACGCCCAAGTCCTTATGATCCCCTCTGATAAGAACCACTGTTCAGGTAGAAACAGTGCATTCTTAACACCAACAGCCTCATCCCGAGGTATTTGCTCAATTAAACGCCCAGGGCATTCCTAGCCCCCTCTGGCAGCATGGATGCCAGTCTTGGTTCTGAAGGCAACATACTGCATCTGCATGGGGATAGTATTCAAGATGATTCGGTTCAATTGATTTTCCTTGTGCAGGAAACGACATGTAGTTGCTCTTCACACAGAAATGACATTTGTCTGTTGTTTATGTTCATGCACCACTAGTAAAAAGGCTACTCAAATTGAGCACCAATCTTGGTGATCACATATTCGTGTGGACATTTCGGCGTTGTGTGCATGTTTACAACATCAGCAAAATGTAAAAGTTCTTAAATGACCTTAGTGTGTCTTAGGGAAAAATCACCTTAAACTGGTCTTAGAATTTTATCACTTAAGACTACATAAGACAAATTAAGTACAGCACAGTAAAATAAGTAAACTAAGTGACATGTAAGTTTGAACAAAGTCATCTGAAAGTACTAAGACAGAATGAAGTCATCCGAAAAATATTAAGACACTGTAAGAAAACTAAGGCATATGCAAGAACACCTAACTGACTATTCTAAGGACTATCCTAAGGTGTGCACAAGGACAGCCCCCAAAGTCAAGTCAAGCACAGACACATGACTAAGCTGGCCATGCATGCACCACCACTGCATACGAGGCTTGGGAGGCAGTGGTGGTTGCCAGTGGTTGAGCAAGGGGGCAGGAAAACGGGCAGCAATGAGATGACAGCTAAGAGTGTGCAGGGAAAGCGAGTGAAGAACTGTTGTCATGTGGTTAATGAACATGACAAATTGAAGGTAATTCAAGTTGCACAGTACTTACCTACTCTTGAAGGCCCATAAAAGTACCAGGATGTATTCCACAAGTGCCATGCTTATCTTGAGTTGAGTTTGGGAGGGGCGAAGTGGGGATAGGTGATAACTTGGTATGGCTAAACATTGCAAATATGCCATTAGTAGGGAAAACACTAAAATTGACTGGAAAACATGCACGATATCTGGATACATGACAGGGTTGTTGGGGCAGGTTGTTGGGAAGGTTGATAAGCTCCATCTCTAGTACGGAGAGAGGTGAGGTGTTTTACGGACCGACAGACTGGCTGGGATCACGTGATCACCTGACTCATGTACGATACACGCGTGGCTCCTCGTTCGGACTGGCTGACTGAGGCTCCTTACTATACTGCTGACTGATACGTGACTCCGACTGACTAACTGTACTATATGCTGACTGAGCCTGACTGATGGACTGACAAACCAACTTACCAATCGGTTGTGATACTATTAGTCATACACAATTCGAACCTGTATATATAGGACTTGTACGAGTAGTTGAGCCTTAAGCTCGACTTTGCTACAATCGCAGCTTCTTGTCTACTCCTGCTCATTGCGTGGCCCTCTTCTCTACTCTTCCATCTACACTTTAAGGTCCTTAAAGGCAGACCTTGCCTTCGAAGCTTAGTGATTGGGCTATACCAATCAACACACATCTCAGGAGTCTGAACACGTGCCCCGGCACACCTCGGACCGCACACCTTCCTAAACCATCAAGTGTGCACGAAGCCCCGCTGCGGGCTTAACACAAGTCGAGCTTCTCTTAAGCCAATCTGGCTGACATACTCCTTGACCTCGGAAGAAAACAAATGCTCTCAAAAAGCCCTGACATTAGGTTCAGAAATAGAACCACAGACGACCTCCCTCTGGAAATACAAGGGAAAGCCTTCTGGCTAGAATCACGAACTGAGGGACGATCAGCGTACCATCTCAGAGACGGGTTATACACATACCCTGTGGAATACATCAACGGAACCTGGTACAAAATCAGTTGGACCATCGACCAGTGCTACGAAGTTAGCCGAGAAGACGAGATCAAAGATCCCCAAGAACAAGGACTAGGAACCAAAAATCAACCATTCCTACTCGCCCCAGATCTCGAACGAATCCACACAGAAGTCACCCAAGGAAGTGATGAAACCCCTGAAGTAGAAATCACTTCACCAGCATCGGATCCGGACATCCCTACCACAGATCAAGCCAACGCACCAGTAATTGAACGGCTCACACAAGCAATGGCAGCAATCGCCGTAGCTAACGTACAACTGGCACAAGTAGCCGGACCAGCACAGGCTCAACAACCCCCAGCTGGAGGACAGCCAGCAGGGGGAGGACAACCCCAACCACCGCCAGCCGGAGGACAACCACCCGCCGGAGGACAACCCGGTGGAGGAGGAGGCGGAGGCGGTGGAGGAGGTGGCAGAGGAGGTGGCAGAGGAGGCAGCGGCCAACAAGCAGCCGGACAAGCAGCAGCCGCACCACCCCGCAGCGAAGCCCTCAAAGGAATGATCCCCCAAATCTTTCAAGGAGATAGGAAAGATGCAGAGCATTTTATGCAACAATTTGGAGCATATCGCTTCCTCAACCGACACAACTCCACCTTCACGAACAAAGCAGAACAAGTAGCTTACGCCCTCACCTTTATCAAAGGACCATTAGTCGATGATTGGGCGTACGATATGGCGGATCAACTATCCATCAAGGTCGAAGGAAACCCAACCACAGGAGACCCCCCAACACACGCAGAAAATGACCCAGCCCTCTGGGAGTGGTTTGCAAGAGCGTTCAGGGACGCCTTCACCGACTCTACCAGAAAACAAGACGCGTACTCCCGCCTCACAAAGATGGAATTGGATATAGACAAGGTCGACTCCTCCATCACACTCTTTAAACGCCTCATCAGGGAAGCAGGGTGGGGACCAGACACAGAAGGAACAATCAAACTGTTCCAGGACATCCTGCCGGTCGGACTCCATCGTGTTATCTGCCAACGAGAGACCCTACCAGCAACCCTGGAAGAGTGGTATGATGCAACCCGAAAGACGGTCCAGAGATGGCAGGATCTCAATGACAACATTGGACCTAAAGGAGGACCTGGCCATATCTCGACCAGAGCCAACAGGATGCGCAGATATCAGAAACCCTCTCCGCCAAAACGACAGAAGGACCCCAACACGATGGACATCGACGCCATTCGCACCACTGGAAAACTAACAGACAAAGAATGCACCAAACTCATGAAGGAAGGAAGATGCTTCTGCTGTCGCAAATTGGGACATATGTCCAGAGTCTGCCCCGACAAAGGCAAAGGAAAAACCCCAGATCGACCCCGCAGCTCCCAAGGGCAATACACCAAAGAAAAGCCTAAGGTCCGAGCCGTGATAATCAATGAAGACAAGGAAGAGGAACAGCATAGCGAAGCTGAAACCTCAACCACCGCGCCCCCCTCCTATACCAAAAAGGACGTCCTCCAGTACATTAGGGGAATGACCATCGAAGACCGAGAGAACCTCTATGAGGAACTATCGGCAAAGGCGGATTTTTAGGAAGCTCAAAGCCGACAGTCTGGCTTAGAGCGACGGGATTGCAAGATACGATGTACATTAGGAAACTCTCGACTCTGAATATGAATGTTTCTTTTCGCACCTCGCAATCCAAGGCCGACAAATCCGCCCTCATAGACAGTGGCGCAACCGACAACTTCATTGATGAAGGCACCTGGAAATGACTCGGAATAGGACGCAAAGAACTGACCCAACCAGTCACGGTCCACAATGTAGATGGCACGGAAAACAAGCAAGGAAAAATCACCCACTACTGCTGGCTACACATCGTCAAAGGAGAGAAACACATGCTCCAGAGATTCTACATCACGAGCCTAGGGAAGGACCGCATCATCCTGGGATACCCCTTCCTCTACGACTTCAATCCAAAGATCAATTGGAAGACAGGAAGAGTCTCAGGAGAATCAGTACAACTCCAGAGTAGCCGATACATGCATGTCGCCAAAAGCATCTTCTTCATGCAAAGAGAGGCGATCAAACAACTAGGAACACCCAAAGAAGACGAAGCCATCTACGTGCAACGAACCAACATCGCACAAGAATGGGCCCAGAAAGCGGACAAGGACAAAATCCACCTTACCATCGATACCATCCCAAAGGAATACCGAAGACATCAAAAGGTCTTCTCGGAAGAGGAAGCACGACGCTTCCCACCTGCACGATCTGAAGACATGACCATCAAATTAACTCCAGACGCACCAAAGGAGTTAAATTGCAAGGTATACCCCTTATCAAAGGACGAACGAGAACTCCTGGAAAATGGATTCTCAAAGAAGAAGAACTCGGGCGAATTTACGAAGGACCATCGCCCTACATGGCACCAGTCTACTTCATCAACAAGAAGGATAGCTCGGAGAAAAGAATCATCATGGACTACAGACAACTGAACAAGTACACAGTCCGAGACAACAATCCTCTGCCCAACATACAATCCGCATTGGAAAGGCTGCACGGCAAACTGCTTTTCTCCAAATTCGACATTCATTGGGGGTATAACAACATATGCATTGCCGAAGAAGACCAAACCAAGGCAGCGTTTAAAACCCCCCAAGGCACCTACATTCCTCAGGTCATGTACTTTGGCCTCACAAATGCACCACCCTTCTTCCAACGAACGATGCACCGAGATTTCCGCCCCCTGCTCCAGAAATATCCTGAAAACCTGGGAAATTACATGGACAATTGGTGGGTGGCCACTGCCAATGACAAAGAAGGCCGCCAACTACACAAACAAATCGTCCACGACTTTCTTGACAAGATGGAAGAATGCTCCTACTTCCTGAAACCAAAAAAATGTCAATTTGAAAAGGACGAAATGGAAATTCTCGGGTGGCTCGTAGGAGGAGGACGAGTACACATAGACCCGGCTAAAGTAAAAGGGATTTCAGAATGGCCAAGGACACTCAAGTCCATAGAAGAAGTAAGGAAGACCTTAGGCGTGCTAGGCTACCAACGACCGTTCATCCAAGGATTCGTGTCAATAGCCCGACCCCTACACGACCTTACAAAAAAGGGAACCCCCTTTGTCTGGACCGAAAAATGCACAAAAGCGTTAGATGAACTCATAATGCGAGTAACCACTGAGCCGGTCCTTTGGCACCCGGACCCAACTAAACCGTATGAACTCGAAGTCGATGCCTCAGCTTTCGCACTCGGCAGCATCCTCTACCAAAGAGATGACAACAACAAACAACGAGCAGTAGCCTACCATTCAAAGGCACTAAATGCAGCAGAAAGGAATTACTCTATTGGAGACCGAGAATTCCTAGCTATTATTGAAGGCCTCAAACGTGTTAGACATCTTGTCATGGGATCACCCCACAAGCTAACAATCTACACAGACCACGACAACCTCCACTACTACCGACACCCTCAAAAACTGAACCGACGTGTGGCTCGCTATATTGTGTTCCTGGCAGACTTCGATTTCGAATTGGTCCATCTCCCTGGCAAGCGAAACCAAGCAGACCCCCTATCCCGACGTCCAGACCACAATGACGGATCGGCAGACAACGAGGAGACCACAGCTCTTCCTAATGAGCTCTTTGCCAGGGCAATAGAAATCTCTATCCTAGAGCAACAAGTCCATCAATTACAAAAGACGCAAGATAAACTATGTCAAGAATGGAAGAAGAAACACAGCACTTATCAAGACGAATGGAAGGTCTGGTGGAAAGCAGGATCACTAGTGGTCCCTGAAGACTTACAACTCCGATGCACGTTCCTTAAGGAGTACCATGATGCTCCGACATCGGGACATCCCGGAGTCTGGAAGACCTACCTAGCACTGAAACGAGACTACTGGTGGCCCACTATCCATAAAGACGTGGAAGATTACATCAAAGGATGTGCAACCTGCCAAGCAGTGAAAACAATTACACACCGAAATGTACCCCCGATTGCACCGATCGGTCCTGGTGAGGACACAACTCCCTTTGCCACTATCACAGTCGATTTCATCACGAAATTACCCAAATCACACGGCTGTGATACAATTCTCACCATCACCGATCACGACTGTACGAAGGCCGTAATTCTGATCCCGTGTCGAGAGGACATGGGGAGTGAGGAAGTCACAAGGCTCTTCAGAGACCACGCGTTTCCCTACACCGGAATTCCCAAAAGAATCGTCTCGGACAGAGACACACAGTTCACCTCGCAATTCTTTAAGGAACTTTGTGCCCAGCTCGAAATCAAACAAAACATGAGTTCGGCCTATCACCCCCAAACAGACGGACAATCAGAAAGAACAAACCAAACGGTAGAAACAATCCTACGGATCTTCTGTAATCACCAACAAGACAACTGAGCAGACTGGCTCAAAGTGGCGCAATATATGATCAACTCCCGTCCCTCTTCAACCACGAAGAAACCTCTGTATGAACTATGGCTGGGATTCATTCCCCGCACCCATCAACCCACGCGTGTCGGAAATGTACCAGCAATAGAAGAACGGAAGTCTCAACTTCTAGAAGCCAGGAAAAGCGCCCAAGAAGCCATCAGCAAGGCGCAATCCCTTTGGACAAAAGATCCACACTTTCAAAGATACCGAGTGGATCAGAAGGTCTGGCTGGAAGGGACTCATTTACGAACAACACACCCCACAATGAAATTAAGGGCCAAACGCTTTGGACCCTTCAAAGTAACGGAAGTACTCAGCACCGTAATGTATAGACTGGACCTCCCAGCCACGTGGAGAATCCACAACACCTTCCACACGGCTGTCCTCCACCCATACAAGGAGACGGAATTACATGGACCTAACTTCCCGGAAGCACCTCCTGACCTGATCGAAGGACACGAGGAGTGGGAAGTAGACAATGTGTTAGCCTCAAGGCGAACGGGAAAGGCAAAAACCCTACAATATCTTGTCCGGTGGAAGGGATTCTCCGAGGCACATGATTCCTGGGAACCAAAACGGAATCTAGACAACACCTCCGCAAGAGTGAAGGAATTCCACGATAAGAACCCCAAGGCTATCTGAAGAATGGTTATAAACCACCCGGAATCACCAATGGGATCCTCACCACTTCCCGACCTCTCTCTTCTCTGTACTCAGTTCGAAAACCTATCCCTCATGTCTTCGAACTACAGCTCACCATCACCCGCCACCCGCAATGCTATGTTGGCAGTAGACACAGAAGAAGTAGCCATATTAGAGGCCGAACTCCACCCGACCACGGAACCGCCACCCGCCTTCCCAGAAGAGCCAGACTATGCTCCCCCAACAGACACACCACCTAGCTTCGGACTCGAAGAGTACCTGCGACTCTCACCTTTGCTGTATAGTGTACATGGGCCGAGCCGAGTCCCCAGCCTGGCACCATTACCCATTCCCCCTCGCATCGGCCCTCTACCCCAAGATAACCCAGAAGACCCACAAAATCTCGTTTGCGGTCTCAGCAGCTTCACAAGGGATAGACTCTTCTATTCTCCGAGTGGCCTGGCAGCGGCCCAACTCATGCTAGAGCGACAGGAAGAGGCTGACCACCCCCTGGTACTGGATCCTGAAACTAATGTGGTCCACTGCGCAGCCACCCCACTATCTTCAGTGTCGAGCACGACACCGAGCTCCTCCCCAGCCACGTCCATGCACAGTTTTCCGTCACATTACACCCTTGAGATCGATGTGGACGATCTCATGCAGACACACCCCGGCGATGATTGGATTAGGTTCCAGCCGGAGATCCACCGCACCCATATCAAAATCCTGGCGACCGAAGCAGAACCGGAAGTCAAAGTGGAAGCAAGGTTCATACACTTCTGCGTTGACACCATCACCGGAGAACCCACCATCTACAGAACCATGGGAGCTGGACGACCTGTCTATGCTGAGGCCTTGGAAGCAGCTCCAGCATCCTGGGCAGCAGCCGCCGACTACCGCGATGACCGACACTTTGCACTACTAACAGAGGAGAGGATGATCGGGGGCCCGATGGAAAGGGCAATCGAAGACCTGGGAGATTATGGGGTAAAGGCGGATATTATTCACCTTCGAAACCTGGAAGCCGACAAACGCAAGTTGGCCCTCTGTCTCAAGGAGATCCAAGCCTTAGAGGCGTACGCACAGAAAAGGAGGGCCAAGTTCGGCATCTACCAACTCGCCCACGTCGGTCGAACCAAGGCAGTCTGCCAAAGGCTCATCCGGGCCAACGCAAGAGATCGGCTCTTAGGACTGGTGGAAGAAGACAACGAGAGAGGGGAACTGGCATGGCGACACCGACAGGACAGGCGCAACACCGCGCCATACCAAACCAATGTGGTGACTAGGCCCAACTCCAGGTTGAGAGGAGGGGCAAGTAGCCGGGTCTCTTGGAACAGTGAGAACGCCACAGACGATGCATTGGCCCAGGATGTCATGAACCGTGGTGGTGGAACGCGAAATCTCAAGACACGTGACTGTGGGAATCTAATGTTACCCTGTCACACCTTGTCACACCCTCGAGTCACACGTGACAAGTCACGCAATACGTCACACTAGTAACACGTGATCGGTCACATGACAATGCACAGGACCTAGCACATGACCTCAAGCCTGAAGACACGTACAATTGGCTAGAAGACAATCGAAGCCCATAGAAGTCTACCGGAACAACAATACTCCTGGAGGGAGTTCTGCCATTGGCTGGAATACCATGGAACCTCACAGATTACTGCAGAAACGCACGGACCATGTCTGCGGGTTATTGCCATTGGATGGCTATAATTAACCCTTCTAGAGCGTTCTGCGCACAGACATTATTGTGCAATCGATCACGCCATGTCTACTTATGGTTAGATTAACCAGCCCACTGTCGCTTATGTAACACCCTGTCCCTACAGTATATAAGACCCATGAAATGTGAAGACAATCCTTAGATTGTCCACTTGGCTTTTCTGCCTTGTTCCATGTACTCCCTTGCCTGCCATTACCTCTAAGCCATTCCTAGTGCGCTTTCTCCTTGTCTTCAAGGTCACCCTTAGCATCACCGTGCCCAAGTCCACTTAAGAACCCCTGATACGTCGTATTGCTCTTGTAGAAGCAGTACGTTCGTAACACAGGACGAGTTCGAGGAGCAAAAGCGTTGCTCCTACTGCCTGTGGTACGATCATCTCTCCACCCACTGCAAAACGCCCCATCATCTCTGTTCGATCTCGGCATCTGGCTGGTGCCAAGTTCCCCGCCACCATTGTTTCTTCCGGAACCAAATGCTGGACACCTGCCCTTACGGAGGCCGCCGCCACCATGCCAACGGCCATTACCTCACCCGCCAACGCCATGCCTGCTACCTCACTTTGGAGGAGCGGGAGATAGAATACGCCCACAACAACACGGGATGCGACGACCTCTGTAAAGGGGAACTCAGTAGCGCGGGGATTGCCATGCGCCAGGCAATCACCCAGGTCGTCCTCGACGAGTTCGAGAACACAGGCCCCTCTTATGCCCCTCGTTCCCCTTCCCCCAATTACGACTACGTCCCCGGCGATAACGAGGGATCCAATTAAGCGCATGGAAGCACTCCTTTGAGGGGAGGGTGGTGATAAGCTCCATCTCTAGTATGGAGAGAGGTGAGGTGTTTTACGGACCGACAGACTGGCTGGGATCACGTGATCCCCTGACTCATGTACGATACACGCGTGGCTCCTCGTTCGGACTGGCTGACTGAGGCTCCTTACTATACTGCTGACTGATACGTGACTCCGACTGACTAACTGTACTATATGCTGACTGAGCCTGACTGATGGACTGACAAACCAACTTACCAATCGGTTGTGATACTATTAGTCATACACAATTCGAACCTGTATATATAGGACTTGTATGAGTAGTTGAGCCTTAAGCTCGACTTTGCTACAATCGCAGCTTCTTGTCTACTCCTGCTCATTGCGCGGCCCTCTTCTCTACTCTTCCATCTACACTTTAAGGTCCTTAAAGGTGGACCTTGCCTTCGAAGCTTAGTGATTGGGCTATACCAATCAACGCGCATCTCAGGAGTCTGAACACGTGCCCCGGCACACCTCGGACCGCACACCTTCCTAAACCATCAAGTGTGCACGAAGCCCCGCTGCGGGCTTAACAAAGGTCGGGGGTGTGATCTGGGGTAGTTCTGGGGTGCGTTGCTGTGGTGGTGTTGGTGGCACTGTTGTGGCGTGTGCGACTGAGAAACACTTGAACTTGAAAAATGAACATAGCATCACGTGGTAAAGTTCAACACACATGTGGTAAGGTTTGATGCTAACATTCTCAACTGTTACCTTGCTCTTCCTCCAACTTGAGCCATGTCTGCATTGCCCTTCTCAGCTGCTCACAAACACTACATCAAATCCCTTTACAAGCACACACTCGAAAATGAGCACATCTGGGTCATCTGTTATGACCTCTACCGTGTCTGCACCGAGTTTGAGTGCAATTGGTATGTTGTTTCTCGAATATAATCTATTACATATGCAGTGCCGCAGGCTCACTTCGTCCCCCTTCTGCTCTGAAGAAATATTCACGGTCCCTGTGTGCTCAGCACTTGCTGTGATATTAGAGAAGGCAGAGGAGGAACTGGCTCGTAAATGTCACCCCGGTCCCTACATCTGTGTGTTTTCCGAAAACTTCCTTAGTCACCCAACTTCAAACTTGTACCCCTCCCTCCACTTTCTGTTGGTCCATTCATCGGTGGAAACATTCTTCTCTGTTATCCATATTTGTCTGCCCTTGCACCTTCACATCTTGCCTTCGATCAGGGATTCGGCTGATCAGTTTGTGTGTTTGGATCCTTGGAGTTGCAAAGTTAGGGTAACTGGGTGAGGGACTTCAACCGGGCCAGAAGAAGGCACTTCGAGGTCGATGTCACCGCTTGCAACAGCAGGCAGCACAAACTGCTACTTGATTGCTTTCTTATTTTCCCCTATTTGTTTACCCCTTATATACCCTCATTGGCCTGTTCTGTTTTGGCTTTTATCTCACCTTGATATCACCCACTTGATATGCACCGCAACATTCAAGAGATCTTCTGCACCACACCCCCATGCAATGTGTCCACATGACACAAACATGAGAAACAATGCTTTGTGGTGCATCGTTTATTTCGTTGTTCTCTGTATTGGCACTGCTGACAGATGCAGACACAGTGCATTGATGGCCTGCACAACACATCAACGGCCCACACAACACATCAACAATAGCCCACATAATGTGTTGACAATGGCCCACACGACGCGTCGATGACGGCCCACACCACACATCGATGATGGCCTACACCCACACCACGTGTCGACAGCCCACAGTGTCGACACCCCAGCATCGACAGCCCACAGCGGCTGTCTAACTTGTGTTTTCCAAAGCGGCACCATGAGTTCCCTTGTTCGTTCTAGTGCATCACGGATAGTATTGACACACCTCGCCCTCGTGCAGTTTGTTCCGAAGGTGGTTCCGAATGCCGACAGGCATCTGTGTCCACACCACGCATCAACACCCCGGCATTGACAGCCCACACACCTCCCCCTATATCCCCATTATGCAGCCCCTGTGAATCAGACAGTGAGCAATAGCTCATTGCTGTGCACCAGGGGCTTCTATTAAGGAGTGGATAAGGTGGTGGTGGTGATGTGTAATAGGATAATAAGTAGATTAAGATCATGTATGTAGTAGATTTAAGACCTTGTTAATGAGATATAAAGGCTTTAAGATCATGTTAAGTGTGATAAGCAGAATTAAGGTCAGTCAAGCATATTCAGGTGCACTGCTAGTAGTCACCTATGTCTGTATATTATGCCAACTAAGGCAATTAATGCACACTTTAAGCCAGAATTAAGGAGAAGACCTTCCTTAAATTGCCTTAGGACATTTCACCTTAAAATGGTCTTAGAGCCTGGTCTAAGGCAATTTAAGACCAAATAAGATGTGTTACATTTTGCTGATGTGATAGCCACTTCGTTGTGCCCACTGTCAAGATCCCAGGTAACCGGCACATGGCCATGTGACAAGGATTGACTGGCAATATTGACCAGCGATATGGTCAAAATAGGGACATATATGAGTAACGTCGTGGACACGCTGGCAGAGATCAAGCGGAATGCATGCACCATTCAGAAGTTTGATTCCGATCATATTGTCGGTGACCTCTGCTGCAGTGCCAGGATTTCTCCGAAATGTGCATTATCACTGACCAGTAATTGTGATATTAGGACTGAATCTGGAGACATGAAAGGCCTGAAACTCCGCCAGCAATGCCAAAGATCATGAGATGGAAAATAAGATTGGCATAAAAGCCTTGATAAAAACAACACAACTCCCATTCTGATATGCTTACATCAGATATAACAAGATCAGCCTCACTTTGCTCCAGCATGATAATACATACATTATGAAGAGGACATTCAACAAATAAAAAGAAATGTTATTGTACCAATTTGTACATCCAGCCATCAGCCATCTAAATAGGAAGGAGGAAAAAAGGAGGGATTGACATTTCACTTGAAATAATGACTACTACACAGAATAATGACTACTACTTCCCGGGCTGCCGCTCCACTGCATTGCTCCTAGGTTTGAGCACCATTACACAAGCTGCCGTGGCTCATGCGTATCATCCTCCTCCCAACTGTGTTGTGGACTGTCCTCAGTCCCTCGAGTTGTCGCTGATGGAATGACGAATCTGGGGTGCGTTACTCTTGGAAAGGCTGTAAGTTTGCGGATGCAAGATTGCTTGAGTAGCCGCGCAGGCCTTTGCGGAGCGCGAGAATGTGTGAGTGTGTCCGCCAATATCGTTGGCGCGTCGGGTCCAAATCGCTATGGGCGCGCACAAACGCGGCACTCTGGGGAAGGGTCGGAATATGCTGCTCTACACTCTAAGGGGATGGGGTGCCAATTGGGAGCGAACGCGGTCGTGCACGCCTCCGCGCGCCACGAAACTTGATAGGAGTGGCCACCGGGGTCTGTGCCATGTCCGGGTTAAATCTCTAAGGTTGCAGAAAGGTGCGGCGCTGTCTGAAACGCGAGGGATGAGCTACGAAGGTAGCCATCCCTAAGCTCATTATGTCTCCTTTGCTCCGGCTCGACATGTTTGCAATGGATTTCCTCACGGCAAACCTGTAGGGGCAGTAAGGGTACTGACAGGGGCGAAGTCATTATCGTCCTCGGAGAAGTCGTCTAGTTGCTCGAATGGTGCTTGCATTCAAGGACCCAAGTGCGCCACAGAAGGGACACTGATCGAGGTATAGATGAGAGGTTGGGCGTGCGGGAACTGCAGGGCTATGTGCGGAGGTACTGCTGTCAGTGCAGGTACTGAAGGACTTCTTGAAGCTTGCTTTTGAGTCCGCACTGTCCTGGGACGGTCTGGCCTTCTAGACTCGATGTGCTGGAACTTTCTGGGTGATGCTGTGGATGGCTGGGAGGGCTGGTGGGGTGATCGGGGTGCAAGGGACGCATCTGGAGGAAGATGGGGCTGGGGTCTTGGTAGAGGATGCGCCGGGCTGCGTGCTACCGGGCTACCCTAATTTAGATAATCCCATACCGCTGCAACCTGCAGTGTTCCAGCCTCTTTAGTAATCCTCAGCACAGGATAGTCAACATCAAGGCACCGGATCCACAGACGGTTGACACCTGAGCAGGGCTGAGTGGCCCCCTCCAGTGCACCTGACCGAGGGTGGGTGTGGGCCGGATTGGGTCCTGTGAGAGGTACTGGGCATAGCCTCCGAGACAGAACCATAGCAGCCAATGAATAGCCTAAGCAAGAGCCTGAGTGCTTAAGGGATCCATCACGAGAGTCATCGAGAGAGAAAAGGCAGAAAGAAAGATGGTAATTTTTGTGACAATTGATTGCTGCTATATAACACATGGGAACTGTCAGATCATAAATAACTGTTAAGCCCGCAGCGGGGCTTCGTGCACACTTGACAGTTCTGGAAGGTGTGCGGTCCGAGGCATACCAAGGCACGTGATTGGACTCCTGAGATGCATGTTGATTGTTATAGCACAATCACTAAGCTTCGAAGGCAAGGTCTGCCTTTAAGGACCTTAGAGTATAGATGGGAGAGAAGAGAAGGGCCGCACAGTGAACAAGAGGCTGCAATTGCAATGCAAAGTCAAGCTTAAGGCTCAACTGTTTGTACAGAGTCCTATATATACAAGTTTGAACCTAGTATGACTATTAGTCCTAAAACCGGTTGCTATGCTGGTTTGTAAGTAATCAGTCATCGACCTATCATACACTGTCAGCATGATGCATGTATCAGTAATCAAGCCAGAGTCATCAGTTAGCGTACAGTAAGGATCCTCAGTCATTCAGTCCAGAATATGAGTCAGAGTCGTAATGGTAATGAGTCATGAGGTCATGTGACCTCTGCCAGTCTGTCGGTCTGTAAAACACCTCACCTCTCTCCATGCCAAAGGCAGAGCTTATCACCACCCTCCCCTCAAAGGAGCGCTTCCATGCGCTAATTGGATCCCTTGTTATTGCCGGGGACATAGTCATAGTTAGGTGAAGGGGAGCGGGGAGCATAAGAGGGGTTGTTGCCTTCAAATTCGTCCAGGACAACCTGGGTGATGGCTTGCCTCATTGCAACACCGGCTCGACTCATCTCCCCTTTACAAAGGTCATCACACCCTGCTTCGAGATGGTCGTACTCGATCTGCCGGTCTTGGAGGGAAAGTTGCCACACTGTGCATTGGTGTGTGAGATAGTGACCATTGGTGTGTTTGCATCGCCCTCCATAGGGGCAGGTGTCAGGCATCTGGTTGTTGAAATATCGGTGATGACAAGGTATGCAGCACCATCCGGAGGTTTGCATAAAGCAGAGGAAGTGAGGGGTCTCACACTGGGTGGAGATGTGGTCGAACCACAGGCAGTAAGAGCAGCGGCAGTGTTCTTCGTACTCGTCTTGCACCAGGGTGTCGTCTTGCGCATTCTCACTGTTCCAGGAAATGGCGCTGCTTGCCCCTCCTCGCAGGCATAGGGTCCCGGTCTCATGATACGGGGCTTCCCACCTGCGGTTGGTTCGGTGTTGCCATGCCAGTTCTCCTCTCTCCCCATCCTCGTCCACAAGTTGTAACAGGTGTTCTCGGGCATTCACCCTAATGAGGCACTGTCTGACCGCCTTGGTGTGTCCAATGTGGGCCAGTTGATACATCCCGAACTCCACCCATCTCTTCTGGGTGTAGGCTTCCAGGGCCTGTACTTCTTGTAAGCAGAGGGCGAGCTTGTGCTGATCTGATTCCAGATTTCAAAGGCGCATGATGTCAGCTTTGACCCTGTAGTCGCCCAAGTCTTCTATCGCTCTCTCAAGGGGTCCGCCGATCATCCTCTCTTCGGTCAACGGCTGGAAGTAATTATCGTCCCGGTAGTCAGCCGGCATGGCCCAGCTGGCTGGGGCTGCTTCTAAACACTCAGCATAGATTGGCTGGCCCCTTCCCATAGTTCTGTAGATGGTGGGTTCGCCGGTGATGGGTTCCACTCTAAAGCGGATGAAGCAGGCGGGCACCTTTGCGGTAGGTTCAGCTTCGGTAGCCAGGATTTGGATGGAGGTGCGGTGCAGGTCTGGGTCAAATCTAATCCAGTCTTCTTGGGGGTGCGTCTGCACCAGGTTGTCAACATCTACTTCGATGGTGTAGTGGGAGGGGAGACTGTCAGCCGTGGTCACGGGGGTGGAGTGCATGCTTGTGTTGGAGGGCGTGGAGAGCGGGGTGGCGATGCGGTGGACCACATTAGTGTCAGGGTCCAACACCAACAGGTGCTCTACTTCCTCCTGCCTTGCCAGCATCAGTTCTGCGGCAGTGAGTCCCGTTGCCGAATAAAAGAGGTGTTCCCTCGTGAAATCACTGAGCCCACGGATGCAGTTGCAGGGGTCATTAGGGTTGTCCTGTGAGATTGGGTGGACGCAAGGGGGTGGAACAGGAAGTGGTTTGGGACTGGGAGGACTGCTAGGTAGATGGAGGCTGTAACCCGAGGGTGAGAGGCGAAGGTACCCTTCCTGATTGATGTTGGGAGGGTTTTCCGCTGGCGGGGCGTAAACAGGCTCTTTCGGGAAGGTCGGGGGTGCTTCTGTCGGAGGGTGAAGCGAGGCTTCCAATACTGCAACTTCTTCTGTATCAACTGCCAGCATAGCATTACGAGTGGCAGGGGACGGTGAACTATAGTGTGAGGACATGAGGGACAAGTTCTCGAATTGTGTGCAGAGTGAAGTGATGTCTGGGAGCGGTGGGGATTCCATCGTGATTCCTTGGGGGTTTATAACCATTCGACAAATGGCCTTGGGGTTCTTATCGTGGAATTCCTTTTACTTTGAGGGCGGCATTACCCAGATTCTCCTTTGGCTCCCAAGAGTCATGCGCTTCCGAGAAGCCTTTCCACCTGACCAGATATTGCAATGTTTTCTTCCTGCCTGTGCGCCTCGAGGTTAACACATTGTCTACCTCCCACTCCTCGTGTCCTTCTACTAGGTCAGGCAGTGTTTTGGTGAAATTAGGCCCATGAAGCTCCGTCTCCTTATATGGATGGAGGACGGCTGCATGGAACGTGTTGTGGATTTTCCACGTGGCTGGGAGATCCAGTCTGTATGTCACGGCACTGAGTACTTCCGTGATTTTAAAGGGTCCAAAACATTTGGCCCTTAATTTGGTTGTTGGGTGTGTTGTACGGAGGTGGGTTCCTTCTAGCCAGACCTTTTGATCCATGCAGTAGTGTTGGAAGCATGGCTCTTTTGACCAGAGGGATTGTGCCTTGCTGATTGCTTCTTGGGCGCCTTTTCTAGCTTCTAGAAGCTGGAATTTTTGTTCTTTAATTGCCGGTACATTTCCGACATGTGTGGGTTGATGGGTGCGGGGAATGAATCCCATCCATAATTTGTAAGGGGGTTTCTTCGTGGTAGATGAGGGACAGGAGTTGATCACATACTGGGCGACCTTGAGCCAGTCCGCCCAATTGTTTTGCTGATGGTTACAGAAGATTCATAAGATCATTTCCACTGTTTGATTTGTTCTTTCGGATTGTCTGTCAGTTTGGGGGTGATACACCGAACTCATGTTTTGTTTGATCTCTAGTTGGGTGCAGAGTTCCTTGAAGAATTGTGATGTGAACCGCGTGTCTCTGTCAGAGATGATTCTTCTGGGAATTCCAGTGTAGGGAAAGGCATGATCTCTAAAGAGCCTTGCGACTTCCTCGCTTCCCATATCTTCTCGGCATGGAATCAGAATCACTGCTTTGGTGCTATCGTGGTCGGTGATGGTGAGGATTGTATCACAGCCGCGTGATTCAGGTAGCTTTGTAATGAAGTCAACTGCAATGGTGGCAAAAGGGGTTGTGTCCTCCCCTGGTCTGATTGGCGCGATAGGGGGCACATTGCGATGTGTGATAGTCTTCACCGCTTGGCAGGTTGCACACCCTTTTACATAGTCCTCTATGTCCTTGTGTAGGTTTGGCCACCAATAGTCTCGTTTCAACGCTTGATAGGTCTTCCAGACCCCGGGGTGTCCTGATGTCACCGCATCGTGGTAATCTTGTAGGAAGGTATGTTGTAGTTGTCTGTTGTCTAAGATGACTAGTGATCCTGCTTTCCACCAGACCTTCCATTTGTCTTGGTAAATTCCGTACTTCTTTTTCCAAGCTTGACAGAGCTTATCATTCTCTTTTTGTAGTTGGTGAACTTGTCGTTCTAGGATAGTGATTTCGATTGCTCTTGCGAAGAGCTCGTTTGGGAGTGTGGTGGTTTCTTCGTTATCGGTTGAGCCATCATTGTGATCGGGTCGTCGAGATAGGGGGTCTGCTTGGTTCCTTTTTCCGGGTATATGGACCAGTTTGAAATTGAAGTCCGCTAGGAACATGATGTAGTGAGCCATGCATCGGTTCAACTTTTGGGGATGTCGATAGTAACGGAGGTTATTGTGATCTGTGTAGATTGTAAGTTTATGGGGCGATCCCATGACCAGGTGTCTGACACGTTTAAGGCCTTTGATGATGGCCAGGAATTCTCAATCTCCGATGGAGTAATTCCTCTCAGCTTGGTTTAGCGCTTTCGAGTGGTAGGCAACTGCTTGGCATTTGTTATTGTCGTCCCTTTGGTAGAGGATGCTTCCTAGGGCGAAAGCTGATGCGTCTACTTCAAGCTCGTACAGTTTAGCGGGGTTTGGGTGCCAAAGGACTGGTTCTGTGGTTACTCGTTTGATTAGTTCGTCCAGGGCCTCCGTGCACTTTTGGGTCCAGCAAAATTGGGTTCCCTTTTTGGTGAGGTCATGTAAGGGTCTTGCAATGGTTGCAAAGCCTTGGATGAAGGGTCTTTGGTATCCCAGCACTCCAAGTGTTTTCCTGACTTCTTCCACCGAATAAAGGGTCCTTGGCCATTCCGAAATGCCTTTTACCTTGGCCGGGTCGATGCATACTCGTCCCCCGCCCACTAGCCATCCTAAGATCTCCATTTCTTCCTTCTTGAATTGGCACTTTTTTGGCTTCAGGAAGTACAAACATTCCTCCATCTTGTCGAGGAATTCATGGACTATTTGTTTGTGGAGCCTTTTTCCTTCTTCATCGTTGGCAGTAGCAATCCACCAGTCATCCATGTAGTTCCCCAAGTTCTCTGGGTATTTCTGGAGCAAGGGGCGAAAGTCTCGATGCATGGTTTGTTGGAAGAAGGGGGGGGCATTGGTGAGGCCGAAGTACATTACTCGTGGAATGTAGGTGCCTTGCGGGGTTTTGAATGCCGCTTTGTGTTGGTCTTCTTCAGCAATGCGGATATTGTTATAGCCCCAACGGATGTCGAACTTTGAAAAGAGTAGTTTTCCATATAGTCCTTCTAATGCCGATTGAATGTTAGGCAGCAGGTTGTTGTCTTGGACTGTGTGTTTATTGAGTTGTCGGTAGTCCATAATGATCCGTTTTTCCGAGCTGTCCTTCTTGTTGATGAAGTAGACTGGTGCTGTGTAGGGGGATGGGCCTTCGTAGATGCATCCCAATTCTTCTTCTTCGAGGATCCATTTCTGGAGTAACTTGCATTTGTCTTTTGAAAGAGGATACACCTTGCAGTTTAGTTCTCTGGGCGTGTCAGGGGTGAGTTTGATTGTCATGTCTTCTGATCATGCTGGAGGGAACCGGCGTGCTTCCTCTTCTGAGAATACCTTTTGGTGTCTTTGGTATTCCTTAAGAATGGTGTCGAGGGTGAGGTGGATTTTGTTTTGATCTGCCTTTTGGGCCCATTCTTGTGCGATGTTGGTGCGGTGTATGTAGATGGTTTCTCCTTCCTTTGGCTTTCCTATTTGTTTGACTGCTTCCCATTGCATGAAGAAGATTCTTTTGGCGACATGCATGTAGTGACTGCTTTGGAGCTGTACTGGTTTTCCCAGGATTTTTCCTGACTTCCAATTGATTTTGGGGTTGAAGTTGTAGAGGAAGGGGTAGCCAAGGATGATGCGGTCTTTCCCCAGTGCCGTGATGTAAAATCTTTGGAGCATATGTTTTTCTCCTTTGACTATGCAGAGCCAGCAGTAGTGTGTGATTTTTCCTTGTTTGTTCTCGGTCCCATCAACATTGTGGACTGTGACTGGTTGGGCGAGTTCTTTCTTTCCAATTCCCAGTCGTTTCCATGTTCCTTCATTAATGAAGTTGTCTGTGGCTCCACTGTCAATGAGAGCTGATTTGTCGGCCTTAGATTGCAAGGTGCAGAAAGAAACATTCATATTCAGAGTCGAGAGTTTCCTAATGTACATTGTATTTTGCAATCCAATCGCTCTAAGCCAGGCCGTCGGCTTTGAGCTGCCTAAAAATCTGCTTGAGTGGACATCTCCTCGTAAAGAGTTTCACGATCTTCAATGGACATCCCTCTGATGTACTGAAGGATGTCCTTTTTGGTGTAGGAAGGTGGTGCAGTGGCCGAGGTCTCAGCTTTGCTCTGCTGGTCTTCTTCATCTTCATTGATCACCGCTGCGCAGACCTTGGGTTTGTCTTTGACATACTGTCCTTGAGCGCTGCAGGGTCTATCGGGGTTCTTTCCTTTGTCTTTGCCCTTTTCAGGGCATGCTCGTGACATATGCCCTAGTTTACGGCAGCAGAAGCATCTTCCTTCCTTCATGAGGCGGGTGCATTCTTCGTCGGATAGTTTCCCTGTTGTGCAGATCATATCAACGTCCATGGCATCAGGATCTTTATGCTTTTTGGGGGGGGGCGCCTTCTGGTATCCGTGCATTCTGTTGGCTCTGGTGGAAATATGTCCTGGTCCTCCTTTAGGTCCTATATTGTCGTTAAGGTCCTGCCATTGTTGGACCATTTTTCTGATGGCGTCATACCATTCTTCGAGAGTGGCGGGTAGCATTTCTCGTTGATGTATGGTGCGGTGAAGTCCGACAGGTAGGATGTCCTGGAATAGTTTAATTGTTCCTTCTGCATCGGGTCCCCATCCTGCCTCTCTGATCAGGCGTTTAAAGAGGGTGATGGATGTATCGACTTTATCCATGTTTAGCTCCATTTTGGTGAGGCGGGAGTAAGCGTCTTGTTTTCTAGTTGAATCTGTGAAGGCGTCTCTGAAGGATTGTGCGAACCAGTCCCAGAGGGCTTGGTCTCCTTTGGCATGGGTTGGGGGATCTCCCGTGATCGGATTTCCTTCCACTTTGATGGATAGTTGGTCTGCCATATCGTAGGCCCAGTTGTCTACTTGCAGGCCTTTGATAAAGGTGAGGGCATATGCCACCATTTCTGCCTTATTTGTGAATGTGGAGTTGTGTCGATTGAGGAATTGGTAGGCTCCAAACTGTTGCATGAATCGTTCGGCGTCCTTTCTATCTCCTTGAAAGATTTGGGGAATCATTCCTTTGAGAGGTTCTGTGCGAGGGGGCACGGCTGCTGCTTGTCCCGCAGCTTGTTGTCCTGCTGTGGGTTGGCCTCCTCCGCCTCCGCCTCCACCGCCTCCACCGCCTCCTCCACCGCCTGGTTGTCCTCCGGCGGGAGGTTGTTGTGGTTGTCTGCCTCCACTGCCTGGTTGTCCTCCGGCGGGAGGTTGTTGTGGTTGTGCTGGTCCTGCCGCTTGTGTGGGTTGTACGTGAGCTACGGTGATTGCTGCTTGTGCCATTGCTTGTGTGAGTTGTTCAATGACCGGTGCATTAGTTTGGTCTGTCGTGGGGATATCTGGATCGGATACTGGTGAAGCAGCTTCTGCTTCAGGGGTTTTGTCGCTTCCTTGAGTGACTTCTGTGTGGATTCGTTCGAGGTCTGGGGCAAGTAGGAATGGTTGGTTTTTGATTCCCAGTCCTAGTTCTTGAGGATCTTTTATCTTGTCTTCTCTGCTAACTTCGTAGCACTGGTCAATGGTCCAGCTGATTCTGTACCAGGTTCCGTTGATGTATTCTACGGGGTATGTGTATAGCCCGTCTCTGAGGTGGTACGCTGATCGTCCCTCGGTTCATGATTCTAACCAGAAGGCTTTCCCTTGTATTTCTGAAGGGAGGTTGTCGGAGGTTCTATTCTGAAACTTGATGTCAGGGCTCTTTGAGAGCTTTTGTTTTCTCCCGAGGTCGAGTAGTATATCAGCCAGTTTGGTTTAGGGGAAGCTTGACTTGTGTTAAGCCCGCAGCGGGGCTTCGTGCACACTTGACAGTTCTGGAAGGTGTGCGGTCCGAGGCATACCGAGGCATGTGATTGGACTCCTGAGATGTGCATTGATTGTTATAGCACAATCACTAAGCTTCGAAGGCAAGGTCTGCCTTTAAGGACCTTAGAGTATAGATGGGAGAGAAGAGAAGGGCCGTGCAGTGAACAGGAGTGAACAAGAGGCTGCGATTGCAAAGCAAAGTCGAGCTTAAGGCTCAACTGTTCATACAGAGTCCTATATATACAAGTTCAAACCTAGTATGACTAATAGTCCTAAAACCGGTTGCTATGCCGGTTTGTAAGTAATCAGTCATCGACCTGTCATACACTGTCAGCATGATGCATGTATCAGTAATCAAGCCAGAGTCATCAGTCAGTGTACAGTAAGGATCCTCAGTCATTCAGTCCAGAATATGAGTCAGAGTCATAATGGTAATGAGTCGTGAGGTCATGTGACCTCTGCCAGTCTGTCAGTCTGTAAAACACCTCGCCTCTCTCCATGCCAAAGGCAGAGCTTATCAATAACCAATAAGATTAACAATAAAGGACTTGAGGAGAAAGTGCTTGAATCGGAAGTGTGTGCCATCTCAAATTTTCAAATTAATGTTGATATTTATAATATGTACAAATAAAGATCAACAAAATCAGCAGCTTTGCCATTGTTCTAGTTCTAAGATGATCACATGAGCAATTAATTAGAGATTAACAGTGACACCACACCAAAATGCACACCTTTTTTGTACAAATCATCCAAAAAACAATTAAAACACCATATTTGCAGAGTCACACAGATTAAGCAACCCAATATTAGAGAAGGAAATACAGTAAACATTCCAAAACAAACACAAATATGTATCAATGAAATGGGTCCATCTGTGTCATGTAGTAGTAATACATCTGCTGAGCGAGGCAGTTCATCATCCATCTTTACTGGCAGTAAGAGGGTGCCCACAATATCTATATCATGTCAACACATGCCACCTGTGTGCCTTGTGTACCCCTGTAAGGTAGGCAGCACAGCTGTGCTTGCACAGACAATTCCTTTTGTAGTTTAGCTCCTTCCTCTTAGCATACATTCCTAAGGTTACCCCTCTGTCACTAGGGAAAGCACTATATAAAGACGCTCTTGGTCACTTGCTAAAAACAGTGAATAATACCCTTCATTTGATCTCCCTGTGTGCACACAAATAACCCTTTTCCCTTTTGTCCTTTCTTCTCTTTTTCCTTTGCCCTTCTACCTGAGATCCCGGATGCCAAACCGAGCCAGTCACCAAACGGAGCTGCAGAGCCGTCACGTGTACCCGGTCCTTCAGTGGGAAACCTATCCTCTTCCCCCCCTCTCCTTAACTCTTAATCTCTATCCTCCTGGACTCACTCGGCACGTCCCCCCACGCTACACCTCTGCAACCACCTTCTCTGTTTGTATGTACTGTATAACAATGTGTTACAGAAATGCCGAGTGATCATCTCGAGTGTCTGAACTCCTTCTAACAGGTGACAAGCATGATTGCCTGCAGCTGCGCGGGACTCGGAAATACCCTCCTCACAAATGAAATGCCTCAACATACCGGTCGTACGCGAGATTCTCGAAGCCATATTCGTCGGCAATTGAGCAGCAAGGGGGAAGGGTCGGGGCGTGATAGTTGGAGCATCAAATTGGGTGGCGAGGATTGAGGTAAGTTGCCGAACAAACTTGAGAATCGCTCGATCGTAGATGCCCAGACATCTTCAAGGTGTTCACGGTTCTTGTACCTACTGTAGAGCATAATCGCGGACGTGATAAGGGCTGGGAAGGTAAAAGCGCTGATACCCTTACCCGCCGCTGTACGCGTTAGCGAACGGGTTTGAGCTCCCTGGGTCCGCGAGGTCGCTGTACCTCCGGTCCGGGCGTGCCTTCCTAATCGGGACGCGTTCAGCCACTCGGGGCTAGCAACGCGTTGAGGGCCAAGAATCGAATGTTTGGAGCTCGCTCGGGAGCTCCGGAGTGAAGCCAACGGTAGGCTTCGGAGTGGGCGTGACGGGGAGACGGAAGGGAACTGAAACGAAAGAGAACGAGGGGGAAACGGGGAGAACGGAGGACACGGCCCTCGTCGTATTCTTCCGGAATCTGAGCTACTGAGGGGA
>WHVB01000076.1:0-51633 GCA_015178965.1 Russula ochroleuca
GTACCAGACTTTAACCGGAAAATCCCTTGAATCCCATCCCTTTGCTACGCAGCTCGAAACCTGCCAAAATCCTGACGCAATTTCGAACCTTCTTCGAACACAAGCACAGGCTTTCAGTAAATTTCGCAAAGGCGACGAGAAATTGATGGCATGGTTGGACCCAACAATCCATATCCTGTCTACGTTTTCAGACACGCTCGGAGAAGGGATCAGTCTGGTAAGCAACCTCGTTCATTTGCACATGACTGTTCTCCGACATCTAGTTTTCAGCCATTCTCACCTGCAAAAACGGTCTTTACGGGGATCGGTGTTCTTCTGGGCGTATGTTTTACCTCCAGTCCCTTATCGCGGCATTGCATGACATCCAATTCTTAGGCTGTGAAGGATGTTGTGGCGAGCCATGACGCTCTTATCCAACTCTTCGAGCGGATTCACTCCTTCCTCCAACGTCTGAAGAGTTACACCGGGATGCCGTCGACGAATGAATCGAGGGAGTTACTCGGAAAGATTATGGCGCAGTTACTTTTGATTCTTGCACTTTCCACCAAGGCGATGACGGAGAGGAGAATTAGTGAGTTGATCCGGTCACCGTGCTTGTTCTTGGCTGACTATGGTTCAGAAAAGATTCTGAAGAAGCTAGTGGGAAGGACAGACGTCGAGGATGCACTGTTACGGTTGGATATACTTACGAAAGAGGAGAGTTTGATGATGGCGATGAGGAACCTGGAGGTTGCACACCACGTCGACGATAACGTTGAAGCAACCAAGGTGCTAGTTGAGGACATCAACGACAACGTGAAGGGAATTGAGGGGGTCACACGCAACGTCGACAATGGTACGCAACATTTTCTGTTTGTCTTCGTGCACCAACCGAACCTTTTTCCCATTCTGTCTAAACATAGTCATACATGAGCTTAAACGTTTGTCACTCCCTCACACTCCTATTGTTAATCGTCAAGGATGACACACGCTCACAGGGAACCAGACTCAAGAGAAACTTCGATTATGGCTCTCTCGTCCAGATCCCTCCGTCAATCATAATACCGCATGCAAAACTCAACACGGTGGGACAGCAACGTGGTTCACCCAAGGCAGCATATTCCAGGATTGGAAGAAGAATGGCTCCCTATTATGGATCCGTGGAAATCGTATGCTTCTTTAGCCCTTTTCACCTTCGTGACTATTGATTCGTTCCCCGATTTTGCAGCGGGTGCTGGAAAAAGCATTTTGTGGTGCGCGGTTTCTCGTCTACTTCTGTGATTGGGTATTTATATTTTTGATAAGCTCTGCTATTATTGAGGACATCAAGAACATGCGACAGGCCAGTCCGGCACTGATCGCATACCACTACTTTGACTTCAAAGATGCTTCCAAGCGCAATGTCCGCGGCCTGCTGGCATCCCTTCTCTTCCAACTCGGTGACGATAATGATCGTTGCTGGGATGTTCTTTATGACTTGTACACCTCGTGCCATGAAGGCTCTGAGCAGCCCAGCGATGTCGCCCTTGCCGGATGTCTAAAAAGTATGCTGGAACTTCCAGGGCAACTTCCCACTTTTCTTATCATAGATGCTCTCGATGAGTGTCCGAATACCACTGGAACCCCATCTGCCCGTGAAGAGGTGCTGACCTTTTTGGAGGATCTGGTTGGATCGAGTCATTCAAATCTGTTCATCTGCGTCAGTAGTCGTCCCGAACAAGACATACAGTCCATCCTTAACCCGTTGACATCTCCATCTCATCGTGTGTCGCTTCACGAGGAAGGCGGACAAAAGGAAGATATTATAAGCTATGTCCGCTCTTTCGTCCAGAAGGACAGAGCAATGCGGAGATGGAGAGAAGAGGACAGGAATCTCGTAATTGCAACACTCATAGAACGAGCAGGCGGGATGTGAGTAACTTCTGTTACAGTATCTTGTTTTTGTTGTTCATAGATGATCCCGGACAGGTTCCGATGGGCGTTTTGCCAGCTAGACACCCTGCGTCGATGCATGCCTTCCAGTATTCGCAAGGCTCTGAACGAACTGCCGACTACTCTGGACGAGACGTACGAACGGGCGTTACAAGAGATCCCTAAAGAGAAGCGGCAGCATGCGCATCGGCTTTTCCAATGCTTGGTTGTCGCTATTCGACCGCTTCGTGTTGAAGAGCTCGCGGAGTTATTTGCGATCGAGTTTGGCGCGGAAGCGGGGCCTAATCTCAAGGAGGGCTGGCGGCCTGAAAACGCTGAAGATGAAGTGCTTTCTGCTTGTTCCACTTTAATCGCTATTATCGAGAACGAGGGATCGAAAATAGTTCAATTCTCTCACTTTTCGGTCAAGGAGTTCTTGACTGCGGATCGCCTTCGAACATCTGAGATGGGAAACTTCCGGCACTACCACATTCCCCTCGACGCAGCTCATACGATTCTCGCGCGAGCATGCCTCACGGTGCTGTTGCAGTTGGACGAAAACGTGGACAAGAAGCGCCTTGAGACGTTTCCTCTGGCATTTTATGCTGCTCAACACTGGGTTGATCACGCCAAGTATGAGGATGTAGCGTTGCGAATTCAAGATGTCATGGAAGAGTTATTTAACCCAAACAAACCATATCTTGCGGCATGGACTTGGATACACGACGTGGATTTGGGTTTGAGCCGAAAAACCATCGACAATCTCGAAGAACGCCCGACGCGGCCCAGGGCATCTGCCTTGTACTACGCAGTGCTATGTGGATTCAGTGGGCTGGCCAACTACCTCATCATCACGCACGGAGAAAATGTCAATGCCGAGTGTGGTAAAGACGGAACCCCATTGCATGCAGCAGCATACGCGGGACACCTTGATGCTGCACAGCTATTACTTGCTTATGGGGTCGACGTGAATACGATCAACGGATCAAAGAGGACTCCCCTGTGTTCAGCATATGATGGCGGACATCTGGATGTTATGAGATTCTTTCTAGAGCACGGAGCAGATGCGGACGTGCACTACGATAGTTATGGACTTCTATTGCATGACGCATCGTGGTACGGACAAGTTGATGCCTTACATCTGCTACTACAGCACAACGCCAACGTGAATGCCAGAAATAACGAAAACGAGACGCCGTTGCACCATGCATCTAGAATGGGACAAGCGGAGGTCGCCCAGCTCCTCCTGGAGCACGGGGCTCTTGTCAATGCACAATGCGATGACAACATGACCCCGTTGTACCGAGCATCGGGAGATGGGAGTCTAGAGGTCGCGCGGGTACTGCTTGGTCACGGAGCGGACGTGCACATACCGGGAGCATATGGTCAGACCCCATTGCAGATGGCTACATCGAATGGATATGTTGAAGTTGCGCAGTTGTTGTTAGATCATGGTGCGGAAAAAGGATAGGAGAGTGAGTGTGGCCATCGTAAGATCCTACGCGTTCAGGGTGTCCTGTGCGATTCCTGTTTAGTGTCAGATAGAGAGTATCTTGGATGCTGATAATATACAACGCAATCTTGAACGTGGCTCACAAAAGTTGATGCATTGATGGTCTAGCACGCATACTCTAACTGACAATCCCAGTATATACAGGGTCATTCTCCTACGATGGGACGATGTATCCGTTCAACTATCAAGCAGAACCACCACAGGCCCGGAAGCGGAAAACTAATGACAGGCCGCCCTTCCCTGGCTTATTTTGCTCGCCTGAACTCATCGTACTTCAGTTCAAGCACTCTCGGATCATCTGTTTTCCCGCTATATCCACGACCGCTGTCGCACAACCGGGGCCATCAGTGGGTCACCCCGCTGCGTCTTGTCGAACGAGCATGGTACCGCTACCCCTGCCCCGGCCTGCTTCTGCACCAACGGGTTGAGCGAAAGTGAACGCGAGCAGTTGAGCTGCGTTGACGTTTCTTGCGGGGTTGAGGATTAGACGACGAAGGAACTTACGCGACTTGTCATGCACTCGCTCCGAGTCGGAGACGGCGCGTCTTTGACTCTTTGTGTGGAGACACGTTCAATCCGCATGCCTAGTGAGCGGAGCATATCGCGGTATGGGGGACCTGATAGTGAAGGTGAATGCGATTATACGAGCATGCATGTGAGTTGGTTGGAGTTCACCTGACATCGCCCTCTCTCATCCTCCCCTCCTCCGCCCGCAGTAACTACACAGGCAGTGCACAAAGATGCGCATTTCAGAGAACACGCCTTCGACCGTGCTAGCAGCGAGTGTGGTTATCCTCGACGCAATTTTCGGTTTCTTCTCCAAGCCCCCGTGCGGGCTCCGTTCGGCGTGGCACTCCCGCTTATCGGATGCTGACAAGGGGGGGCTCGGCGTGTCGGTCATGTACCCGGACGTGTTTGTCACTCACCACGCCGAAGGAGGGTGTCCGGATATTTGCGGGCGCCACTTTCTTGGTGAATGATTGTGCCCAAGTGAGAGAGGTAATCGTAACGCAACTTTTTATTTTTTAAAAAACTTGTTGACATGAACGCCTTTCTTATTATCTACCGGGGCTCTGGAGGAAAAATGCGAACTCAATCCCCCACCGTATCCTTGGTTTTCGCAGACTGTTGAGCTGGCAGCCTGACGCATTGGAACGAACAAAAACCGTAGTATTCTGGTGGTTCAGTCCTTTTGAATACCCTCACTGATTCGGTTTCGTATTGCGCAGCACAGCATAATTATTCTGCACGACGTGCAACCTTATTCTGTCCTTCCCGAGTTACACTGGCCCTGTAAAACAGTAAAAGCTGTCCTTATATCTCCACCGAATCATGTAGCCACGTAACGGTGTTCCTACTACAGGGCTCTGCAGGTTTCCTCCCCCTCCGTTTGCGGCTTGCCTTTGTCAATTACCAGTCACATGTTTTCGAGATTTACTGTAATACATAGCACCAATGACACGCGACCCATCTATTACTGAAATGGTACTGCTCATCGTCAAATTTTCGCTCAATGCCCACTTCAAAGTCAAAGCCCTCACGCCGCCGCCTCACGCACGAGTACGCAGAACTTCCCACCGTACAATAGCATCTCCCACCAGAACGGCCTTTATGCGTCGTCGCCGTTCTGGGCTAACAATGCCCAGTAATGAGTCGGGACCTTTTTCGGGCGAGTCAAGGGAATAAGAAATGTTGCCTCCAAGCGAGTCAGGGCTCTGACGCTCGCCTTTTCTCCATATCGAGAGTGCCTGACTGTGATCGTCAGTCCTTGTCCTTCTGGTCCAACCTATTCCCACCACCCATCTTCATACACGACTCGCGCACTTCTCAACTTCCACTCGCTATCCCTATGTCCACAAGCAATCAAACAGCTGGCCCTTCCACAGATAACTTTACCGCAATATTTAATGCCGCCGAAAACGAGTTCCAGACCTTAACCGGAAAATCCCTCAAATCCCATCCCTTTGCTACGCAGCTCAAAACCTGCCAAAATCCTGATGCAATTTCGAACCTTCTTCGAACACAAGCACAGGCTTTTAGTAAATTTCGCAAAGGCGATGAGAGATTGATGGCATGGTTGGACCCAACAATCCATATCTTGTCTACGTTTTCAGACACGCTCGGAGAAGGGATCAGCCTGGTAAGCAACCTCGTTCATTTGCATATGAGTAGCCTCGGACGTCCAGTTCTCAGCCATTTTCACCCGCAAAAACAATCTTTACTGGGATTGGTGTTCTTCTCGGCGTATGTTTTATCCCCAGACCATTATCGCGGCATCGCATGACATTCAATTCTTAGGCTGTGAGGGATGTTGTGGCGAGCCATGATATCCTTATCCAACTCTTCGAGCGGATTAACTTCTTCCTGCAACGTCTGAAGAGTTACACTGGGATGCCGTTGACGAATGAATCGAGGGAGTTACTTGGAAAGATTATGGCGCAGTTACTTTTGATTTTTGCACTTTCGACCAGGGCGATGACGGAGAGGAGAATCAGTGAGTTTATCCGGTCACAATGCTTGTTCTTGGCTGACTATGGTTTAGAAAAGATTCTGAAGAAGCTAATAGGAAGGCAAGACGTCGAGGATGCCCTTTTGCAGTTGGATATTCTTACGAAGGAGGAGAGTTTGATGGTGGTTGTGAGGAACCTTGAGGTTACACACCATATCGATGGCAACGTTAAAGCAACCAGGGCGATCACAGAAGACGTCGATGACAATGTAAAGGCTACCAAGGTGCTCACAGAAGACATCGATGGCAACGTAAAGGCAACTAAAGAGCATATCCATGATGTCGATAACAACATTAAAGCAACCAAGGTGCTTGTCAAAGACGTCAATACCAATGTGAAGGACATTGAGGGGGTCGCACGCAGCGTTGACAATGGTCCGCGACATTTTTTTGTCTGTCTTCGTGCACATACCGACGCTTTTCCGCATCGTGTCCCATCATAGTCACGCACGAGCTTAAACGTTCGTCACTCCTTCACACCACCATTGTTGACCGTCAAGGATGACCTCTGCTCACAGGCAACCAGATTCAAGAGAAACTTCGATCATGGCTCTCTCCTCCAGATCCCTCCGTCAATCATAATACTGCGTGTAAAACCCAACACAGTGGGACAGCAACGTGGTTTATCCAAGGTAGCACATTCCAGGACTGGAAGAAGAACGGCACTTTATTATGGGTCCGTGGAAATCGTACGCTTCTCCAGCCTTTCTACCTTTGTGTCTATTGATCCATTCCCTGATTTCGCAGCGGGTGCAGGAAAAAGCATTCTGTGGTGCGCGGTTTCTCGCCTGCTTATGTGATAGAATATTCATATTTTGGATAAGCTCTGCTATAATTGAGGACATCAAGAACATGCAGGAGGCCAAGCCAGCGCTGATCGGGTACTATTACTTTGACTTCAAGGACACTTCCAAGCGCGATGTTCGCGGCCTGTTGACATCCCTTCTCCTCCAACTCTGCGACGACTCTGACCGTTGCTGGGATGTTCTTAAAATGTTGTACACCTCGTGCCGCGACGGCTCCAAACAACCCAATGATGCCGCCCTCATGAGATGTTTAAAAAGCATGCTGGAACTCCCAGGACAACTTCCCACTTTTCTTATCGTCGATGCTCTCGACGAGTGTCCGAATACCACCGGAACACCATCTGCCCGTGAAGAGGTGCTGGACTTCTTAGAGGATCTTGTGGGGTCGAACCATTCGAACCTATTCATCTGTGTCACTAGCCGCCCTGAGCAAGACATACAGTCCGTCCTTAACCCCTTGATATCTGCATCTCTCCAGGTGTCTCTTCACGAGGAAGGTGGCCAAAGGGAAGATATTACAAGTTATGTCCACTCTTTTGTTCACAAGGACAGAACGATGCGGAGATGGAGAGAAGAGGACAAGATTCTCGTTATCACGACCCTCGTAGAACGAGCTGGCGGGATGTGAGCCACCTCTTTTACATTGTCTTGTTGTTGTTACTCATGGATGATCCTGGACAGGTTCAGATGGGTGTTTTGCCAGCTAGACACCCTTCGTCGATGCATGCCTTCCAGCATTCGCAACGCTCTGAACGAACTGCCGACCACTCTAGACGAGACGTACGAACGAGTGTTACGAGAGATCCCCAAAGAGAAGCGGCAGCATGCGCATCGGCTTTTCCAATGCTTGGTTGTCGCTATTCGACCGCTTCGTGTTGAAGAGCTCGCGGAGTTATTTGCGATCGAGTTCGATACAGATGCGGTGCCCAATCTCAAGGAGGGCTGGCGACCTGAAAATACAGAAGATGCTGTGCTTTCTGCTTGTTCCACTTTAATCGCTGTTATCGAGAACGAGGGATCGAAAATAGTTCAATTCTCTCACTTTTCGGTCAAGGAATACTTGACTTCGGACCGCCTTCGGACCTCCGAGATAGGAAACCTCCAGCACTACCATATTCCCCTCGATGCGGCTCACACGATTCTCGCGCGAGCATGCCTTACAGTGCTGCTTCAGTTGGACGAAAACGTGGACAAAAAGTGCCTGGAGACGTTTCCCCTGGCGTTTTATGCTGCTCAACACTGGGTTGATCACGCCAAGTATGAGGACGTAGCGTCGCAAATCCAAGATGGCATTGAAGAGATATTTAACCCAAGCAAGCCATATCTTGCGGCGTGGACTTGGATACATGACGTGGATTCGAATCAGGTTCGAGAAACTATCCAGGATCTCAGCGAACGCCCTCAGCCGCCTGGGGCAACTGCGTTGTACTATGCAGTACTATGCGGATTCAGTTGGCTGGCCGAGTCGCTCATCATCACGCACGCAGAAAATGTCAACGTCAAGTGTGGTCGTCACGGAACTCCCTTGCATGCAGCAGCGTTCAAAGGACACCTTGATGCTGCACGTCTATTACTTGCTCACGGAGTCAATGTGAACACGACTACCAAATACAAGAGAACCCCTCTGTTCTCGGCGTGTAATGGTGGACATCTGGATGTTATACGGCTGTTACTAGAGCATGGAGCAGTTGTGGACTTCAACTTTCGGATCGGTCTTCTACTGCACGAGGCATCATACAGTGGACGGGCCAATATCGTACATCTGCTACTACAGCACAACGCCAATGTGAACGCCAGAAACGGCTTTGACGAGACGCCTTTGCACTATGCATCGATGACGGGACAGGCGAGTGTCGCCCGGCTCCTCCTGGAGCACGGGGCCCTTGTCAACGCACAAAGCAGGAGCCACAAAACTCCTTTGTACCGAGCGTCGGAATACGGGCGTCTTGAGACCGTGGAGGTACTGCTTGGGCACGGAGCGGACTTGCACATACAGAGAAAAGATCAGAACCCATTACAGGTGGCTATATCGAAGGGACATGTTAAAGTTGTGCAGTTATTGTTAATGCATGGAGCGGAAAGCTAATAGGAGGGCGACAGTGTGGCAATCGTAGGAATACAACGTATGATACCGGTAGTATACGACGCAAAAGTTGATGCACGTTGATGCATTGATGCTCCACGCATCCTCTCGCTGACAATCCCAGTAAGCTGAAAGGACAAGAGGGTTAGCGACCTCATATTTGTCCGGATACCGAACGACCTCCAAATCATTTTAACTAATTTGTTCGGATTCTGTAACTAACCACCACCACCAAAGTCCGGGCCCGGGCCCCGATACCTTGCCGGAAGCGGAAAACTATTAGCAAGTCGCCCTTCCCCAACCTATTTTTCCCCTCATCAGCGAGCGATCATACTTCAATTCAAGACCCTCGGATCATCTGGATCAGACGGGAACATGGTTTTGGTCTTTGCCAATGAATCGCCATTACATGTAAGTCCCGTTATATATGCGACCGCTGCCGCGCAACCCGGGCCACCGCGCCGCAGCGCGCTGCGTCAAAGGAACATGATACCGCCACCCCTGCCGCGCCACCCCCGCCCCAGCCTAGCACCAACGAGTCGAGAAAAAGCGAACTGCGGTGATATGTCTCGAGGGCTTGAAGCATCAGACGACGAATCAAGGCGGAATTTAGGATGAGTTCAATTCGGAAGCATTTGCCTGCGGCAAGGCCTGCGGGGTTGGAGGGTGCATGAACGCATGGACAATGCGGCACATCCCACTGGCAAAGCTCCCATCGCGTACTAGACCAGCGTCGCTTCGGCTCTTTAGATATGCATCACCGTCTCTTAAACATCTCGCACATGCTGAACTACACAAAATACGGAATTTACAGTAAAAAAGCAACCGAAAACTTCAACTACTCATACGCACGCCCTTTGCACGCGGCTTTCCTTTTTACTCTCACCACTGTCAACAAACGCGAAATCCCAACAACCTGAAGGTCACATAAAGCTTGCCACAATAAGTCATACAGGAAAATGTCTAATCAAATACCACAAGAATGCCGCACAGAATCGGTCATCATTTCGTTCGAGACTTGCCGCCTAGAACCTAAAATTAGCACTTAAAGGTACGAAGAGGTTTCCTGAATTCGTCAAAACGATATTCTCTGGGGAATCCCCAAGGGATCGTCCCGATCGGAGCAACACGAGAGAAAGGACAATCGCCTCGAATAAGTCCGATTCGACGGGTGATTCTTGGAATATCTCCAGAATCAGTTCATCGGCACGGGGATTAATGTGCCACTGAGCTACCGCGAGACCGGGTCGGTTAGAAGGGATTAGCTGTCACGAATCTATCAGCCCGAGAGAACTTGACGGGTATCGTAGCAGGAGCAGATACCCACATAACCAGAGGTAGACCCCTGCGTCCAAGTAAATTGTGCATCGCCGTGTGTGAAGACGCGAGACCTGGCGGGATCACGTTTAGATTCAATTCTGAATAACATCAAGGGTTAAAGGGGACCGGGCATGTACTCATTCTGAGGTCCGGTGAGCGACAACCACGTCTTGCACTTGATTTTCTTACGACGGAAAACCATGCGAGGATTGGAACGGTCCCACTGGACGGTAGCAACCTCTACGTTGTACGCGCACGAGACCAAAGTCGTGGGCTTGGAATTGCTTGAGATGGAGTAAAGCGACTGGCCGGCTGCATTGGCGACTACAGAGTTGAGTATATCGGAGGCACCGGAGGGGATCCTGAGCTTGAGTGATGGACGCTCGGTGTAGTGGGCGATGTTGACTAGAGTTGGGCTGATAGAAGTAGTAGGAGATGACGGGCGATGCAGGTATTCATCAACTGGCACCTCAGTGGTGTAGATGGATGCAGCGGCCATGCCAATGGAGAGAAGAGGAGTGGGGAGTAGAATTAAGCGTTGGGAGACATCTTATGTGCGTACAGCTAAAGACAGCGGTTTGGACTGTGATGCATCCGCGCCAAATCCCCAGCCAGCCAGCCCAATTGTTCCACTGCCTTTCCGCGTTTGTCCAGCTCGTTCTAATTGTCTGTAGCGGAAAAGTGTTATGCACCTCACTTGAGGCGGGGCGGAAGTTTCTGTTGCCCCCCGATTCCGGCCCTGGCCGTATTACGTAGCCAGGCACGGCTGGTTCCGAGTGGTTCCGAGACAACTTCACAGATCGTTTGCTTAGTCAGCAAAGGGAAGCAGGTGGAAGCAGGTGGATGACCATATCTCACCGTTTAAGTTACTGCTGTGCAAAGTTGAACATATGATCATGTCCCGAAGGAGATGACCTTATTGTCAAGGAAGTTACAGTTGGAGGTCGGCAAGAGCGATACGGTACTAGCTCCAACTTTAACTCCGATCGATTTCACGAGCAACGACTCTGCGGCGATGGGGTCGCTGAGAAATTGAAGTTGATAAAGAACACCCGACACGAGGCGAACACAACCACATCAGCCCGTTGCCAATGTAGTCGCCTATTGTTGTGGGGTTCCGCAAAGGCCCGAGACACCCGACAGAGATTTGGCCTCAGTTAGTGACGAATATTCCATCAGGCGCTTGTCCAGACGAGCAGAAGTGTCACCACCAAGGTCGCCATGCAATGCCAAGAAAACCCTTCCACAGCGTTACTAGAAGTCAAGTCAACATAACCTACACGAGGCGCATGAGCATGTTGGGAGATCGAAAACGTGGCGTGCAATGCCCACAAATCCTGCTAAACTTTCCGAGACTCGGAGCCCGAGATGCAGTGGACTGAGTGGAGTGCCTACAGGTGATATGTCTTGGGACTGAGCCACCAACGTCTGATACACCGCCTTTCTGTAATTGGGGAAGCGCCAGGTGAGCGGGTGTAAATTGAGCCTTCTATCCAGTTTCAGACCCGACCCAGACATCCACTCCAAAGAGATGGCAAACTCAGCTGACCACCGAACGACGAATGTGAAGGAAAGTGTAGCACATGGGCAATGGACGGGTTCCCCAGTCTGTGAGGATGAAAGTAATTTTTAGGTAGTCACTGGCAGTAGGGTTGAAGGGTCAGAGTCGCAGAGTTCCCATTATGTAGCACTGTCTCAGAAAAGAACACGCCACAGCCATATACTAAGGTACCGGACACGCAAGTGTGGAGGTCGAGGAGAATGGTGGTTGATCGAGAACAAGGACTCGGAGTGGCCCGGGCCGGACGACCTCACTCGAACGCGGCGGACGTTGGGCTTCGCTGGGGGGTGGAACCGTGTCCCTCTCAATTACCAAATTACCATGTTTTCGAGGTAGCATCAATGACACGCGAGCTAGTAAGTGAGTCGGGACTAGCTTCGAGCGTAAAATGTCGCCTTCAGGCGAGCGGTTCTGACGCTCGATCGGTTCGTTTCCCCAAATCGAGCTAATTCACACCTGAGAATGCCTGCGCGACCGTCCTCGAGGCTGCCAACAGCCCATCTTCATACACGACTTTGCGCACTTCCCAATATCCCCGATTCCCCTTGCTATCCCTATGGCCGCAAGCAATAAAACAGCTGGGCCTTCCGCAGATAGCTTCTCCGCAATATTTAATGCTGCCTTAAACGAGTATCAGACGTTAACGGGGAAATCCCTTGACACACATCCCTTTGCTGCACAGCTCGACACCTGCCAAAACCCTGAGGCCGTTCCGAACCTTCTTCGAACCCAAGCACAGGCTTTCAGTAAATTTCGTAAAGGCGATGAGAAATTGATGGCATGGTTGGACCCGACTATCCATATCCTGTCCATGTTTTCGGACACGCTCGGAGAAGGGATCAGTCAGGTAAGAAACCTCGTCCATTTACACATGACTGTTCTCCGACATCTACTTTTCAGCCATTCTCACCTGCAAAAGCTATCTTTACTGGGATCGGTGTTCTTCTTGCCGTATGTTTTACCCCCAGTCCCTTATCGCGGCTCCGCATGATATCGAATTATTAGGCTGTGAGGGATGTTGTGACGAGCCACGATACCCTTATCCACCTGTTCGAGCGGATTCACTTCTTCCTCCAACGTCTGAAAAGTTACACTACGATCCCATTGACGAGCGAATTGACCGAGTTACTTGGAAAGATTATGGCGCAGTTACTTTCGATTCTTGCACTTTCGACAAAGGCGATGACGGAGAGGAGAATCAGTAAGTTGACTGGATCGGTATATGCATTTTCTGGCTGACTGTGGCTCAGAAAAGATTATGAAGAGGCTAGTGGGGAAGACAGACGTCGAGGATGCGCTTTTACGGTTGGACACGCTTACGAAGGAGGAAGGTTTGATGATGGCGGTGAGGAACCTGGAGGTTACACACCACGTCGATGGCGTCGTCCATAGTGTCGATGGCAACGTTAAAGCAACCAAGATGCTCACCGAAGACATTGATGTCAACATGAAGGCTACCATGGTACTCACAGAAGACATCGATGACAATATAAAGGCAACCAAGGCGCACATCCATGACGTCGTTAGCGATATCAAAGCGACAAAGGTGCTTGTTGAAGACATCAATGACAATGTAAAGGGAATTGAGGGGGTTGCACGCAGCGTCAACAATGGTTCGCAACATTTTCTGTCTGCCTTCATGCACATACAGTACCGAACTTTTTTCCCATTGTGTCCTAACATAGCCACACACGGACTTAAACGTTTGTCGTTCCCTGACACTCCAACGTTGACCGTCAAGGATGACACGCTCTCAGGGAACCAGATCCAAGAGAAACTTCAATTATGGCTCTCTCCTCCGGATCCCTCCGTCAATCATAATACCGCGTGCAAAACTCAACACAGTGGGACAGCAATGTGGTTTATTCAAGGAAGCACATTCCAGGATTGGAAGAAGAATGGCTCCCTATTATGGATTCGTGGAAATCGTATGCTTCTCTAGCCCTTTCTTTGCTACCTTCGCGTATATTAAGTCATTCCCTGATATCACAGCGGGTGCAGGGAAAAGCATTCTGTGGTGCGCTGTTTCTTGTCTGCCTCTGTGATAGGGTATTTACATTCTTTATAAGCTCCACTATTATTGAGGACATCAAGAGTATGCGAGAGGCTAGCTCGGTACTAATCGCATACCACTACTTTGACTTCAAGGATGCTTCCAAGCGTGATCTCCGCGGCCTATTGGCATCCCTTCTCTTCCAACTCTGCAACGAGTCTGACCATTGCCGGGATGTTCTTTATAACTTGTACACATCGTGTCATAATGGCTCCGAACAGCCCAGTGATGCAGCCCTTGCAAGATGTTTAAGAAACATGCTGGAACTCCCAGGACAACTTCCCACTTTTCTTATCATAGACGCTCTCGACGAATGTCCGAATACCACTGGAACCCCATCTGCCCGTGAAGAGGTGCTGGACTTTCTAGAGGATCTGGTTGGGTCGAGCTTTTCGAATCTGTTCATCTGCATCACGAGTCGCCCTGAGCAAGACATACAGTCCGTCCTTAACCCGTTGACGTGTCCATCTCGCCGTGTGTCTCTTCACGAGGAAGGCGGCCAAAGGGAGGATATTAAAAGCTATGTCTACTCTTTCGTTCACAAGGACAGAGCAATGCGGAGATGGAGAGAAGAGGACAGGAATCTCGTAATTACAACTCTCATAGAACGAGCAGGCGGGATGTGAGTCGCCTCTGTTACAGTATCTTGTTTTTGTCGCTCATAGATGGTCTCGGACAGGTTCCGATGGGCATTATGCCAGCTAGACACCCTGCGTCGATGCATTTCTTCCAGTATTCGCAAGGCTCTGAACGAACTGCCGACCACTCTGGACGAGACGTACGAACGGGCGTTACAAGAGATCCCTAAAGAGAAGCGGCAACATGCGCATCGGCTTTTCCAATGCTTGGTTGTCGCTATTCGACCGCTTCGTGTTGAAGAGCTCGCGGAGTTATTTGCGATCGAGTTTGGCGCAGATGCGGGGCCCAATCTCAAGGAGGGCTGGCGACCTGAAAACGCAGAAGATGAAGTGCTTTCTGCTTGTTCCACTTTAATCGCTATTATCGAGAACGAGGGATCGAAAATAGTTCAATTCTCTCACTTTTCGGTCAAGGAGTTCTTGACTTCGGATCGCCTTCAGACATCTGAGATGGGAAACATCCGGCACTTCCACACTCCCCTCGATGCGGCTCACACGATCCTCGCACGGGCATGTCTCACCGTACTGTTGCAATTGGACGAAAACATGGACAAGAAGCGCCTTGAGACGTTTCCTCTGGCGTTTTATGCTGCTCGACACTGGGTTGATCACGCCAAGTATGAGGACGTAGCGTCACGAATTCAAGATGCCATGGAAGAGTTATTTAACCCAAACAAACCTTATCTTGCGGCATGGACTTGGATACACGACATGGATTCGTATCAGGTCCGAGAAATCATCGACGATCTCGAAGAACGCCCGACGCGGCCCGAGGGAACTGCGCTGTACTATGCAGTGCTATGTGGCTTCAGTGGGCTGGCCAACTACCTCATCATCACGCACGGAGAAAATGTCAATGCCGAGTGTGGTAAACACGGAACCCCTTTGCATGCAGCATCGTACAAGGGACACACTGATACTGCCCGTCTATTACTTGCTCATGGGGTCGATGTGAATACGACCGACGAATCCAAGAGAACTTCCCTGCGCTCAGCGGATAATGGTCTGGATGTTATGTGGCTGTTGCGAGAGCACGGAGCAGATGTTGACTCGTACTATGATGAGGCTGGACTTCTGTCGCATGAAGCATCGCTCCGCGTACGGGCTGATGTCATTCACCTGCTACTACAGCACGATCCCGAAGTGAAGAAATACAAGAGAACCCCCCTATGCTCAGCGTATGATGGCGGACATCTGGATGCTATGCGGCTATTGCTAGAGCATGGAGCGGATGTGGACGTGCATTACAATAAGGCCGGACTTCTATTGCATTATGCATCGTTCTGTGGACAAGTCGATGTCATACATCTGCTAATACAACACAACGCCGATGTAAACGCTGGAACCGACTCAAATGTGACGCCGTTGCACGCTGCATCGATGAGAGGACAAGCAAGGGCGGCCGAGCTCCTCCTGGAACATGAGGCAATCGTCAATGCACAAGACAAAACGCACAGTACTCCCTTGTACAACGCATCGGAATATGGGTATCTTGAGGTCGTGCAGATACTGCTTGGGCATCGAGCCGACGTGGACATACGGGGACGAAACGACCGGACCCCAGTTCAAGTGGCGACATCGAATGGACATGTTGAAGTTGCGCAGTTGTTGTTAGAGCATGGTACAGAAAAGGGTTAGGAGGGTGGATAATCATAACATCACGATCTATTCTACGCGTTCAGGATGTTCTATTTTCGTTCATTTAATTCCCTTATTATAAACAGGGTATTTCGGATACTACTGTATCAATATACAGTGCCATGCGAGCTTGAATGGGGCATCCTCTCGAGCTCTCACTGACAATCGCAGTATATTCAAGGCTACTCCAACGACGGAATCCCCATCAGACCCACCAATTCAAACCCTGTTGCAACTTCAACGACAACCCCGCAAGTTGAAAACTAATGGCAGGCCGCCCTTCACTAGCCTATTTTGCTCACTCACTGACTAGCGTGAACTCATTGTATTTCAATTTAAACACCCTCGGATCATCTGGATGCCAGACGGGACTTGGTGGCTTGGTGACTTCCCGTTAGTATATCCGCGAGTCCGCGACCGCTGCCTCACCACCCCGCCGCACCGCATCGCATCGCGTCTCGTTGAAACGAGCATGGTACTGCCACCGCACCACCCCGGCCTGATTCTGCACCAACGGGTCCGGCAAAGCGAACGTGAGCTGTGGCTAGCAGACTTGAGCCATCAGATGACGACCTGCAGCTGAGGGCGGAGGTTTGTGCAGTTTGTCATCCGCTCGCTCTAAGACGGCGCGTCTGTGTGCGGACACGCTGGCACATTCCATCCGCATGCCTAGTGAGCGCGGAGCATATCGCGGTATGGGTATGGGGCCCTGATACTGAAGGTGACTGCGAACATCGGAACATGTTGGTTGACGGGGCTCGTCACGGGAGGTATCTGCTGTGGAGTCCCCACGAGAGGCCCAGTGAGGGAGGGGCCTTTCCCATCGATATGTACAACCCCCAACCCTAGCTGTGGAAATACGCAAATACAGCCCTGCAAACAATACTGTTCTTACAGAATACACTGTAGCATTTGTTGTTGCAAAAGCATATGTACATCCCAGAAACATATATATTCTAGAAGCCCTGCACATTTCCAGGAGGCACATTGAGAAATACTACAGTGTCATCCAGAAGGACGGCATCATTCATGGGGCTGTAATTCCGCAGTCCCACAGGTAGGGGTGGGGATTGACTACATGTCATGGTGGTGTCATGGTGCCAGATGCCCCGAGATGTGCCGTCTGATCGGACGCAACACGACAACGATGGATGACGTGAGGGAATGAGAGGACCAGCACGCGGAATGGCTGCTTTTATAGAAGGTGGGTATGCTGTTCCACTACGATCATTTTGTCACGTCGGAACCTGGTGCGAACAAAAAAGGCCGGAAAATGACGCCAATGACGGCGGGTGGTGAACGTTGAACGGCTCGGACAAAACCGGACAATAAAAAGGGTTCTGATACGGATAGGCACACGTGACCTGCGCGCCTCTGTTGTAGCGTAGTTGGCCATATATATTACGTTTCACGTTCAGTCATCTGAGGGTGGGTCTCAAGTAACGTCCGAACAGTTAGACCCGTCACCACATGCGTGGTGACGAACTCGAACTTGTGACATAATAAAATTCCCCTTCTCTCTGTGCCATGTCCATCAGATATCTCACTGCTAAGCTTGCACAACAGGTAAGCTTCAATCGAATCCGACAGTTCTTCTATTGGACAGGTGTTCTCGATAGATCGATGAAGAGCTGATGAATACAGCGGGAGCGTTCAGCATAGATCAGGCAAGTTGTCCCTGGCTTGTGTATCTGCCTTCACCTTAGTAGTAGTCTGTCCCCGTAATAGCTCATGGAACTGGCGGGTCTTGCGTGCGCCCAGACGGTCGCAACTATCTATGAAAAGGAAAGATATCCCCGCGTGTTGGTCTGTTGCGGACCAGGGAACCAAGGAGGAGATGGGCTGGTCGCTGCTCGACATCTCGGTACAAGCTGTTGAATAGGCGTGTCAGTACAGGAGGGCTGATGCCGGAGTCTAGGCATGTTTGGATACAAGCCGACGATTTGGATGCCCAAGGTACGATCACCGTTCCTGTTGACCTGAACAAAGGCTCATATGGTGCATGATCCGATCGAGCAGCCCGGGTCAAAGGACATATACAAGGTCCGCTCCATTCCTCTGCCATCGCGGCGGCATCATGCTTGTTCTGCCCTAGTACTGACAACACCCCGCCCCTCTCTTTCCCCGCGCCCGACAGCGCCTACACACGCAATGCGTAAACATGCGCATCCCAACGCTGCCCGCCTCAGACTCAGACCACAACCTAGCAGAGAACACGCTCTCGACCGCGCTCGCAGCGAGCGACGTCGTGCTCGACGCGATCTTCGGCTTCTCCTTCAAGCCCCCCGTGCGCGCTCCGTTCGGTGCGGCGCTCCCGCTCATCGCCCGCGCCGGCCTACCGATCGTGTCGGTCGACATTCCGTCTGGCTGGGATGTTGAGCGCGGCGACGATGTCGCGCCGGATGCTGGGGGGCTCGGCCTCGGCGTGCCCGTCTTGTTGTACCCGGACGTGCTTGTTAGCCTCACTGCGCCGAAGGAGGGCGTCCGGAAGTTTGCGGGGCGCCACTTTCTTGGTGGACGATTTGTGCCCAAGTGAGTGTAGTTCTTGACGGGAACAGCGTTGATTTCTCTTTTGCTTATTATCGTAACAGGCCTCTGGAAGAAAAATACGAACTTAATCTCCCACCGTATCCTGGTTTTGCGCAGATCGTTGAGCTGCCACAGCAGGATGGGGGGTCCTCCCAAAAACTGTAGTATTATAGTAGTCCACAGTCCCTTTGAACACCGACTCAGTATCGTGTCAAACAGCCCAGCATGAGTATCCTTCACAGCGCACAACCTTGTTCTGTTCTTCCCGAGTTCTACTGGTTCCATAAAAGCTGTCTTTTATCTCTCCGTCGCATCATTGCGTGATTTGATGAAATGTACTACCCCTTGGACCAGGTTTAACCCCAGTGTCACGTACATCCACCATGACACCATTAAGGCCAGCGGCTCCTTGGGTGACCCTAGAGTCGAAATATGCACCAGTGCGAGACGTAGCAGAATTGATCTCAGGATTTGTGTTCTCTTCAGATACAGTCACGGTCTTGGCAACCAAAATGGAGCAATTAGCAGTCAGACGGTGAAAATGCAAGTTGCCAGCCCTAAAGATCGTGGGCGGTCAGTGCGCATTGAACTTGACAAGTATCACCCATTTCGTTCTCATTTCCTGTCAGGCTTCAGACGCATCGCAACATACCCAGAAAAGAGAATATAATTCGTAAATTTGATGGCTTCTACAGGGAACAAGTAGAGGCCGAAATTGATCCTGCTGGATCCACATTACAGCCGACAGGCAGGTATAACGTCATTAGGGCATCAGACGGTTTCGTTTCCCGTCATCTTGACTTTGGGCATGCTGGTCAAGCGAGTTGAGAGACTTTGTCTCCCGCAACATGTGTACCCCTTTCGCTGTAACGCGGGGGCAAAGAACCGGTGGTGTGAATCGTCGTCTGGATGAACCGCTCCTTAGCATCAACTGCTCCGGCCTGAGGGCCAAGCGCGGCACGGTCGGCAAGTCCGCGGTGCATTCGCACAGCACCGATTGACATGACAATCACTGAGTAACGATGCACCAGTCAGCAAAAGTATACACAACCGTGACGGTCGAGCAGCGGGCCGGCCCACTTACTTCCAGGAACTATGAACATCTATATTGGGATTGACGGTTAGGTTAGTGTATCCATTCTTTACCAAGCCGATGAACGCACGCGATTCATGGGGTCTACAGGCAAAGCCGTCATGAGCACAGTCTCGGGATAGAAAAAAAGCTGCTTACCGTTCAAATTCAAAATGATGAAAACCTGGAGGCAGTCCATTAGACAAGTGTCCTATATTCGTTGGAGATCAGACGTACCACAGGAGGCACACTAGCAAGTGTGAAAACTACAACCCATGTCAACCCCTGTGACCAGTATTAGTTGTACAATAAATGTGGCCGGATCGGGATAGAAAAGGCTTACCTCCGAGTACAGGAGCCGCCAGGTGCCAAACTTCTGACGGGCTTCTTTCCAGCGCAGGATGCCGACGAGCTTGAGAACAAGAAGTACGAGGTCCGCCGAGAATTCGGAGAGGATAGAGGCTTTGGTGTCCACGAGATGGTTAATCTGACAAATATTCCCAGCCCAGCGCCCGCGAGATATGGCCGCATCTGACGACATGCCTCAGGATATTCAGTGCCTGGAAGAGATAAACACAAACTATAAAGGAAGGAGGCAGTGTTGATGAGCAAAATTGCGGCGGTAAGCGCAACGACGGCCCTGTTGTGTTCCCAAAGTACGTGGCTGAAAGTGCTACGTTCAGTGGGCTGAAATATCGAGGCAAAATGAACTCACATGCGCAGAATGACCAAGCTCGATGCGAACAGGAACGAAAGGTAAGCAAATAACTGCGTAGCCCGTTTGGGATTAGGTCCACACCATCGGAGTACAGGAGAATCTCACGAAAGTCATGATGACTAAAACCTAAGCACTAGTTCAGCCTCCCACTCCCTTCCGGACAACACAAGAATCAGAGGCTTCATACCTGACAGTTAATTCCATCTGTAATGTCGAAACCCACGAGCTGGATTATCACGGCAGCCAAGGTACACCAACGACATCCGACGTAAAACTGACGACCTGGTGTATGAAGACCTCGAATTTCCCGATTGAGCCAAAAAGGAACTTACCAGGGATGTCCAGGTAAACTTGCGCGTTCCCCTTATGATAGAGTATTCGTAGTCCAAGTACAGGATAAATTCCCAACTGGTGTGAGGTGAACACTCCGTGGCCAACAGGTCGAGAGAATAAGACGGCTCACATATAAAGGCCAGCCAGGACATGGACAAGCTTCACGAGAGCGGCTGTCATGCAAGGCTAAATCACTGGGCTTCTCTGATTCTGCGGGGGACGTACTTCCTTCCGCGGCTTCAAGCGTAGGACTGTGCCAGTTTATCATAGTACTGTACTAGGTGGGCGAACAACACTATGAAGGGTGGTCGGCAGGCAAGGGAACAGGAACAAGACAGGACATGTTATATGATCCAGAGCTCGCTTGGGTGCGCGGAACGCGGAACGTCTCATTCGGAGAAGGTGTCGCCCTGATTTTTTAGTCGAACTCTATATCCTGCCATTTACTTGATGACCGTGTTAATGCAAGGCAAAGCGCGTATTTGCCGACGATTTGAAGGTCGATTTTCTCGAGGCCACGGTTCTCACCTTGGTTCTGACCCCCATCATTGGCTTCGCGGGAGCACAAACAGGCTGTGCTTCAGCAAGAACGGGTCCGAAACTTGAATTCGGGAAGAACCATATCAGCGCTGGTTGGAAGAAACACCATCCACAGCATTGCCGTGCCGCAGGTACCAAGTGAGAGCCCCTGGCACGTGCTATCATTATTCAATTTAGCCTATGACATGTGACAGGTCAAACCAGGGACATCCGGCATTGACACTTGCATACCATTCGTATCACGTTGTGGTACTGACAAGAAAAGCAAACACTGTACTTGCACCTTGACCCGCGCAGAATATACTGTACTGACACCCACCACTGTTCTTAGTATGCATGAGAAACCCCATTCTCTCCTCACCCAGTCCCGCTTCAGCGCGTTAGATGATTTAGTCACGGCAGCGATCTTGGCAGCGATGCTATGGCATGGATGATGCCGTACTGTGCCACTGTACAGAGTACTACAGACGAGGCGAGTGGCATACATGGCGGGTCGAATCGGGTATTTTTTACTAGCTCAGCATTGATCGCGAGCACAGGAACACCGGTTTAGAGTGCCAATGAAGAAGGGCGATAGATGACGCTGTGAGTACGGGCAGCAGAGCCGGTCCTTTGAAGCTTGGTTGGCCCCTCTTCATTATTGACGACCGGATGGGGGGACCTGTTGAGGCCTTGAGGATCCAGTTGCAACGTCTTGGTGGAGCACGACGCTTTGCTGGTGAATCAGGGACGCAAGTGGGATTGTGAGAAAATAGACAGATGGGGATGGCTGCAGGCGTCTCTGAGCGGACAGGGACGGCCGCCGACTAGAGGACTGTGAGGACGCCAGCCATGTTGCTACCCAAATCCCGAGGGTTTAGGAATGACCTCAAGACTGGTCGTTGGATTATCGTTCCAGGCGAGTCGTGCTCGTACTCTCAGGCTTCCTGCGAACTACTAACCGTACTTGTTTTGCAGCTTTTTCCCTTCGCATTCTTCTACTTCCCATCTTTTTACACATCATTTGGACTCTTTTCACCCCCCTCATCCTATCACACCCCCCACCAAGCCCCCTTTCCCCCCTCCTCTTTATCTCCCATCCCACCCCATCACCAACGGATGACTCTACGGACCCAAGATACCGCAAGGGCTGGCTCGACCTCCTCTTCATCGCCTACTACGTAGTCTTTTTCTCTTTCGTCCGCCAGTCTGTCCTCTTTAGGATCTGCTACCCCATCGCCCGATACTGTGGCATACGAAAGCGCGAAACGCTCGCTCGTTTCGGTGAGCAGGGTTATGCCATCTTCTACTTCTCGTTTTTCGGCGCGTGGGGCCTGCGCATCATGTCACGTCTCCCGACCTGGTGGTACAACTGTCCCCACTTCTGGATTGGTACGTATGTCGTGGGAAACTTGAATCTCATACTGACCACCAATTGTAGATTACCCGCACTGGCAGATGACTCCCGGACTGAAGCGCTACTATCTCATGCAGGCGTCTTACTGGTGTCACCAACTTATCGTCCTCGTCCTTCGTCTCGAGAAGCCCCGGAAAGACTTCAAGGAACTCGTTGCACATCACATCGTCACTCTATGGCTCATCGGGTTTGTCCCCGGTTCTGCGTGCACTCGTGTTTGTCTATTTATACCACCGTTCCCAGGTGGAGTTACGGCATCAACCTCACGCTCATCGGGAATGCCGTATACGCTTCCATGGATATCCCGGACTTTTTCTTCGCAATGTCTAAACTGTTCAATTATCTCAGTTGGAAGCGGACACAAAACATCATGTTCATCATCTTCGTTGGGGTCTGGACGTGAGTACTCTTATATCTCCGTGTTACCTCTACAACGTGCGCTCTGTTTAGGTATTTCCGCCACTATCTCAACCTCGTCATGCTGTATTCTGTGTACACCGACTTCGACCTGATCCCGTGCGTGTCGCGATTCACATTTACATCCCTACTTGCCTAACTACGGTTGTATAGGCAATCGGCGCGTAGTTTTGAGCCTAGAAAGGGCGTCTGGATGGTATGGTGGGTGAAATGGCAAATATTTACCCCCCTTCTGCTCCTGCAGTGTCTCAATCTTTTCTGGTACTTCCTTATCTGTCGCATTCTTTGGCGGTATGTCCTCTCCTTCGCGTCCCACACCCCAATCCAGATGGCTCACATCAAGGGGACAGAGTCGTCACGGGCAGCTCGCTCAAGGATGATCGATCTGATGATGAGGGGGAGGACGACGAGCCCTCCGCCTTGAAAAAGAAAAAGCGTTCCTGAGTCCTTCGGTTGAAGTATGGTTACGATATCCCTACAGGTGCTATAATTTACATAGACTCCGTAGCCTATTATTAGTGTTTGTGCTCTATGGAATAGATACTCTTTATTACCGGAATCCATGTTACTCTAAGAAGACGACGACATTAACGGATGCAGATCAATTGACTTAACAATACATCAGATATCAAACACTTGGGTGCACGGCAGTTTCTGTGACTGCCGACTGAACTCTACAGTAACATGGGATTGTCCAAAGAACATGGATGCTACAAATACAGTGACAAGACTGTTCAATTGCTACCTGGCAATCTATCATCATGGATAACTCTCCCTGACTCTGCTGAACGCGCTAGCAGCTCTTCATCAACAATCTACCCGTTCATTGAAACAAGTCATCCGAGAGTCCACTGATATGGAGTAGCGAGGGCCAAAATAAATACTTCGTGAAATAAACTGGACGGAACGCCTGTACCGATTGCCACGATGATTATGGGTTAACTGGACCAGAATACGACAGGAGGCCATACAAATTATCATGCAAAAGAAGGGGGAAATGCTTGGGCCGTACCTCACACGAGAGCTTGCGCGCCTTGCTCCCAGTCCTTACGTGGGATAACACCAACAGCGCGGCACACGGGACAGCTCACTTCAACCAATCCGCCTGCACGCTCGCGCTCGCTTTCACTATCAGGGCCCCATCCCGCGACACGTTCCGCGCTCACTAGGCATGACGGGTGAAACGTGTGTCCGCACACGGACGTGCCATCTCCGAGTGAGTTGATGACAACTCGCGCAAGGTCCGCTGTCGGCTCCGGGTCGTCGTCAGATGGCCCAAGCCCGCAAGACATGTCATCACAGCGCAACCCATTCTCGCGTTCACCTTGCTCGACCCGTTGGCGCAGGGTCAAACCAGGCGGGGGCGGCGGTACCCATGCTCGTTTTGGCCCGGCCGGGCCTGGTGAAGCCTGTGGTGCAGTAGGGTTTGTGGGTGTCGGGAAGCCACCTAACGGCGCGGACCAGAACAATGTCCCGTCTGGCATCCGGCCAAACTGAGGAAGCTGGAACTGGAACAGCCCAGGAAAGCGTGGCATGCCATTTGTGTTCTGCTGGCCGTCTTCTGGTGGTGACTGCATACCCTGACCTGGCAAAGGAGGCTGCGCCTGAGGTTGCAACGGGACTTGGGGAAGGGCGGGGCCTTCTTGTGCAGGAGCGCCGTGTGGTAACGGGTGCATGCGAGGCTGCATATGAGGGCTGAAAGGACGTCGAAGATTGTGGAAGGCACGCTGAAATGCTATGGGTGGAAAGGGGTCCGTCGCGGCTGCCGGCGCCGGGAATGGGCCTTGTTGGCCAGGACCCTGTTGACGTACTTCGGGTTGAGGTTGAGGAACAGGATTTCCAGGATGCTGGGGCGCAAGAGGGAACAATGGTGTTGGAAAGGGGGGAAAGGGGAGTGTGAATGTGTGCTCGAAAATTGTACGCCTTAGATGTGGATGCGTAGGGTGCCCATCTTGCTGCTGGGCAGTTTGTGGTTGGAGTGGCGGGACACCCGAATCAGACTCCTGTTGTTCCTGCGCCCCTTGCTCGGGTGCTCCTGGCTGTGGTGGCGTTGGTGGCTCTTGCTGTGACTGTTGGCGACCGTTGCTCTGAGGCCGACGTGGGGGCTCGTACGTTAAGTTATCTGGATCTACATTGAATCGGCATGTCGGACACGTTGTTTGTTTTGGCCGCGAAAACCAGGGTACGAGACATGCGCTGTGGAACACATGCGAACACGGCAAGGCGATTATTTTTGGAAGGGGCTCTTCTGGCTCTGGTTCTGGCTCTGGCTCTGCGGAGTCATTCGCTTCAGCTTCAGGGTGGGTTGGCTGTCCAGGATTGGAAGTAGCGTCCCCAAGAGACTCCCATGTAGCCGAATCCGGTGTATTCTCCGCGTCTCCTCCCAGGAGTGCATCCCAGCAGATAGCACAGATAGCGCCCTCGCCAATTTTCCCCATTCGCTTCACGAGACCTGTATTCACCACTTCCAAGCCCTTGACAAGTCTCTTTGCCCTGGCAGGGTCCTCGCGATTGAGTTCATGCGAAGCGCCAAGGCCGAGACCAAAAAGCAAGCCCATGAGACCAGCCCATCCTGGAGGCGCTCCGATTTGTGGACCGTCGGCAGTAGGGTCTGCCGGTTCTGGCTCGAAAGTGGCTTCGAAGATCTGACGTAATACAGGTGGCATTCCGTCAGTGGCATGTGTAGGGTTAGGTGTAGGAGGGGTAAAGTTGAGCATCGTCGGATTTGGATTATCCGGACTCGGAGGCGCAGCAAACGCACGTTCGTGTTCGGCCTGGCGCTGCCCATCCACACCTGACTGCGCCTCAGCTGGCGGCTGCTGCCTTGTCTGACCAACTGTAGGAATGCGAAACACCGGCACATCGAACGTAACCTGCACAATGGGTGTCCCGGGGGCGGGGCCCATCGTAGGCCCTTGACCGCCAGCAGGACCACCTGCTCCTTGTGCCGTCCGAAAACGCTCACTGGCTTGCGCAATGGCTTCTACAATGAGGGGCTGAAAAAGAGTTCGGAGGCCTGGTAGAGGAATCTGACCCTCAACCTGACCTTGCGCACGAAGACCGGGCATGGTCGGGAAATTGGGGAGGCGAACATCACCGTCGGGGTGTGGCGGATGAGGTAAATGCGGGTGTTGGAAAGGATGAGGGTGGGGATTAGGATGAGGATGAGGATAAGCGTGCCAATGGGTGTGAGTCCCGGTGTGTGATGATGAGCCAGGCTGCCCACTCTCCGCCAAGGGAATATTAGTATCTGACATGATGTTAGTGTTCACGTCACTATAGACGGGCCGTAAGCTGCCCACTCACCAGCCCGCTGCTGATCCTGATCTTCAACTTCCTCGACCACGACATGCCGCTGATTTCTATGTGCCGGGAATGGGGCTAGTGGTGGTGTACTTCCATTCGGTAAAGCAGAGCCTTCGTCGTCAGACAGATCCCCGTCGTCAACTAGAAGGTGCATCTCTACGTCGTAGGCATCAACATCCGATTCGGATCTTGAGTCATACCCGCCGTAGCGAATGTGATCCTCATCATACTCCGAATCTGATTCGACCTCAAGAGGGGGCATCGAAATGTCACTATGCACATCGTCATCCATTACAGAATGGTCTGCAGGTCCGTGCAATTCCAAATCGATTGGGCGGGATGATGTGGGGAAAGCGCTGGTATGTGGCAACGACGTTAACTGCGACGACGACGATGTGATAAGAGCTGGATGTTCCGTGGAATGTGGCGTGTCATCGAGAGGATCTGCGAGAAGCATCTGAACATCCCCGTCCGCAGCATGTGGGTGTGAGGCGGACGAGCCAGAAGAGGCCATCGCCTCATCGACATGGTCCTTCAGTGAGATCAGTAGACGTCATCCGCGGAGAGCGCCGATGAACATACCAACTGGATTGGACCGGATGACTGGAATTGTGTGTGAATCACTCCGGCTCGTTGGACAGAATCTACCTGCTCGTCCACTGACGAGCTCTGTCCACGGCGGAAGAGATTGTTGAGTGTGTGCAAGAAGCTAGCTCCATGGCTATGTCGCTCCATCGGGTTAGACTAGTATTGCTGAGAGAGTTAAGGAAGAGAAAGGGGAGAGATGGTGGTTGTGGGGAGAGGTGGATAACGAGAAGGATTAGAACGAGGGAATGTAAGCAAGTACTGCCCTCGGTAATCAGCGGCGCGCCGGCCTCGGCCTATCTAGGTCCTTCCACCAGCCAGAGGCAGTGCAATCCCGCCCACTCGACAACTGACAGAAACCCAGGACAAGGACTAGACATCACTTTTTGCTTTTTCCAATGCTAATACACTGCACCATCTGATAACGTACATAATACCTGAATATCCTGTTGCCCGAGACGAGGGCCAAAACAAAGCTTCCCACAAGGCACATTGGTCCACTATTGTACGTGCCATACAATCAACTCTCACGAATGCCTAACAAAGAGCGAAGGCGATGTCGGCCATCGCTTGCTGTGTGGCCAACATCGGGTGCCATATCGTGGGGACGCCTATGTCGCTATGTGCCTCACGTTTACCTGGAATCCTCTTTGTCGTTGCCCACAAGGCCACTGCTCTGTGGTTTGAACTCAAGGTGAGTCGCGATGACAGGCCATACTACGAGTGTGGTCAATTCGCAAACTTAGATGGAGTAGTCTTGTACTGACCTTCTTCGAAGCCGGGGTGTCTTCCGAGTCGGATCTGGTGCCACACTTTGCGCATAGCATCCGAGCTTCGAATCTCCGTCCAATGGTCGAGGAAGTACTTTACCTCAACCTATTCATTATTGTCAGCCGCGTCATGACGACGTGAATCACAATTCACCTTGCGAACAACTTCAAAGGTGGCTGAGAAAGTTGAAAAGACCTCGTAAGGCACATTTTCTACCGTAAGTGACTTGGTAATATGCTGCGTGTGTTTCAGGAACGGCTTAGTCAAGTGGAGGTGAGAAAAACCCACCTCAAACGCCCGAGCTTTCAGTTCCACAAGCCCAAGCTCTGCCACAACACGTCAACGTCGACCCCCAGATATAACGACAATACAGGGATGTTACTCACTGTCTGCGAGTCTGTACACGGCCTTTGCGGAGCACGGCAAGGGATGCCCGGGGTTTCCGCGTATATAATCCTGGATCCATTCTCTCCTCGAGCTGGCGCCCGCAAGCACTTCTGACGGCCCTGTGCGGTTCACAGTACCAAGGCTACCTTGACTATCGTTTGGTGTTTCCTCGCAGCTCGTCCCAGACGAAGACGATGAGAGGAAGGACGAGGACAACGGCGCAAAGCGGATACGGTCCGTGTATAGCTAGAGACAATAAGGTCAAGAGGCGCAAAGGGAGACAAAAAAAGGGAAATACGTAGTAGAGCACGGCGCGATACGTTGAATATGCGACATCTTTCACAACCACACGCAACTTGGGCGGACCAAGAGCCTCCTTCTCCACAACAGTAGCAGGGCCGCGAGGGATAATCTGTGCGATGCTCGCCCGGGGGCTCGAGGGATGCGCTAGCTTCTGCCTTACATTCCGTGACTTTCCATCCTGTCCTTCGCCGCTATGGTCGTCGTCCACTAGCTCCGCGGACTCGACGCTAACTGGCTCGGGCAAGTCACGTGGCATCTCGAACACCTCTTCGGGTTCAGCGTCCGAGTTGGGTGGATCTCCATCGGCTTCCCCAGGGTCATATGCCTCATCTTCCTCGTCCGAGTCCTCGGGGTGAGCGCCAATTGCCGTGTACTCAGACGTGGCATCGACACCGTCCAGGCTGTCGCCTGTGATCTCAAAGGTGAGTTGATCAGTGGATGCCTCGACAAAACCGGCGTTGAACACTAAGACAATGATGCTGGCATTAGATGGAACTGCGGTGTACTTGAAGGAAACCTACTGGAGTCGAAGTAGTCCGCACGGCTAAGTAGTCGCTTCGACGCATATATTCGACGCGGAGAGGGCACGCACGGGCTCCGAGAAGGAAGAACAAACTCTATATCCGAATAGAGGGGGTCATCCAGAAGCTGGCCAACTGATTCTAGCAGGTCCTTTGGGACAAGAGATTTGTGGATCAACGGGGACGGAGTCGGTGGTCCAGGGGTCGAGCTGATCGAGCAGTTGATCACGAAAGCATCATTGGCTTTGACGATGCTTTTTGAGTAGTACACTGCGTCCCTGCGCGCAAACTGCGCCCTGGGGCCATGTCAGCTCTAATGGTCACAAGTGTGATCGATTATAATACCATCCCCAGTTCGCAGTCTGAGCACTGTTAACTAAGGACGTGGGAAGCAGCCTAAACCACGTACAGCATGAGAGAACGAATGGTTGTGCGCTTCTTTGATATTAAACAGCTCCTTCTTCTTCAAGCTAAAAAGCAGCGTTGAGTAATCTGATGATCTTGCAGCACCAGAAGGGGGATGATAACCTGTGCAGCTCGAACGTAAATCGAAACAGCCCTTCACGGACCCATCTAAAATAAAGTAAAAACACATCAACCAGATGAACGGGAGTCGTCAGAAACTAAATTAGGCTCACCTTCCGTTATACGCAGCGTCCTTCTCCTCTTGAGTAGGCTGGTCTCCGACCTGAGGACCTCATCTCATGCAAAAAGTACCACCGCTGCGCACCTCGCATGACAAGAACAAGCTCACATATCCACCAGCGCTAGCATTGCTGACGTCCGTGGAGGGATAGGGGGGGCCCGAATTTGCATAGAATAGGACCTAAGTATGACATGGATTCTGGAACTGCAACGAGTAGAACGGGCGAGACAACTCACCTGCCACCGTCCTCCACCAAACTTAGTACTCTTCGTTACTTTCGATTTCGCATCGCCCTTGCTGAAACGTGGGGGTAAGGTTCCCTACATCCAATTTAGGACATGGTGAGACAATACACACCTCGACTCGAACAGGGCCTTCAAGCCGCGAAGTGTCCATTCGAACGTTATGGAGTTGCTTTCTTGAAACTCAACGGCCTCCATACGGTCTCCAAGAGGGCAGAGCGATCAGGGGTGCAGTAAAGGTGAGGGGCAGCTTGCGGCTGATGGTAGGACCAACAGGCACATGCTAAACTCCGGTCCGGGATACCGTCGGCGCTTCGCATGTGTCGCACTCAAATCGTGGCATTCGATTCGTCACATCGCAAAGGTACATAAAGCACACCCAAAGAATACACTATTTCCCACCCAGCAACATCTTTCTGAAGTCATCCTGCGCCTTACCTTGAACAGCCGCTTTATCTTCCGAAGATGTTTGAGACTGGCTCTCCGGGGCTGCAGTTGTACCGGCAGCCGGAGGTGGCTTTCGTGCCCTACCCAATCCGGCACGCGGTCTTGATGCGGCAGTGCGCGGGATGAACATCCCACTTGCAGTCTTCGGGGCGCCGTGCGCCTTCGCGGGCGTGTCATCACCTTCTGAGAACCGCAACTGCACGCCGTTGAACTCGAGGGGTTCAGGTAGTAGGAGCAGTCGCGCGGCCTCTGCCGCCGATTGAAATTCGACTACAGCCTCGCGTTTGTCCAAAAACACCTCCAGGCGATTCACTGGTGCGAGCTTTTCGACAGCCTGTTGAAGCAAGCCTTCTGCGGTATCATCTGGGAGGTCGCGGATACGTAGCGACCGGTTGCGCGCATCTGCCTTTCTGCCCAGTCCAGTCTCAGGTTCGCTGATCAGATGTAAGCGCAGGTCAATCATAGTTGTGGATAGTTCGCACCGTCTTCGAGAGCGCACACGAGTGTCAGATAGAGTCACTGCGATCCTGCGCTTCTTGAGTTCGTAGTTGTTAGCACCGAGAGCCCTTGTGGCATCTCCCTGGATGATGCGGATAGCACGTAAGAGTCGATACAGGTAAGGATCTTGACAAAAAGGTCTAACCTCTTCCTCGAACTCAACAAAGGCAAATCCTTTTGAGTGATTGTCAGAATCCAACGCCATCCGTATCTCTTTCACAGGACCGTACTGACATCTGTCAGCGAAGAAGGGACTACACGTTCGTAGAACTTACGGTACGGAACAACTTCTCTAGATCCTCCTTCGTCGCAAACTTGCTTAACCCTGCAACATATATTTCCCGAGCATTCGCATCTGCGTCGGTTCGTTCCTTCTTTCGCTCGGGATTTGACACGTAGACGTTCAGACTGAGACCTGGCTCGAGCTCCCGACCGTGTAATTCTAGTGCCAATTTAGCTGCCGTCTGCGTGAAGAAAGAGTTAATTAGGAACTCGCAACCAAAAAACAACGTACTGGAGACGTGTATTGAACATAACAAAATCTCCTCGTGCTCTTGAACTTCTTGCTAGGCCACCGAACATCGAAAATATGCCCATACTACATGTGCGTGTATCAGTACCTTGTCTCTGATTAGATAAATGACCACCATGCACCTGTCCAAAGAGTTTGCGAATCCCAAGATCATCCGCGCTCTCCGGAAAGTTGGTCACGTAGAGAGTCGACTGCCACGCAAGGTGAACGTTTATCTCGTGATCATGCACGCGTTTCTTATCCTTCGTAAGTGCCGCGGGTACACTATCCCGTGCAACGAACTCGACGGTAGCAACGAGAACGTTCGGCAGTTGGGTGATTTTAACTTCGCGAACAACACCGCACTAATAGTCGGGTCAGAGAATGTCAGGAAAGAGGTGAAACCACACAGACGTCTTTGAAGAGTCTGGTCAGGTCATCGTCTGTCGTTTCTGATGGAAGATCACTAATAAAGACAGTGCAGTTCTCCCGATCTCTGCAGAAACACGCGCATGTTAGTTACGCTCGGGAAATTGGATGACAGAGCGGACCGTTTAAGAGTCTGGGGTTGTTCTGCTTGACATTAATGGGTGTTGTAGTAAGCAATTAGCGAGGGAGCACACACCGACTCGGGCTTTCTTGCTCTCTTCCGAGGGCTCTTCTTCGGCCTTCCTTTTTACGCCATTGCCTGCATCTTTGGCCTCGTGATCGATGTCCATCGGCGTCTCGATCTGATGTGTGGCCTCTGTCGGCCCCGTGACTGGGACACTCGCAGCCTGCTGCTCGGTCGTGACTTGCATGGCTTGATAACCTGCCTGTTCTGCCTCCTTGGAGAAACTTTCAGCGTGATGTACGAAATTCGCAAAGAAATAAGAACCTTAGCGCGACGAGCCTCAACCTGGGTCCTGGTCCGCTCCACAACGTCAAGGGCGGCTTGAATTTCTTCCACAGAGCCATGGCTATGCTCAAAAGCAAGCCAAGTTTCCCATAGCATTTCAGGCCAGTCAAGTTGAGATTTGGCTGCTTTCGTGAACGCCTTCCTCGCTTCTTCGTGATCTCCCTGACGCCTGGACCAGCATAATCAGCTCACAGAGGCAGGGGAATAGTCGGGCAGCATACTCGAGCGCGCTTGTGTACTCCAGCCAAGGGATGTACGCGGTCTTGTGGTGCTTCCCAGCGTCTGCCCATACTTTCGTTGCATCGCCGCTCTGCCCGAGCTCATTAAGCTGTAAAGATCCCATTAATGGGAAGCAGCCGCAAAGTGGAGGTATCTCACAAGGGTAAAGAGGAAACGCTCGAGGCGAAAACGTGGATCACCACCTTTAGCCGCTACTCCAACCAATCAATGGGCGTTAACTTGAACGTAAACTTAATGCTTACCTGATCGTATACTCTTAATGCCGTTTTTTAAAATATCTAATAGCGCAGATAACCGATCCTGGGGCCCAAGGAAAGGCTGGGCCACGGCGGGTTCGGCAGGCGGAGACTCAGGATCAGCAGACTGCTCGTTCTCAAGGCTCGCAAAAGATATGCGACGTTCGAATCCAGCACGAGCCAGGAAAAGTGAAGCCATTCCTTCGACATCCTTTTGAAATAATTTGGTCGTAAACGCCTTGTCATAGACAACTGAAAGAGTGTTAGGATGGGCAGCAAAAGAATGAGGATTCATTACCTGAGATGGGCTCCGCCTTTCCTTCTTCTACCAACTCGCTATTCATTTCCTAAGAAAGCATCAGGGAAGCCGCTTGGTGATATAAGAATGCTACGCCACCAAAAAGCGAATATATTTAGCCCATTGTTCACCGCTGCCGGGGACGCTTCTCACGGAACGTCGAAACAAAGATAGCTGTTGCTCAGAGGGCGCGTCGTTGCGTCTCTATAAGGCCACGAGGAATAAGCATATGTCAGTGCTAGAGCAACCCAATAACATACCATGCTATCGACATAGCTCCCCCACCACAACCGCAATGCTTCCTCCGCGCCGGTCTCACCAGACGCACGCCGCTTCGCCGCTTCTGATATTGCGCGTTCATGGATGTTCGAAAGAATGTTAAGATCCGGTCGCTTCGCGCGCAGTTCATAGGTCACGTAGTTTTGGTATGCGTACAGCGAATTTCCGGATTGCTCCTAAGCGACCTTGTAAATACAATCACGCATATTCAGCACACAGCGAGAGTTGGAAGTCACTTACCAAGGCAGCTTCGTACGGCTCGCGCCATTCGTACGCTTTTTTAGCCTTCTCCCGGATTTTGGACGCATTTACGAGTAGGGTCTCATATGCCTGTGGTGCCTTGTAGTTTGTCGTAAAGCTCGAATATGATTGAAAAGTGTCCTCGTTCGCTGTAAGAGCTCAACATTTAATCACATTCACGTACGAGAGTAACCCACCAGAATGACACTGTTGGAGACGCTCGAGGTACATGTCTTCGACCTGCACGATGGCCGCCGATCTGCAAGAGCAATTCTTGACTTTGAGCGGAGGGAAACCAAGAACCATGAACGTAACACCCACCTCTCATCCGGCAGCACAGTTGAAAGATTTTCCAAATCCCAGTCGCGGAGCGCGTCCCACAGCAAATTTCCCTGAAAAAATTATCAGGCGCTGAAAAGACGGGATATGTGACAAGCCAACCTGCGCGACATGGTTGACGCCCTGGGCCACGACAGCGCGTAGCGCCTCCCGAGTCCACTCGACGGAGAATGGGTCATCCGGTAGGATGGGATTCGCATCTGAAGAAGAGAAATGGGAATGTCTATCGATCAAGAAGTCGATGTGCTGGCGAAGCAACGGGATGGCTGCGTTAAGTCAAGCAAGGGCGTTCCATGATCTCAGTAAAGCGGGCGCGTACATAAATAGTCATCTTCGGCACGCTTGTACGCTGTCAATACAGATAGTACTCCATCCACCGTGTCCAAATCTGCTGCACTCTTCTTGTCTTCGATGAGTGGCAGCCACACGTCGTCCCCGCACGCATAATAGGCCGTCAGGGTGTCGCGTGCCTCACGGATCTGGTCATCCATGCCAGCAGCGACAGCGAGTTGAATGTGTTGAACATGAAGAGATAGATCAAATGGTGTCTCTGAGAGAGCGGAAATAACGTTGGATAGCGCTTCTAAGGCTTGCTCCTCGTCCATCTTGAGTGCTGCAGTCAGAGGCAGGGGCAACGGCCCATAAGCGAGGACGGTCCGACCGGTACCGACGGACCGTCAAGAACTGCTTACGACCACCACGATGATCATCCCCAGATAGTATACCCCAAGCTATACGCTAGCCCTTCATGTCTTCAGCAGTGGATCTCCATACTTCCACTATCTTTGACCTCCGAGGCCGCATTGCTCTTGTCTCTGGTGGTGGGACAGGCATTGGCCTCATGATCGCAGGAGGACTTGCCGCAAACGGGGCTAGGGTGTATATTGGAGGTCGCCGCAAGGAAGTCCTGGAAAGGGTGGCCGATGAATGGGCAACCCACGGCAAAGGAATTATCATTCCGTACGTGCAATCAAATTGAGTGGTTATCCATACCCTATCTCAGACCTTCGTCACGCTAGCTTTCCCCTCGATGTCTCAAGCCGGGAGAGTATTATCGAAGCCAAAACTCTCATAGAACAAAAGGAGGGGAAATTACACATCCTGGTAAACAAGTAAGGGTTGTTGCTAAAGCTCGTTGACACGACCAGCTCACCTACTTTCTCAGTGCCGGAGTCTCAGGACCGCTTTCGGAGTTCCTTAACAGTCCCGATGCGCCAGAAAATGCCAATGCCGAGACCCTCGGAAATGCGCTTTTCAATGACGACGGCCCGGATGCGTGGACTGCGCTCTACAAGATCAATACCTTCTCTATCTACTACATGACGACAGCTTTTCTCGGCCTGCTCGACAAGGGCAGTCGAGATTTCGAAGGCTACACGTCCAGCGTTGTCAACATAACTAGTATAAGTGGAATTTTGAAGATTGCGCAGAGACATGTGAGTACATATGTCAACATATTGCCGTCATTAGTCAATGTTGACCCTGAAATCCAAGTTTGCATATAACAGCTCGAAAGCAGCAGCGTCCCATCTAACCAAAATGCTTGCGACTGAGATAGCTCTCAAGGGCATCCCCGTCCGCGTAAACTCTATCGCCCCAGGCCCGTTCGCATCCGAAATGACACTGGATACGATTACGGGGCCAGAAGAGTTGGCAAGAGTCGCCCAAAGCTTGCTTCCTGTGCCAGCTGGGCGGTCTGGCTCGTATGTTTTTCTTTGTTCTGTAGTTTTCTACGTTTCCCTGACCCATCTCTCCCAGGGCCGGGGATATTGCCGGAACGGTCATCTATCTATCATCCCTGGCGGGGTGCTATACCAATGGTCAAGAAATTGTGGTAGATGGAGGTTACACTGCCGTCAATCCTTCCACAGCCTGATGTGTGCCTTTTTCCATGGCTATCTATGCGAGGGTATGCACGATATGGATCAGACGCAAGCTGGGTGAACGTAGGCTTCCGCACGGTACAGTCAAAATGACTTTTCGATTGGTTTCGTCGGTATTTTCGTGGCATGGGTAGAAGATGCTACAGTAGCTATGTGAATTGTACGGAATAGATATCGCACAGGTTGAATACCAGTTTAGCAGGCCCTTTCAATCGCCACGCAAAATGTCCGAGTCCACCCTCACAGCACGCATATATACGTATGCATCAGTATCGGCTTAGGGCACGCCGGCTTCTGTGCGGCGCTCTTGTTTCAACAGGCAGGTATATGGGGACGGAAACAGGGCTCTCAGCAGAGTCAGCATCCGCAACGGGGGTACGAGCTACATTGCTGCGCACCGAGCGCTACACTCCATAGTGGGTGTCGAGACATAGTTAGGGTCACCGTTGCTAGAGTTTATCTGGGGCTGTTGCGAGCGTTGTGAACCGAGCGCTGCACCGCGAAAGCTGCATCTCGGCGAGGGCTGGGAGAACGCATGCCTCAGTAAGCAGACGCCATTTGCGGGAGCATCAATCCGAGGGACGCCATACAATACAGGTGACGAGATTTTCACTAGCACACGTAGTAGGTGCGCGGCTTGCTGGAAACCGGGCTAGCTGTCGCAGACTCGCATAGCATGCTGAGACGCCCCGCGGCCCACTGACCGAAGGAATTGCGAGTTGTCAAACCAAATTACATCTGTCCGGACTTCGGAATTAGCAAACTTCACTTCACATCTGACTCGGGACGAAAGGGAAAAAAATAGCGCCGATGACATAAACTCATGGCCGGGGGTTCCGCGACCTCGGACCGACGAAGTCACGCGGAACGGGAAGCCCGTTCCATTGATCCACCACACCCACTGAAAGTTATGTAGGCTATCCGTTTTATTTGCATACCTCACACTCTAATTCTGAATGCGCCGCAGTTTGCGAAACTGGAATGGCTATTCTTTATGATCGTGAAGGAATCCACCCGGGAGCGGACTCGATGATGACGTTCGTTCTGGTGCCTGGTGAGGGCGAGCGTGACTTCAAAGCGAGTGTCTGGTCCGTTAAAGGACGCCAAAAGGCCTAAGTACAGTAGAGGAATTGAAGCACTCGTGCGGACGTTTCGTAGAGTATAACCATGCAGCGGTTTGGCCTACAGAATCATCGAACGACTGGTATGGCAAACTGGGGAATACATATGTTTGCAATGTCATGGATGAAGGAGTTAGCCGACAGCGCTTTGGCATGGAATCAACCCAATTCTTGGAAACGAGGGAGAATATCTTGGCATCTGTCAGTGGTAAGATGCGTGTATGATAACCATCAACGTTGCATCGACTTTTGAATGAGCCAGCGCATATCACCTGTCCCCAAGTATACCGAACAGGAAAATGGGACATCTGAGCGCATAGATTACTTCGTGATTCTAAGTTATGGTTGCAACACCGTCAGCCTTTCCGCACCGTGCTCTAACAACAACTGCGCAACTTCGACATGTCCATGCGATATAGCCACCTGCATCGGGTCCGATATTTATCTCCCTGGGTGGATACGTCCGCTCCGTGCCCAAGCAGTATCTGCACGACGTTAAGATGACCATATTTCGATGCTCGGTACAAGGAGTGCTGTTGGTTGTGTCTCGTGCATTGACAAGAGCCCCGTGTTCTAGGAGGAGCTCGGCGACACTCGCTTGTCCCCCTATCGATGCATGGTGCAACGGCGTCTCGCTTGAGTCGCTTCTGGCATTCACATCAGCATTGTGCTGTAGTAGCAGATGTACGACTTCAGCCCGTCCACGGAGCGATGCCTCATGCGATAGAAGTCCGGCCCTATCGTAGTACACGTCAACATCTGCTCCGTGCTCTAGCAACAGCCGCATAACATCCAGATGTCCACCATAATACGCGGAGCACAGGGGAGTTCGTTTGTATATGTCGGTCGTTTTCAGGTAGACCCCATGAGCAAGTAATAGGCGTACAGCATCAGGGTGCCCCTTGTACGATGCTGCATGCAAAGGAGTTCCGTGAGAACCGCACTTAGCGTTGACATCTTCCTCGTGCGTCAGAATGAGGTAGTTGGCGAGCCCACTGAATCCACATAGCACTGCATAGTACAATGCAGTTGCCTCGGGCCGCGCCGGACGTTCTTCGAGATGGATCGTTTCTCGGATCTCATCCCAATCCACGTCGTGAATCCAAGTCCAACCGCAAGGTACGGATTACTTGGGTTAAATAACTGTTCCATGGCATCTTGAATTCGCGAGGCTACGCCCTCATACTTGGCGTGATCAACCCAGTGTTGAGCAGCATAAAATGCCAGAGGAAACTCCTCGAGGCGCTTTTTGTCAACGCTTTCGTCCAACTGTAGTAGAACTGTGAGGCATGCTCGCGCGAGAATCGTGTGTGCTGCATCGAGGGGGATGTGATAGTGCCGGATGTTTCCGATCTCGGAGGTCCGAAGGCGATCCGAAGTCAAGTATTCCTTGACCGAGAAGTGAGAGAACTGAACAACTTTCGATCCCATGCTCTCGATAACCGCGATCAAAGTGGAACATGCAGAAAGAACAGCATCTTCTGCGTTTTCAGGTCGCCAGCCTTCCCTGAGATTAGGCCCCACATCTCGGTCAAACTCGATCGCAAATAGCTCGGCAAGTTCTTCAACACGAAGTGGTCGAATAGCGACAACTAGGCATTGGAAAAGTCGATGCGCATACCGCCGCTTCTCTTTAGGGATGCCTTCCAACGCTCGTTCGTATGTCTCGTCCAGAGTGGTAGGCAGTTCGTTCAAAGCCTTGCGAATACTAGAAGGCATGCATCGACGAAGGGTATTTAGCTGGCAAAACACCCATCTGAACCTGTCCGAGACCATCTATGAGCAACAATATCAAGACAATGTAGTAGAGGTGACTCACATCCCGCCAGCTCGCTCTATGAGAGTTGTAATTACGAGATTATTGTCCTCTTCTCTCCATCTCCGCATTGCTCGGTCCCTGTTAACAAAAAAGTGGACATATCTGATGATATCCTCCCTTTGGCCGCCTTCCTCGTGAAGAGAGACTTGGCAAGACGCAGGTGTCAAGGGGTTAAGGACGGACTGTATGTCTTGCTCAGGGCGACTGGTGACGCAAAGGAACAGATTCGAATGGCTCAACCCAACCAGACCCTCTAAAAAGTCCAGCACCTCTTCACGGGCAGATGGGGTTCCGGTAGTATTCGGACACTCCTCGAGAGCATCTATAATAAGAAAAATGGGAAGTTGTCCTGGGAGTTTCAGCATACTTTCAAGATATCCTGCGAGAGCGACATCGCTGGGCTGTTCGGAGCCATCATGGCACGAAGTGTACAATTTATAAAGAACATCCCAGCACCGGTCAGAGTCGTCACTGAGTTGGAAGAGAAGGGATGCCAACAGGCCGCGGACGTTGCGCTTAGAAGCATCCTTGAAGTCAAAGTAGTAGTACGCGACTAGTGCCGACATGACCTCTCGCATGTCCTTGATGTTCTCAATAATAGCAGAGCTTATCAAAATATAAATTCTCCATCACAGGGACAGACAGGAAACTGCGCACCACAGAATGCTTTCCCCTGCACCCGCTGCGAAATCGGGGAATGAGTTAATGAACACAAAGGCACAGTAAGGGCTAGAGGAGCGTACGATTTCCACGGACCCATAATAGGGAGCCATTCTTCTTCCAATCCTGGAATGTGCTGCCTTGTATGAACCACGTTGTTGTCCCACTGTGTTTAGTTTTGCATGCAGTAATGTGATCGACGGAGGGATCTGGAGGAGAGAGCCATGATCGAAATTTCCTCTGGACCTGGTCCCCTGTGAGGGCGTGTCATCCTTGACAGTCAAAAACTGGAATGTCAGGGAGTGACAAACGTTTAAGCTCGTGTGTGACTATGTTGAGACACAAAGGAAAAAGGGTCGGTATGTGCATGAAGACTGACAGAAAACGCGTACCATTATCGATATGGTGCAACCTCCGGGTTCCTCACCACCATTATTAAATTCTCTTCTTTCGTGAGCATATCCAACCGTGAAAGCGCGTCCTCGACATCTGTCCTTCCCATTAGTAGCTTCTTTAGAATCTTTTCTGACCCACAGTCAGTCACAAAAAGGATAGTGATTCGATCAACTCACTGATTCTCCTGTCTGTCATCGCCTTGGTCGAAAGTGCAAGAATCGAAAGCAACTGCGCCATAATCTTTCCAAGTAACTCCCTCGATTCGTTTGTCAATGGCATCCCAGTGTAGCTCTTCAGATGTTGCAGGAAGAAGTGAATACGCTCAAAGAGGTAAACAAGAGTATCATGGCTCGCCACAACATCTCTCACAGCCTAACAATCGGATGTCATACAAAACCGCGATAAGGGACTGGGGCGAAAACGTACTCCGAGGAGAACACCGATCCCGGTGAAGATCGTTTTTGCAGGTGAGAATGGCTGAGAAGTGAGAACTAGATATCGAAAACAGTCATGTGCAATGAACGTGGTTGCCTACCAGACTGATGTCTCTGTCGCTCCGGCGGCGAATCTTCGGATGGCAGGGGGGGTCACGCGGTGATGGACCTCACCGCGTGGAACGCATGGGGCCGAAGAAGCGCAGCTGGGGCCCGAAAGGGTCCCATGCTGCCAGAGCCGTACCTGTGGGAGCGCCGTCGCTGGCCTCAAAAGGAGGCTGGGCAGGAAGTTTCCCTCCCCCCCACTCGTGCTATCCCCACATGCAACCAGTCTATCGGAGGTCGGCCCCCCCCGTGAGTCGCGGCGGCGCAGGGGGGTCCCCAGGAGGGGCAACTCCTCCGATAGGTCGTAAGACTGGCAGGTACCCTACACGAACTCGGAAGGACGGCGGTCGGGGTAGCGGTAGCCCCCTGACGAGAGCTTTCGCAGGCTCGAAACCGCTACGTGACCAGCCTCTTTGCCCGCCTCTGGGCATACTGTACTGACCCTTATCTTCGGAGACGGGTGGCAGACGGATGCACCATGCCGGTTGACAGCCCGAGTCCCCTTCCTTGCACAGAGACTACGTTCTAGGCCTTCGGCCTAGAACCTCTACCTTCTCCAAGCGTGTCCGAAAACGTAAACAGGATATGGATTGTTGGGTCCAACCATGCCATCAATCTCTCATCGCCTTTACGAAATTTACTAAAAGCCTGCGTTTGGGTCCGAAGCAAGGTCCGAAGAAGATTCGAAACGGCGTCGGGATTTTGGCAGGTGTCGAGCTGTGCAGCAAAGGGATGGGTGTCAAGGGCTTTGCCGGTCAACGTCTGGTATTCGTTTAAGGCAGCATTAAATATTAGGGGTATTCAACATTCGCATTTCGGTCGTTTCGAGCGGCCGTTTCGATGGCCGTTTCGATTTTATTTTTTAGTCGACGAAACGACATTTCAATTTTGATCACCTCGTTTCTGCACCGTTTCATTTGACGGACTTTCAAGCTCCGCCCCAACTCTTCTGCTGCGACAGACCCGTCTACCTGCACCGACACTGTGACGCTCACGCTTCAAATGCATTGCCAGCTCAAACAGAACGGACGATGGCGCACACGCCTTGCCCTCATAACTCTGATAGCTGAGGCCCAGGTCTATGATATTGGATCCGATTCTGAGTACAGCGACATCGACGATCTGTCTTCCGACCCAGATGACTCTTGGCGATATCCGAGGATCCAGGCGATGGCCGGGCGTTACTTCCATCTCGGCGTAGCAGGACGATTTCGTCGAGGTCAAGTATGCCATCAAGCGGCGAGGCTTCTCGTCCATCAGACAAGTCAACAACGATTCGCATTCGCACCCACCCCCCGGGCTCCAGCATAATCCAGGCCTCTTCCAGGAAGATGGAGGAGCTTACAGTTCACATCATTGTGGAAGAGAAAATGTTGTTGAGAGACAAAATGCTCGACGCTCTCTCAGACGAGAAGAAGGACAAATTTCAAAAGGTTCGTGTGGGAGTCTATCCACAAGCCCCTACACAAACTCGAGAAGGACAAGCACCACCCACCAGGTTCGAACTTGAGCACGTCTGCGCAGTTGCAGAAACACGACCACCTCTATGTAGACACGACAACATCACCGTTGGCACCTCCGCCGACTCCGTCGTTACAGGAATTGGAAAGAGGCGGTGCGGAGATGGCGGTGAGCATGTAAGAAGTGATGGATCTCAGCGGGGATGATGCTGGACATGGACGCTGATGAGGATGATGAGAGATTGTCACACCCGCACAGGCAAGCGGATTGTATAGTAGACTTACCAGCAAACCGAGTCAATAGGAAAAAGACAAGGCACATCAGGCCACGATCGATGATCGACAAGAACAGGTTGGAATTGCTCGAAAATGAGAGGCATTCGATTGAGAGGACGCTGTTGCTGTTCAAGTTGCTGTTGCTGTTGCGTGGCCGTTTGCTTGTCCAACTTCTATACCTCATGGGTCGTCTGGGGGATGGTAGCCGACTATGCGTCGTGAGACCAAGGGCAGTTGAGGCTCGGGTTTGAAGCTTGAAGCCTTGGGAGCTTTCTTTACACGAGCCACAGCAAGGATATCATTGAGACGCAATTAGCTTATCTACTTTCAAATTCAGACTACATCCCGCTGACATGCCGTCCCCTGCCGCCCTGCTCGTTTCAAGAATTTGACGAAACGGTTTTGAATTTATCAGATTGAAAAACGAACGAAACGACCATCGAAACGGCCGCTCGAAACGACCGAAACGCGAATGTTGAATACCCCTATTGTTGGAAAGTTATCGATCGAAGGGCAAGTTGTCTGATTGGTTGCGGACATAGGGATAACGGGGGGAAATTGGGAAGTACGCAAGTCGTGTATGAAAAAATGGGCTGTGGGCAGCAACCTCAAGTCGCCAGGTCACCTCCAATTTCTCGAGGCAAATTATTCCCATGGTCCTCTTCGTCCTGTATAGGTCGCTCGTCTCTTGGCTCGTCTGCTGTAATTTAGATGTTATTCATTATGCATAACACTTCGCATGTCCGTATGTGAACAAATTCATTCATCGATCGTAGGAAAATATATGTGAAGATGATAAGTTATCTTTTGAGAGTCAGCGTATGGTACAAGTCTCCATCGTCCGACTCCAAGATACTATACTGATCAGGAGTGGCATAAACGAAAAATGGGACATACTGAATGCGTATAATACGTTGTTATCCCACACCGTTTCCCACTTATTCTTTTTCCGCACCATATTCTACCAACAACTGTGCAATTTCGACATGTCCTTTCGATGTTGCCACCTGAAATGGGGTCAGGTCCTCTTCTCCCCGTATGTGTACGTCCGCTCCGCGCTCAAGTAGTATTTGCACGACCTCAAGACGCCTATGTTTCGATGCTCGGTACAAGGGAGTACAGCAATAGTTGTCTTGCGCGTTGACAACAGCCCCGTGCTCCAGGAGGAGCTGGGCGACCATTGCTTGTCCCCCTACCGATGCAGCGTGCAACGGCGTCTCGTTTGCGCTGTTTCCGGCATTCACATCGGCGTTGTACTGTAGTAGCAGGCGTACCACATCAGCTCGCCCATAGTACGATGCCTTATGCGATAGAAGTCCGATATCACCGTGGTACACGTCCACATCTGCACCGTGCTCTAGCAACAGCCGCATAACATCCAAATGTCCGCCATCGTATGCTGAGCACAATGGAGTTTGCTTGCCTTCGTTGGTCGTATTCAAGGCGACTCCATGAGCAAGTAATAGACGTGCAGCATCAACGTGACCCTTGTACGATGCTGCATGCAAAGGAGTTTCGTGTATACCACACCGGAGATTGATATTTTCTCCGTGCGTGACGATGAGGTAGTTGGCCACCCCACTGAATCCGCATAGCACTGCATAGTACAATGCAGTTGCCGCTGGCTGCATCGGACGTTCTTTGAGATCATTGATGGTTTCTCGGAGCCGACCCGAATCCACGTCGTGTATCCAAGTCCAAGCCGCAAGATATGGTTTCCTTGGGTCAAATAACTGTTCCATGGCAACTTGAATTTGCGACGCCACGTCCTCATACTTGGCGTGATCAATCCAATGTTGAGCAGCATAAAACGCCAGAGGAAACGTCTCAAGGCGAGTTTTGTCCACGTTTTCGTCTAACTGCAGCAGCACTGTGAGGCATGCTCGTGCGAGAATAGTGTGAGCCGCATCGAGGGGAATGTGGTAATGCCGGATGTTTCCCATCTCCGAGGTCCGAAGGCGATCCGAAGTCAAGTATTCCTTGACTGAAAAGTGAGAGAACTGAACAATTTTCGATCTCTCGTTCTCGATAACCGCAATCAAAGTGGAACAAGCAGAAAGAATAGCATCTTCTGCGTTTTCGGGTCGCCAGCCCTCCTTGAGATTAGGCCCTGCATCTTGGTCAAACTCGATCGTAAATAACTCCGCGAGCTCCTCAACACGAAGCGGCCGAATAGCAACAATAAGGCACTGAAAAAGCCGATGCGCATGCTGCCGCTTCTCTTTAGGGATACCGTCTAACGCCCGTTCGTATGTTTCGTCCAGAGTGGTCGGTAGTTCGTTCAGAGCCTTGCGAATACTGGAAGGCATACATCGACGAAGGGTGTCTAGCTGGCAAAACACCCATCTGAACCTGTCCGGGATCATCTATGAGCAACAATAACAAGACACTGTAATAGAGGTGGCTCACATCCCGCCAGCTCGTTCTACGAGAGTTTTAATAACGAGATTCCTGTCTTCTTCTCTCCATCTCCGCATTGTTCTGTCCTTGTGAACGAAAGAGGAAACATAACTTTTAATATCCTCCCTTTGGCCACCTTCCTCGTGAAGGGACACTCGGCGAAACGTAGGTGTCAAGGGGTTAAGGACGGACTGTATGTCTTGCTCAGGGCGACTAGTGACGCAAATGAACAGATCCGGATGGCTCGACCCAACCAGATCCTCCAAAAAATCCAGAACCTCTTCACGGGCGGATGGGGTTCCGGTGGTATTCGGACACTCGTCGAGAGCATCTATGATAAGAAAAGTAGGCAGTTGTCCTGGGAGTTCCAGCATGCTTTTTAGACATCTTGCAAGGGCGGCATCACTGGGCTGTTTGGAGCCATCACTGCACGAGGTGTACAATTTATTAAGAACATCCCAGCAAAGATCAGAATCGTCGCCAAGTTGGAAGAGAAGGGATGTCAACAAGCCGCGGACGTCGCGCTTGGAAGCATCCTTGAAGTCAAAGTAATAGAACGCAATCAGTGCCGGCCTGGCCTCTTGCATGTTCTTGATGTCTTCAACAATAGCGGAGCTTATCCAGAATGTAAATTTCACATCACAGAAGTGAGCAAGAAACCGCGCACCACAGAATGCTTTTTCCTGCACCAGCTGCGAATCGGGGAATGAATTAATAGACACGAAGGTAAAGGAGGCTAGAGAAGCGTACGATTTCCCCGGACCCATAATAGAGAGCCGTTCTTCTTCCAATCCCGGAATGTGCTACTTTGTAGAAACCAGGTTGCTGTCCCACCGTGTTGAGTTTTACATGCAGTATTATGATTAACGCAGGGATCTGGAGGAGAGAGCCATGATCGAAGCTTGTCTTGCATCTGGTTCCCTGTGAGCGTGTCATTTCTTGACGGTCAATAATGGGGGTTTCCAGAAGTGACAAACGTTTAAGCTCGTGTGCGACTATGGGTCATAATGGGTCAGTATGTACATGAAGACGGACAGAAAATGTTGCGCACCCTTGTCAACGCTGCGTGCGACCCCCTCAATTCCTCCCTCAATTCCTTTCACATTATCATCAATGTTTTCAACGAGCACCTTGATCGCCTTAATGTTGCTATCGACATCATGGATGTGCACCTTGGTCGCCTTCACATTGTCATTGATGTCTTCTGTGAGCACCTTGGTTGCTTTGACGTTGCCATCGACATCGTGGACAACCCCATCAACATGATGAGTAACTTCCAGGTTCCTCAATACCATCATTAAACTCTCCTCCTTCGTAAGCGTATCTAGCCGTAAAAGCGCATCCTCGACGTCTGTCTTTCCCACAAGCTTCCTCAGAATCTTTTCTGAGTCACAGTCAGCCAAGAAAGAAAATTGTGAACGGAACAACTAACTGATTCTCCTGTCCGTCATCGCTTTGGTCGAAAGTGCAAGAATCGAAAGTAACTGCGCCATAATCTTTCCAAGTAACCCCCTCAATTCGTTTGTCAATGGCATCCCAGTGTAACTCTTCAGACGTTGCAGGAGGAAGTGAATCCGCTCGAAGAGGTGGACAAGAGTATCATGGCTCGCAACAACGTCCCTCACAGCCTAACAATTGGATATTATGCAAAACCGCGATAAGGAACTGGGGAGAAAACATACTCCGAGTAGAACACCGATCCCAGTAAAGATCGTTTTTGCAGGTGAGAATGGCTAAAAACAGGATGTCGGAGAACAGACATGCGCAAATGAACGAGGTTTGCTTACCAGACTGATGCCTTCTCCAAGCGTGTCTGAAAAGGTAGACAGGATTTGGATTGTTGGGTCCAACCACGCCATCAATTTCTCATCGCCTTTACGAAATTTACTGAAAGCCTGCGCTTGCGTTCGAAGAAGGTTCGAAATGGCCTCGGGATTTTGGCAGGTGTTGAGTTGTGTTGCGAAGGGATGGGTGTCGAGAGGTTTTCCGGTTATCGTCTGGTACTCGATTAAGGCAGCATTAAATATTGCTGTAAAGTTATATGTCGAAGGTCCAGCTGTTTGATTGCTTGCGGACATGGGGATGGCAAGGGGGAAGTGGGAAGTGCGCGAATCGTGGGTGAATGGACAGCCAGTGGACAGCCTCGCCGCAAGGCAGTGACTTTGGGATTAAACTCGATATGGAGAAAATAACCATATCGAGCTAGGCGAGCGTCAGACACGTGACTCGCTTTAAGAAAGTTACGTCCCGTCTTTTATTTTTTTTTTGGAAAGCGCTTTATTCGTGTAGTTAGTCATGTACTACTATCTACTCAAATGAATGTAAGGTAGCGGGAGATTGCCAGGATCAGCCCTACCAAATGCGCTGTAGCCAGTCCAGAGAGGACCGGGAGGTTACGTCCCGTCTTGGCTTTGGTCTTGGCCGAACTCTGATCTGAAATTTGGCATCTGTCTCCGCACTTGCTTATCCACCGGAGTCCTGAGAAGTGAACAGTACGACACCCACTCAGGCCTTGTTTCGAATGGCGTTCTCTTCTCAGTGGCCTGCTGGTTGATGCGGATCTGTCTACTAGTACGAAATAGTCAGCCAGAGCTAGTCCACATCGTGGAAAGCTGTGGCGCGGATAACTCACGGATAGCAAACTGGCAAACCTTATTTGAAACATACCTTGCATCTGCCTCTACTAATGGGGCGTGGATAGCTAGAATGTGGGATTCACCTCTTGCCCGCACCCGTGCACGCCATGACGTGGGCGAGCAGCATCACACTGCTCCTGTCGCTCCGACGCGGAATACCTTGGCCGCCAGCAGCATATCCGGCTCTGGCTTTGCCAGTAACTGTAGGGGAGAAGACGTTGGGGTTCGCGAGAGACGCGCGCGCGGTGCGTAGGTGATGGGTGTCCGAGGGGTGGAGCGTATAGTCCCTCATCTCATCGCCTTCCAACTTGATTGGGGGGTTGACTGGGTCCGTTGGGTAACGCGCCCCCGTTGATGACCCTAAGAAGGCGAGGCGATTCTGAAATACAATCATCTCAATACGAACATGGTTGTGATGACATAGTAGGGAGAGATTCCGGATCATGAACTTCCTCACCTTCACAAAGCCTGAAGAGGATATGCACGACTTCACAAGGACTCCAAGAATGCCATGGTAACGCCTTCAGCTGCATGTACGTGCTCAAGTCGAAGGTTTAACCCGACTGACACAGGGCCACAGGCACGACGTTGGCCCTCCAGATCGTCGACAATCCAGCTTGGGACCCACAAACTTCGTGATATGATGAATCCCAGGCTGCAGTCAGGATAAACTGCGCCTCCAAGAATTATTTGTGCGTGATGCCCCTTTTTCCATCCGAATTCAAGCCCGGGGAACTTACGCAGCTAGGATTGATGGGAACCTGTAAACTGTAGATCCGCAGGTCCCTGCGGAGCGCTTTATCCCGAATGCCAGCATGTAACTTGCGCTTCTCCGCGTATCGGCTCCAATACATAGCCATTCAACGTTCCAAACATTATGTTTACACTGACAACCAGTTCCTTATCATGTTACATGCAAGATTGGTGAAGCAATTGTCCACGCATCATCCGTGTACAAGTTGAAGATACAAAGTGGACATGTTGCATCGTCATCTCACTCCTCCCTTCCCCGTCGTCATGCTGATACTAACATGGCAAGTCCCAAATTACCTTATGCTATCCCAGTGCGGCATTTTTAGCTGGTCGTCAGGCGTGTAAGGTCCGAATCGTCGTAGAATACCAGAATCGCTCGATCAGCCGCGGCCCTGGACCGAACCTCTGCTCAGAGAGGGTATCCGTTTCTCGCTATTGATTTGCGTAGAACGATTGTCGGACATATGTTTGCTTTCTATGATAGGATGTTAGCATCGCTCAACAGTCCTTAATTAGCGCAACGATCTTCAGGGTTGTCTTATGATCCAGGCAACCTCGCGTTTGTCCTCGTATGCCGATATGATAGGTGCTGGGACTGGGAATTTGCGGGCACTCTTGAGCGGAATTTGCGGGGCTGTAGGGCCAACTCATAAGATGCAACTCTGTGAGCAGGTAAAGCCTGGACCAGTTCTCCTAAGAACAGTTACACATAGAAGTCCAACGACCGTGTGGCATGTAGAATACATACCCTGTGACTTCGAATCTGGAAGACAAGTTTTTCAGCTATTTATAGGTGACTGAATGGAATGGTAATGCCTATAAGCAGTCCTATGCATCCGTATCTGTAATGAGCTGAGACCGAATTAGCTACCCAGAGGCAGAAGGTGCCGCGTCAGCAGTGCCAGTGGTGAGTGATGTGATGTATATGGGGCAATGACGGATCAGGTGAGAGATATGCAGATTGCCACATAGTAGCTTTCTGATCGACTGCGAAGGATGCCCTGTTTTCGTTCGACGCCGATGACCAATGGTTACTCGTTCGTGGAATATTGCGTGAACCTTGAAGTTGGCCGCGGGGCTGCATAAAGAGAACACGTGACTGCGAGCGGATGAGCGTCGGGGACTTCAGAAGCAGAAGCTCTTCGTTTCCAAAGTCACTTGATGCCACGATAGGATGCGAGATACGCGCGATACGACCCTCATCCCACTGTCTTAGTCGACTCACCTCCGATGCGACGCGGATTTGCAGCTTGCGTGTGTGCCTGTCATCTACCCCACAACCCCACCATCTCTGCAATTGCATGTGAAATTCACGCCAGCGAGGTTCAGACTGAGACTCGGAGGTGGGGCTACTAGCTTCACCCTGGTGGGCTTCTCGTGCGATAATAAGGTGGCCAAGGCGAATGCTTCTGATAAGATGCCAACGCTGGTGGGGTGGCGCTTCTACGGGGGGTAAAGATATCTATCGGTCACATACTGTACTGCCCTGTGTAAACCTCCGCGGAATGAATTCCTGCGTACCTTAAAACGCTTCCGGTGGCGCCACTTGGAACGAACATTCCATTCCCAGTCCGGCTGTTCCCCCCAACGGCACGAATCTCATAAAGGGGCAGCCAAATTCAATCTGTGAGGAAAACACCCCATCATCAAACCACCTTCATTCACACCCAAAAGAAAAGAAAAAGAAACGAGCGCAAACAATGTCTTACACCAACGAAGGTGAGGCATCGTGCTTCCTTCCTTCCTTCCTTCGCTTGGCCGGCGTCGTAGTAGTGGCGGGTCGGGGCTTTGTGCGCCGCGCAGCAGGCCTGACGAGAGCATGCTTTCTTTTTCTTTATTATTACGAAAAGCTGCCGTCACTTCTTTCTTGGCCAACAACGCTCGAAACATCCCGCGCGCAGTTCCACGCGGTCTTGGCCACCCACCGTGGACGAAACAAAAACGTCCGCGCGTGCGATGGACAGCTCCTCGCTACCGCGTGAGAACTTCGCGAAGGACCACCCGAGGTGCGCCAAGTGCAGGCCACAATGAACCCGGGCATGATCTGGCCGCGCACGGCGATTTGGGAACGGCCACTGCGGTACTCCGTGGTTTCTCTGATTCATTCATTCATCCATGATGGTGACGGTGATGGTGGTGGAGTGGTGATGATGGATTGTGAACGGCGGTGGCGGCGGCTATGATGAGGATGGACGGCCTGATGTGATGGCCCGACGGGGAAAAAAATGACGGAATCTGCACAATCATTTGGGGCGGAGGTTTGGGTGCATGGCATGTTCAGTTCCAGTCAGATCGTGTTTCATTAGTTGTTAGCAAGAGGGGACGTATCATAGACGTCCACGCATTCATTCAGGCATTGTATCAGTACCACGAGCAACCTGTAAGCTTGTACACACGGGGGCGAGCCATGAGACGATCGATCCACAGTTGTCAGTTGTCAGAACGGGAGGCACAAATCCGCCTCACCTCCTCGCCGTGCGAGAGCGTGTAAGCCAGATCTATATGGGAATAGCCGCGCGGCCCTGGGGCCTCGTCGACGATCGTACCTTGACACTGTCTTTGACACGCGGAAGCATCGCGTCGCGTTAACGAGAAAAGAAGAGGCCCGCAATAACACGCCTCCGAAAACGGGTTGCGAAGCTGGCAGTGCGGCGGTTGCAGTGCCTTGGAGGGTCGTCGTCGTCCCTGTTCGTCGTCCTCGCAGTCCGTTGCCGCGGCAACGTTCACTACAGTAAGTTACACTATCGGACCCGTGCGTGCCTTCCGACCGCACCTGGGCAACACGGCCCGAAAATTGAGAAGATCTGACTTTTCAGTTACATTTTCCACATGGGTTCCTGTGATAGATTGCAGCAGGGACGAGGGACCAGTCCGTCGTATTAACTTAGTGGGGTAAATGGTAATAGAGTCTAATAAGAAAAATAAATTCGGGGGGTGGGGAAAAGGAGGAGTTAACATAGGGGGTTCCGTAAGGGACAACAGGCCGGACCATGCTGGCCAGCCTGGCCCGCGGCGCAACGAGGCGAGGGGCCTCTACGTCTCGTGAGTCGTGCCTGATGGCCTGATCCTTCAGAAGTTCAGTTTGTCCGTCCGTTCTCCGTGCATATCCGAGGAGCGTGGACTGCGCATTGAAGCTATATCTGTGAAAGGACAAAAATGTTCGTCGTTGCACACGGGCATGGCCGCCCGCCCCGAGGGCATACATATCAGAGAATAGAGAATCACCGGGACTCTGAGACTCGCTTGGTTTGGCCGCGTCTCAGGCTGGGTTCACTTTGGCTGTGGCCGTAGTGGTGAAACTAGTGTTGTACTCGCCGCAGTGGGACCTTGTTTCACGCCAGACAGAGCCTGGTGATCATGATCTAGGCATTCAAGTCGACGGCAAGGCACACTGACTAAGTGCTGCAGTGCTACAAGTCAGTAAATGAGCCTCCCACGGGATTACGGCGACTGAATAAGTACAAATTGCGTGTCCCCACGTACTGATAAGCGCCACCAAGTCTTGAATTAAATGCCGGTAGACAATTGAGACCCTCCCACTGCGGTATACATCATACACCGTCCGAGGTCATCTGGGGACCCCATGATGGGTGTTGCGTTCTTTAGTTACGTATACACCACAGTCTGTGAGTATTACAGAGAGCGAAAGAACAACAAGCAAAATTTGGTAACAAGGAGAGACATGTGCTGAGACAGCCAAAAATGCAGAGCGAAAAAAGGAAGAAGAAAATATAGCTAAAAGTAGCCTTACCAGACAGAAAAACGACATTTCCGTAGATAGTAAAAGCAAGAACAGCAGGAGAACAAGGGCAAGGGGGAAATAAAAGCTTCTCACGCTACACAATGGTCAATGTGAAGGGAAATGTCCTGCGTTCTGTGTCGAGTTCGAAGAGGGAAAGGAAGAGTGAGTGTGGAGTTCTGGCGGGT
>WHVB01000077.1:0-50871 GCA_015178965.1 Russula ochroleuca
TGGCGATGAATCCACTCCATTACTTCTGGCGTCGGGAGGTGGACATGTGGAAGTTGCTCGGGTACTTCTCGAACACGGCGCAGATATGGAAGCCCGGGACGACTGTGACTGGAACCCACTGGCGCTAGCGTCGTTTTTTGGACATGTGGAAATCGCTCGGGTCCTTCTGGAGCACGGCGCCGATGTGAAAGCGAAGGTCATCTACACCGATACTCCATTACATCTTGCTCGAGGAGAAGAGGTTACTCGGCTTCTCCTCAAGAACGGCGCAGATGCGAACGCCTTGAACATCGGCGATGAGACCCCGTTACATACGGCATCTAAAGACGGACACGTGGGGGTTGCTCGGGCCCTTCTCGAGCATGGTGTAGATGCGAACGCCCGAGATACCTACAACGCAACAAGTCCGTTACATCTGGCATCCTCTAATGGATGGCCTGACGTTGCACGGTTGCTGCTTCAGAACGGCTCTGATATTCATGCACGGGATAACAAGGGTTGTACTCCATTCATGAGAGCAGCAGCAAGAGGAGATGACGAAATAAAGGATTTACTGTTACTGTACGGAGCGGGGGATCATATGAAGCGATAACAACGGACGGAATCAGATTCCTGGACTTTGTGGGGCAGAGGACGATTGTCATGACTTTAGGTGTTGTACATAGAAGTGTTTATAGACCAACCGTATCGAATCACAGAGGTCAGCATTACCCGCGATGCGGTCACTTGAGAAGCGCACCGTACCGTCGATCATCCATGTCCCGGACGAGTTTTACCACCCGTCATTCGAAGCGATGGCGTGCGCAAAGCCGATCGTGACGAACAGCGTCGATCTCGCACAATCCATGTGCTCCCCCCATCACAATCTCCTTCCTTGCCCCCTCCCCCACCTGACATTCAACCCGATCGTGACAAAAACCGTCACTCGTCGCAAGTACGGCCCGCGCTCTCCGCGTTGAGATGGCCTACTGATGCCTCAGGCTGTCCACCGTTGGACAGGAGACCACGAGCGGGGAAAACGTCGCTGGCCCATCGTGAGCATTTCATCATCGTTCTGCTGCCGTGTCCGAGCACGCCCACATCGCCCCTTCTTGCCCACAGATCGCAACCGGCCTCGAACTCGCGGGTGTTGACCGCGCTCAGGGCGCTCGAGGAGCACCAGACGATAACGTTCGTCCTCCAATGAAGCGAAGTCACAGGTTGTTATGAAAACCTGAACTTTCAACTTGGCCGATGAGTAATGTACATGTATTTCGTAGGGTCGGACCTTGCCGCGCTCCCGGGGCACCCTAATATTAGCCTTCATTACAGTTCGGGGACATGACTCATTTCTCCCTCATTGATCCGCGTCACGTGAGAGCAGCCCTTGAGGGTGTGTGCCTTGGCACTGTGTGAGCAAGTGCCAGTGGCATCGCCCGCGGCGCGCCCCGAGACATACCCACCCCAGTGCCAGAAGGAGGTGCCAGAAGGAAGGGCTGTAAAGTGCCAAGTGCCGAATACTCGACCTTATATCAGAAGAGTCCGCAGATGATCTCTCTGCACCCGTTCCCCCTTCTACAGTAATATCCGACCCTTCAATGCCTCAATGCGATATTGTTCTGACTGAGCTGGATCCAGGTATGTTCAAGGACAACCACCCTTCGCCCTCACACTTTGAACACCCTCTATAGATGACTCTCCAAATATCACACGGGCCCACCAGGACCGGAACTTTCAAAGAGGGTCCCACCTTTCCGATGGTTCTGGAGCACTGTTCTCCATGTATCTCGATAGAGCCATCGAAGAGGACAAGAAAATGGTGGAAAGTTGGGAAGGAGATTCCAAAGGAATGCCTGTCTTCGTGGGTCTTCCGACTACCTCCCTTACCTCTGCATATAACCTAGAAATTTTAGAGTGTTCTACTCTCTATTGTGGTCGCAGTATTGCTCACGTTGTCTGTCCCGAGCATTCGGCAGAACCCGCAGGACACCTCAGCTTTTTATCTCGCACATATCTATCAGCACTCTTCTACCCAACCGAATGGGTCCCAAGCTTCCATCCCGTCGAGCTTGTCCAACCCCAGCGAGCCATACACTCCGCCATCGTCGGCCGTTTGGATCAATGGGCTTTGGTTCATGAGTCTGGTCATGAGTCTGACTTGCGCCATATTGGCGACTTTGGTACAGCGGTGGGCGCGTCGCTATCTAATGGTGGCCTACCCACGTTACTACCCCCACAAGAAAGCACGTATCCGTACGTTTTATAGGCATGGAGTCGAGAAGCTGCATATTCCCTGGACGGTCGAAGCGTTGCCTGCGCTGCTCCATATCTCCCTTTTCCTCTTCCTTGCCGGCCTTTCCGTGTTCTTGTTTGGAGTCCATCTCACTATTTTCAAGATCGTGACCGCCTGGATCGCGATATGCGTCATCTTATACGCTTGCGTCACTTTCTTGCCGATCATTCGCAAGGACAGCCCTTATTCCGCACCATTTTCTGCGTCGGTCTCCTTCTGTCTCACCGGCATACGACATCTCTTCTGCTCCCGACTTCTTCAAAAGTTACCCGACATCGAATCCACCATCCCGCCCCTTCGCAGTAATGGCCCAGGGGCAGACCATCTTGACGAGTTCTTTTCGTACAGCCTGAACAGGACAGCAGAGGAATATGCCTTAAGACTACCCCCCAATATTGACCATCATTCGTTGTTGTGGACGTTCGAGTCATTAGATGAAGATACGGATCTCGAGAAATTCTTTGAAGACCTCGCTAGCCTTTGCGACTCAGAAACAGGCAAACATTTAAATCTGCAACAAGACTTCATCAGACCGCACAAGTGCAGGCTGTCAAAGGCATTGATTGGGTTGATGGACCGTACTCTGTCATCTAACCTGGTCATTGAGTCCGTGAAACAACACAGAATGATTATCTGCACTAAGGCCGTTGAATCGACTTCCCTTCTTGGACCTTGGTGGATATTGCGTTGCGTTCTCGTTGGAGATTGGTATAGATTCCTAGAGTGCATCGAATTCGGGCTTTTCGTGCAGAATTGGAAGAGCATCACCCACCCGGTCACGTCTTTCTACGCCCAATGCGTGGCTGCTCTCACCATCTCGATTGTGCCGGACCGCGACGAACGTTGGTTCCAGCTGGCGAGCGGCCTCCTCGAGGAGACAGAATCTCTCCTGAATAACTATATCGCACACGGTGACAGCATACTACTCGCTAACGCCATTTTCATCGCTCGGCGGACCGTTCAAACGTACTCTGGGTCGGCGGTGCGTCACCGAAAAGAACTTCTTTGCTCGTCGTCGAGGACCTTAGAAACGGTTTGCAATCTCGACATCGGAGGTACATTGCCGGAACTCCAACACCAGTTCTGCGGTTTATGGAACAAACTTGTCCATACGGCGCGGACTGACGAACGCCCTCACCACGTATCCGCCGCCAAGACGACACTCAAGAATATTCGACAGCTGTACATCGCTTTGCACGGAAGATGTGGTACACCTCCGACAGCATTTTATACCACGACCGATGATCGGGTTCTAGATGATCCAAGGTTATACCCCATGTGCGCGATTGACGGTCATCGTCCTTCGCCGGTCCCGGACTTACAATTCGACGAGCCGGCCCCTGATACAGATCCCCCCCCCTCACCTCACTTCATGCCTTTGCCCACCCCCACCTTTTCCTATCCACCAGCCTCGCAACCGACCTTCTCATTTTTCCTTTCTTCTTCACCAGCGGCTCCTTACCCGGTCGCTATGGCACCTTTCCCTGTCCCGCAATTGATTCGCCCCCATGCCTCAAGCGTTCCGAGTGGGGGGAATGCACAATCACAATCACAATCACAACCACGGCCACTTCGTAGATCCGTCTCTTTAGTTTCGTCGCTTTACCTGGATTGTGAATCCAGCAGCTCTTCTGTTTTATCGGGAGGGCATGACTAGTCTTCGTTGTCCAACCTGAGCATTGTTTAAAGCAAGTGCCAAGTACGCAGTGGGGATCCTATAAAGTATAATGTGAAGCTTATATATACTATTTTTTTAGGGGTTCTTCTGTGTTCTCTGGTTCCTCTGGTTATGTTTGATTCCTTCTAGGGCAACCTACGATCCGCCAAGTTTTGACGTTTCGTGGTTTCGAGAGGCTTCGATGTCACTGTAGAGTACTATTGTCTGTGGTTCCGTGGTTTAGCGCGTACTAAGGAGACTTGTGACGAGGATATGATCCGAAATGTAAACGGAGCGAATGGATATGTCCCGAATGGATGAGTAAGCCATGCCGAATTGCCGAAAACAGCCGATAAGCCGAGATTTGCACAGCCACGATTTGGGTTCATCTGCTTAATATACGGTGTATTTGATATTGTACGCGTCCAGGCTGTGCTCGCAGCAAACGAGTACGCAAGTCTCTGGTCAAATGCAATTAAATCTCTTATTTTATTTATGTAAAATACTACAAGTACAATATATCTAAAAACTAAAGAAAGAAGCCGCTCGCGTTTGAGGCGCGGGAGGGGTGCAGCGTGGAGAGGGCGCAGACGCAGCGCACAGAGGTTGTAGGACGCGCAGAAGGCAGGGGCGTCGACGCAAAGGTAGGGTTGCAAGGGGATGGGGCGCAGACACAGGGATCGGGGGTGCAGACGCAGGGGCGTGGAGGTGTCGACGTAGCGCAGAGGCCGGGGAGAGGGGGGTTGATGCAACGCATAGCGGGTGCGGGCATCGACGCAGAGGCGCGGCGCAGGGTGATTGAGGCGCAGACTCAGGGAGTGGGGGCGCAGATGCAGAGGTAATTTGTCTGACTTGAGACTGGCTTCATCCCGGAAACCGCACACGACCACCACACCCTGCAATGACACGCTAGCCGCCGCCCCTACTTAAAGGGTCCCCGCACATCATAATACGTCTTTACACACGTGACCGCCTCTGTGCTGAGTTGTATGCGCCGCGGAATACAAATTCAGATTTAAAATAAATAAAAAGATGCAGAGGTGAGGCGCAGACGCAGGTGGGGACAACGCAGGTCGAGGGCACGGGCATGGGCATTGGCGGTGCCAGGGCACGAGAAACAAGGGGAAGCCCCTTCCGTCTCGCGCTTGGGGCAAGGGAGGGGGTGACGCTGATACACCAAGCCGCCGCTGTACGCGTTAGCGTACGGCTTTGATGCTGTAGGGTCCGCGAGGTCGCTGTACCTCCGGTCCGGGCGTTCCTTCCTAATCGGGACGCGTTCAGCCACTCGGGGCTAGCAACGCGTTGGCGACGGGAATCGAGACGTTTGGAGCTCGCACGGGAGCTCCGGGTGGAAGCCAACGGTATGGCTTCCGGAGTGGGCGTGACGGGGAGACGGAAGGGAACTGAAACGAAAGAGAACGAGGGGGAAACGAACGGAAACGGGGGAGAACGGAGGGACACGGCCCTCGTCGTATTCTGCCGGATACTGAGCTACAGGGGAGTTACTAAAACTTGGAACTTCGCTATCTACATTACATCCTAATATACTACTCTACTGGTCCGTGCGTTCTATGGGTCCTAACCCTCTTTTGAGGTGCTCCGCGTCGGCCGAAGGCGTCCGCGTTGTCCGATCCTCGCGCGCGCTCTAACGCGCTCGCTCCTGGTTCCTAGGCTCTAGCACCGGTCCTGGCGTTGCGATGTCGACGTGGCCGCACTAAACCTCTTCGGGGGCGTGCTTTGTGAGCTGTCCGAGGTGCCCGCGCGCGCTGTGTGAGTCGAAATGGTCCTAAGCCTCTTGAAGGCTTATTGAGGGGCAAGGAGCGCGGCAGCGCTCTTGATTCGCTGGGGCCGGCTCGTACGACGCATGCTCGATATTCCTACCGAGTTTGGTGGGGTGTTATGTTGCCGGAGGAGGCGCGCGCGGTCGTAGGGAAATGGTGTAGTAGTGTGCCTGCGAGGCTCGCGCGCGTTGCCGCGCCACCGGCCTTCCGGACCGCCGCTCCGCTGCGTGCTCTGGCCGCTAAGTCAGTGATCAGTACATTTCCACGTGTGCTGCAGTGCCTGCAGCGCATCAACGCTTTGCTGAATGCGTCTCGCTCTTGGGGCGAGGTGGGGTGCTTGTTCTTGGGGTAAGGGTTAGGGATGTTAGGGTGTCGCCAAGGCCCTTGGCTCAGATGCGTGCTTTTGATAAGTGTTACAGTATATCGGATAAGTCGGATAAGTATTATTAAATGGGGCGTCTGCATCACATGATGGATGATCTACACCCGCCCGGTCAAAACTCACCTATGTCCCTCATGCAGCTGTTTTTCACACTCCGATTCCGAAAAGGGGCTGGAGCCGAGACTATATCTTTCAATCAACTTGTATTTTTTCCCGCAGCTTCTTCCTTTCCCGTTTTATCGTCGCCTCTTGCTCCGTCCGACCTGGCCTCATTGCACGCCATCATTGACTTGCACTGCTTCGACTTGAATGACGACGACCTTGACAACGACTTCTCCCCCATCTGCTGCGTGTGAGAATGCGTCATCAGTCTCTGGAGATCAAACCTGTGGTGTAACGAAGCAAAAGTATGCTAGTTATATACGCATATAGGGCTAGAGAGCGAACCGGAGCGAGCTGGGCGGGGTCGCCACAGAGCACAATGTTCGCTCCTCCGAACGACCGGGTGGAGTGAGGGAAGATGGCATGCATCCAACTTCTCGATCGTCTCCACACTCAAAAACGAGTATTCGTTGATGATGAGCAGCCTGACGTCCGCCACCGCCATCTGAATGCGAAGGAGGCGTTCTCCCGGCGAGCGTGTGGGAGAGGAGCGATAGGAGCGAGAAATTTGTCGACCCGCGGATGTTAGCTGCAGCGATGCCGGTGGGCGCGATCACTTTGAGGGCAGAGACTGCAGAGCGGTCCGTGAACGCGTGAACGTTTGAACAGCTACCGGATTGCGTTGATGAGGGACTTGCCGGTCCTGGCCATACCGAGTCTTACCGACGACAACCATGAGCAGTTGCGCACGGACGATGTCGAACGCCTTTCGTTGCATTGTCGACAATGAGTCCAGTGTAACGTTAGAGAGGGAAGTTGGCGGGATGGCGGTGGACGCCTTTGTTACAGGGAACCCGAAGGAGGCGTCGAAGTCGACGCCGTGCCAGGGCCCGTCGGCATTGGTCTCACGTTGCAATACTAAGTTTCTGGTAGTAGCACTTGAACATTACTTTATACGTCTGGAATTTGTTGCCTGTGAGCAATGTTGTCCTAGAAATTGACTCTGCATTGGACAGTTGGCGTCTTGGTTGGCGCAAGGTGCTAACACAGCGGCACGTGTTAGAGAAGATCACACGTGATCTCGGAACCAGAAATGCGTCCCACGCCTTGTAGGCTCAACCCTCCGACGACTCACTGCCAGCCATACCGCTGTAGTAAAACAATAGCTCACTTACTTGTATTTCATTTTTCAAATTTCCGCAGTATTTCCGCTCACTCTTGGGTACACTGTACTCGCATCATAATAGCCAACTTGAACCTGTTGTCCCCCTACAAATATAACAAGCATTCCCTCCCCTTGCGCTGTTCCCGAAAGGTTTACGTGCCTTCTGGCTTTCTCCTATGCGTCTCTCCTCGGTTCTTCGGCAACACCTTGCGTTGAAGTACCGAAGCCCATGTTTTGATTGAAGAATCGATTCTCTTGGTCTTCCAGTGCTTCAGGTTCCGTCACACCTGATGCCTTACGTGCGTTCGTTGTCTTCTGTAGAGGACAACTTCGATGTCCCGTATTACCCTGCTCCCACAACCCTTTCCTTTTTATGGCTGTATCTCCATTTACGTCGTCTCCCTGGGATGATAACTATTTGCCGAAGTAAGCCATCTATATCCTTTTCCACGTCCCTGAAGTTGAAGTCCTCTTGTTGTAGGGACGACGCATACGTTAGTCACGTAGCCATGCCTAAAGCTGAGTCAAGTGTAGTCCATATAACCACCTTCCACCATCAGCACCACCACGCTCGACTCTGGGAATAGTCAACATGCCTCAAATCCACAGCCACACGCCCTTCGGGTTTCGTATGCTTACAACCCCTTATGCATTGTGTCGCTGAGTATCCCGTTTCTGTCTACCTTTCTTCTATTGTCCTCGAATCTCGCTCGTAATAGTTATCATGATCCCCGTTCGCGTGTTCATCTCTAGCGTTCTCCGTGATATCTAAGCATCCGAGCACAGTTCCGAATCCCTAGCTTCCTTCGATGGCTTCCTGCATCGATCACTAAGATTCTCTCCTTCTCTTGCCTTCTTGTTTTTGTTTTCTCTCGGGAAGAAACTACTACCCCCGCAGCGACAATTAGTACAATGCCCACGTGGAACATGCTCGAGCGCTTTATCCTTAGGAAGGTTATCCCGGGCAATCTCCTAGCGTTACCACGATTAGGATTGTGGGAAACTCCCAGCGGCTATCCTTATCGATCGCAAGCGAATGCACCTCCCTTGACTCAACCCTTTACCACCACCAGCACCTACCATCCACCCTTCATCTTACCGCAGACTACTCCTGTTTCCTTAACCATATTTTTTCTATTTCGGATATGAGTCAATCCTCCTCATTTTCCTCTTTCAAGGACATCTTCGACGTTGCTCTCCGGGACTACGAAAATAAGACGGGAATCAAATTGGTTGATAACCCCCTCGCTAAGAAACTCGAAACATGCGACTCCGTTGATTCCATCACTGCCATTCTTCAAGAACAAGCACAGATCTTTCGCAAATTCAGAGGAGACGACGGAAAGCTTATGAAATCACTCAAGTCTTCAGTTGATATCTTGTACACGCTTTCTAACACCGTTCTTGGCGGGGGTATCGGTCTAGTACATCCAAATCATTCATCGGCGTTCCCACTTCCTTATCGCCATTTTACAGGCATTCCCGCCTGCGAATGCAATATTCGCTGGCATCGCCATCCTACTTGCCGTATGTCCCCTTCTCTGATCCCATCTGCATATCTTCCTGACATCTAAGGCCCACAGGCGGTCAAAGACATTAGTTCTAGCTACGGCATTCTCGTCGATCTGTTTGCGTCGTTTGAGAACTTCCTCAGCAGACTTAGTATTTACACCGGAGTGCCTTCTACGCCAGCCTTGAAGAATGTTCTAGTGAAGATATTAGTAGACCTCCTCTCTGCCCTCGCTCTTGCGACCAAGCAGGTAAAGCAAGGGCGATTTAGTGAGTCCGTCCTGGTTGGCAAGACACTTGACTGAATGCGGCACAGAGAAATTTATGAAGAAGCTTCAGGGAGAGAAGGACATCGAGGAAGCCCTCCAGCGGCTGGATAGGCTCACACTGGACGAGGTTCGGGCAGCCGCAGCTCAGATTCTCCAAGTTGTGAACAACGGAGAGCGTGGGTTTTTTCCCCATTTGTAACGTTCTCATAGACGACGGGGGCATTGAGCCTGATTTGCAGGTGACAAAGTGCTACGGAACATCCAGGAATGGCTTTCACCTCCAAATCCCTGGACGAATCATAGCATTGTTCGCGAATCTCGGCATAGCGGAACCGGGAGATGGTTGATTCAAGGTGACACCTATGCGGAATGGAAATCGTCCGGTCCAAGTTCCCTCTTATGGATTAATGGAAAACGTCAGTATTTCGTGTCCGCATTCTCTCCTGAAACTGATTGTTTCTGCCTCTGCAGCGGGCGCAGGAAAGAGCGTCATTTGGTGCATAATCTTTTAATAGTTCGCACTCCCGAGCTTATACTGTTGGCTAGTTCCGCAATCATCGAGGACATCCACTCGTTGCAGAAATCTGGGCTGGCATCACTCGCATTCTTTTATTGCGACTTCAGGGATAATCAAAAGAAAGGCCAGCGTGGACTACTCTCATCTTTGTTGATCCAGCTTTCTGAACAGTCCGACGCGTACTCTACCCTCCTTTCTGAATTCTATGTGGCCCATGGTCGTGGCTCGCAACTTGCAAGTGACAGCGAACTAGTAGGCTGTCTGAAGGACATGCTGAAGCTCCCAGGGCAAGCTACAGTCCATATCATCATCGATGCCCTGGACGAATGTCCAATAATAACTGGATTGCCACCACCTCGCGAGAAAATCTTGGAGCTTGTGGAGGAGCTCGTCAATTTACAGATTCCAAATTTGCGGATTTGTGTCACCAGCCGACCTGAGAACGACATTGTGGCTGTCCTCGAGCCTCTGACTTTCCGTTCCGTTCCCCTCCACGGCGAAAGTGGGCAAGCCCAGGACATTGCCGTATATGTGAGGTCTGCCATTGACAGGGACCATGAGATGCGAAGATGGAAGCCGACGATCAAGCAACTGGTGATTGATGTGCTCACAGAGAAAGCCGACGGGATGTAAGTAAATTTAGGCCCCTATCACTCATCTGTCTAATTTACATCTTTAATGTAGGTTCCGTTGGGTGTTCTGTCAGCTTGTCCACCTCCGCAGCTGCATTCCACTGGAAGAAAGTATTCGGCGCGCTCTGGATGAACTACCAGAGACGCTGGACGAGACATATGCGCGCACTTTGGAAGAAATCGGGCGGAAGAAATGGAAATATGCGCACCTCATTTTTCAATGTATCGCAGCAGCTTCCCGTCCACTTCTTGTCAGCGAGCTCGCACAGTTTCTCGCATTCGATTTTGACGCCGGATCGACACCGACACTTCTGGCCGACCGACGTCTGGAAGACCCGGCGCACACTGTGCTATCGGTGTGCTCCAGTTTGCTTGTCATCGTCGAGCCAGGTAGTGGTTCCCCAGTTGTCCAATTTGCGCATTTTTCGGTCAAAGAGTATTTGATGTCAGCGCAGCTTGCCGAAGCAAAGGACAACATTTCCCGTTTCCACGTTTCCATATCAGCAGCTCATACAATCGTTGCGCGAGCTTGCCTGGGTGTCCTACTACACCTTGACGACAACGTCACCAAGGACGACCTCGAGAAGTTTCCTCTTGCGGACTATGCTGCGGAGCACTGGGTGGGTCATGCGCGGTTCGAAAACGTGTCGTCAAAGGTGCAAGATGGGATGAAACGTCTATTTGACCCAAACAAAAGCTACCTTTCTATCTGGGTCTGGTTATTCGATCCTGAAGATACCCGGAGTCGACCCGAGCGACCCGAACGCCCTGGAAAGGCCAGCGCAACACCCTTGCATTATGCCGCTCTCTGTGGCATTTGCGACGTCGTACAGTTCCTGGTCGTCGAGCGCTCACAGGACGTAAATGCTCGGGGCTTCGACTCGAAGAAAACTCCGCTGGTTGTGGCATCACTCAACGGACATGCGGATGTCGCTCAGCTGCTCCTTGAGCATGGTGCAGATGCAGACGCCCGGTATGGTGACAATGACTTGAATCCCACTCCATTACTTCTGGCGTCGGAACATGGAGATGTAGAGGTTGCTCGGGTCCTTCTCGAACACCACGCAGATACGGAAGCCCGGGGCGTGTTTGACTGGAGCCCATTGATTGTAGCGACGCTTTTTGGACGGGTGGAAATTGTTCGGGACCTTCTGGAGCACGGCGCAGATGTGAAAGCCAGGGACACGTCTAACAAGACTTCATTACATTTTGCGCTTCGAGAAGTGGTTGCCCGACTTCTCCTCGAGTACGGCGCAGATGCGAACGCCCTGGACACCGACGGTCGGAGTCCGCTGCATCAGGCATCGGAACGCGGAAATGCGGGAGCCGCTTGGGCCCTTCTCGAGCATGGTGCAGATTCGAACGCCCGAGATGCCGACAACGTGACTCCGTTACACCTGGCATCCTACACCCAGCACGTTTCTAACGGTGATGGGGGTCCTATCCTTGTACATTTGCTTCACCACTACGGCTGTGATATTCATGCACGGGATAACGAGGGTCGGACTCCGTTCATGCGAGCGACAGAACAAGGATATGACAGCATGAGTCAGGTACTGTTGGAGTACGGAGCGGAAGATCACAGGTTGTGATAACGACGGACAGACTCTGTGACTTTGTAGGGACAGTGGACGATTGTCATGACCTTGGGTGTTGTACAGAAATATATACATAGGACTAACAGTCTAACTACAAACTACAACATCGCGTCGCAGAAGTCAGCATTGTACGTGTCATACCCACGCGCACGAGCGAGTATTCATTTGAGAAGTGCAGTACTATACCGTAGATTACTATCGAGCCGTTCACACCCCCAAAGCCGACATCTTCCTCGCATGATCTGTCATTGATCTTGGGGGTCTGAGTAATCCCGAGGATATTATTATGAAATGAAATGATGCTGTATGATGTTTTTTGGGTGATTCCTCAGGCTTCGAGCTGTTAGGGGCGCGATGGCCCTGGTGGGTACAAATGTCACGCTTATGTTTCCGAGTCATTGTCTCTCCAGCCTCGCGAGTACGACTTTGGCATGTGGCGTTCGTCAAATTCGTCAATTGCTATTTGCAGAAACCCAATCGCATTAATGAGGCGCTCAATGACTCGAATAGATCTCCGCTTTTGAGCCCTTAGGTGACGAATCTCGAACATTCTGAGCGCAGAACCATATGGCGATAGAATAGACGATTGCGTGCCCTGAGCATGGATGCCGAGGCAAACATCGCCAATACAAAATAACCTGTGTAGATAAGCTATGTTATGGCTGAACAAGAGCAAAGCAGCATGTAATTTTACGCACTGCCTGGTTCGAAACGTATGTAACCTGTCGGCACCAAAAATCGACAAGCCGTCTTGGCGCCTTCCAGCCTTGAAAATGAGTTGAAAATGCCGGGTTGGCGACAATTTCGGCTGACACCGCATGTCGAAGTAGGCTGGTAAATACTTCGCGATAGGAAAGGTGATAGGGTTCGAAACCTCCCTAAAAGTTTGCCTGGAACGCCTTCCAAAATCCGAACGTGGACATGACCAGCCTTGCGTAATTGGTGTAACTACAACGCGAAACCGAGCCGGTAAACCAGAAAGAACAAGCACCAGAGCTCTGCGACGTATGAAGGAAGGAGCTTGACACGAAACCTGCAGGCCGCGTCTGTACCGTGACTAGAAATTTCAGGGCGATGTCAGGGAAGCCCGGGATAGCCGTGGAGCTGCTCCCAAAGCTAATAAAGAGGTGATCGAGCTAGATGTAGATCTCTGAAAGGGGTAGATCGAGCAACTTTGATTTGCGCATTCTCGAGTCGACCATCGAATACAGTGCCGTGGCTCTTGAAAATTCAATTCAATTCATGTTCCGGCAGTTCCCGGACTCGAGCCATAACCGCCAGCCTGTTACCAGCCAGGCACGTACGCGCGTGCCAGTGGCCAGAGAGGACACTAAACTCATGTAAAAGATTGAAAACCCATTTCTGAAGGAGACTATAGTGTCAGAGACTACTTGGTGACCTTTGAGGTTTCCACAATCGCCATCTGAACCACTTCCATCATAAGCGTATTCATGTGAGATAGTGGAAGTACAGTGCGGCTCCAGAGCAGCTTCGCCATAAGTTTTTCTAACGAAAGTAAGTCGAGGGCAATTTATGCATGTCGACCAACTCACTTGATCGGTCTTGTTTAATCTCCTTTGTAGTAATAGCGAGAATAGAAAGTAATTTAGTTGTTATCTTCACCATCGCATTGGTCATCACTGCAGTTGGTGGCACTTCCGTGTATGACTCAAGATGCTTGAAAGAACCCTCGATGTCGTTAATGATGTCAATGACTGCATGTTGACTGTTATTTGCATCTTTAGCCACCTAACAATGCCGGTGTCATGATAGCGCACTGAGAAATCAAGGATGATGCTCACCAAAAGAAGGACACCGAGACCCGAAAAAACCATATTTGCAGGTGAGAGTGCCTGAGGAATGACGATCGGATCACAGATTAAAGGAAGATAGTCAATTGATACCAACAACACTAACACCCTGACCAAGAGTGGCTGAGAATGTGTAGAGAACTTTCATGGTTGCATTTAGCCAATTAGTTAATCCCTGATCGCTCCTGTGACGCTGATCGAATTGTTGCATCAAGTCTCGGAGGACAGATAAAGTTGCTGTGGGCGAGTCGCAGGACTGTATCTGGGCGGCAAGGGGATGAGTGAGAAGCTTGATGTTTGTCGTTTCTTCATACGCTTCCAAGGCGGCAGTGAGGACCGATTGAACATCGGAAGAGGAAGCATTGGGCTGAGTCTGGGACATGATTCGTGTTGAGAGGGTGAGAAGAGGCTGGTGGATGGCAGAGAGGGGGAGCGCTGCGGCCTCGCGTACTATTTCATCAATGATAGACCGATATGGAACGATTTGGACAGACGCCGGCGGCTGCCGACCTTTTCGACATGAGCGCTAGTCCTGTGGTCACCAGCTCCTTCCTGGTGCGGCGTCCAAGTCCGAACGTGGTTGTCCTTATCTGTCATCATTATTGTAAAGTCTATAATGCCGTGCAATTCAAGTTGTCTCTCACCCACCATCTAAACCTAGCTGGACCTCTAACCAGCTACTGACTTCACACCGAAAACTGGATTCGCGCGAGCAGCGTACTTCGAACCCCATAAGATCGACTGGGTATGTGGTGGTTATACTGTTCCGCGTCCGCCCGGTTTCTTACCAATGCAGAGCGGCGACATAGGACGTCCGTTAAATTAGCCCATGCGCGAGATAAGAAGACAGGATGGCCATCAGCGGTGGACTGGAAGAATTGCGCATCGAGGATGCGGCGGCCCTGAGGGAAATGTGGAGGTGGGGCCTGGACGTAGTATGTCAACTGCTCAAGGACTTCCGCTGCGAGCACTGTAGCGGGAACGATAGGCGTGCGTGGTTCGTATGCAAGGGGAAGGATACTGTGGCAAATGAGCGTGTGCAATTACTGCAAGCAAATAGTCCTTGATCGATTGATTACCAGCAGCGTGTTCGTGAATACACGCCAGCCGTGAATCCCAGCCCATCTAAGTCCGTTACCACCAGCCCGAGCATTGAACTATGCTGCGGCTTCCACGCCGATAGATAGTAGTCATAGTGCCCGTCGCATGCGCTTCGTCGACGACCAAAGAGTGTGTTGCAGTATCCACAAGCAAAGACGTTCAATTATACGTGATGACGCAGAATGGCGGAACGTTGCGATCCATGCTATACACGCTCTCGACCTCTTGCCTCCTTGGGGACAGATGCTCAGTCCGAAGAGCCCGGAGCGATGCGCGCAGCGCGCCCATGGTGCCATGAGACACGTTGACTCAGGGTCACACGACGCAAAAAACAAAAACAAATAAAGCTGCTCACCCTGGGCATCCCCCTGCGTTCGTCGCCACTTTTCACCCTAAAGCTACTTTGCGCACTTAACCAGAGATGAAGCTTATGGAGCAAGCAGAACGACCACAATATACGATTCTTTATTGCATTATAGTTCAGCGAGCTGGAGTTGATCTAGCATAGTAACGGGCACAAAAAATGGGGATGGAATGGGGATTCAAGTATAAACTGTATGTAATGCAATGTAGATTCTGAATGATTGTATACATCAGGTTGAGGAAAGGAACGAGAAAGACAACTTACACTCTTCATCCGAGTCGGAGCCATCGGGAAGGCAAGCACGTTCATCAAGGGTTTCCTCGCTATCAGTACTGCCACAAGCACGCGTTGACTTCACATACACCCGAGCTTTCTTGATGATAGCTTCAAGCTTAGCCTTCGGGAGTTTGCGTGCCGCTATGGCATAACCACGGGTGGCTTTACCCCAAGTGGTGCCATTGAAGCCCGTCACTCGCGTGGAGGTCTTGCCAGTGGAGCGGTTGAGAGTCCGAGGAAGGGTTATCGCCTTGCCTCTGGCAGATCGGGCCATTGCAATTGTCAATGCGCCAGACACAACGAGAATTAGTGCCCTCTCCACCTGAAAATAAAAATGATCAGAACAATCTCACGAAGACAATATATAATACTTACGGAGGCGGCAGCCAGACACAGGCCACCGATAGCTGCATGGGTTACTTCATCAGAATCATGGAGGGCAGGAATCTCCTGTGCGCCTTCGATAGCTTTAAGGTGCGCAGCGAACGTCATAACAACCAAGGGGCTGCGAAAGACCCCATTCCATTTCTGGGAAGTCATCGTCATTTTTATTATCAGACATGAGTACAGTGCGGGATAGGATATCATCCTGACTTGACATACCGTTACTTCTTCGTGGTCCGAGTTCTCGTACACGAAACGAAATTGTTCGATGTAATCCTTGGCAAATTCCTGACGTGCTTCATCTGAATCTCGTAAATGCTCATGGGAGTCAAAAAAGGCGAGAAGGGTCGAGATGCCGGTAGACCCAATAGTACGTCGCCACGAATCCGCGCAGTGTTGAACCGTCTGAAAAAAAAAATAGATATTACAGTAGTATCATTGTTTCTGGAATCAAAACGGATTGATCACATACTTTTCGATAGACCGGGGTGGATCTCGCTATCTTAAATTCAAACGGGGAAGTTGCGTCCCAGATCTTCTGCATTGCGTCGACTGCCTTCTGGACGGGCACATGCCAAGGGTCCAGGGTCTGACTGACAAAGGCAATATACGTCGAGACGAACGTATACCGGAACCATTTCGGCTCGATATAATTTGGAAGGTCCTCGTCCCGTCGAGCTTTTTTGGATGTCGTTTTGCTGGGCTCGGATTGCCGGATTGGGGAGGGAACTGCAGGAACTTGAATTTGACTGAGAGTGCGACGCTTCGAGACTGAGTCAGGCTCTTGCTCAGGCTTCGCATTGCTGGGGATTGCTGCGGCCCACTCGCTGATTGGGTTCGATTCGCTGTGCTTCCGCTTTCTGTACAAGTCCTGGCTGAGATTCCAATAAAAGAGAGTGGTTGAATCAAGTGTCAGGCTGACTGTTAGCAGTGATGAGTCGGCCATGAGCGGAAACTTGACCTTACGTCTCTTCCCAACGACATGTTGACAGAGTGTTGACCGAGTTCACCGCCAATCGAGATCTGTTCCTAGTCGCCGCTCCTCTTTTCAACTCCGTCTTGTTACTTGTACCCAGCGGCCTGGTGCTGCGATGGCGCCTTGAGAACTGGCTTTTCATTTGACCCCTCATCTCGAGCTCCTTGCTATCGGACATCGCCCTCTCCAGATCGCCATACTTATTCCGTTCCCCTCGATCTTTTTTTTGGCGGTGATGGTTGATCTCATCTCGTACCATTTTCTTCTGTCCGTTCTTTCACTTGAGCACCTGAAGCGGCTCCATATTAGAGGGCGCCACCTCCGAGCCGACATTCGGCCCATTGACTTGCTTGGCTGCAGCAAAGACCGCGGTGACGATCAAGGCGAAACGAAGATGTCAAGCCCCTTCTTTCCACCTCCCGTTTTCGCACTTGAATGTCATACTGTAGCCGTCCTTACTGCGGCCAAGCCGCTTTGGGTCTCCTACCAGTGCTTTTTTGGGAAGAGAGGTTGGCACGTCGCTTTCACCAGCTGAGTCGCCCTTTATTTCAGACCTCTCCTTCTGCGAACGTCTCCCTGCGCGAGTACCCGCATTTGTACTTAGAACTCCCCCGGTGAATTTAAGGGCGAATTCAATCGATCAAAGGTGGTGGACCATTCACTATGATGACGTAGGGGGGAGTTTGAGACATGAGGGTCTTAGAGGGATAATTGCCAGTGTGCGTGCGAGAGTTGGACGTAGGAGGACGGACAGAACAAGTTCACTGCGTAAGTTACAGTAGTGGGAACCGCCGTTACCGTCTCATGTTGGCGTGGGTATTCCGACCCAGATATGGTAGATAGGCGCCCTGGATAACGAACGAAAGTGGATGAGGGCCACTGTACGTACCGTCGTAGGTACATCCTCGCGACGCAAGTCTTGCCTTGAGTCTCGCGCGGCACGCTCGCTGGGCAGCCGCTTAGTATTCATTTTCCGTTTGCTGAGGAGCTAGCTGAGCCTAGCTCCTCACGCGATGAGCAAGAGCCTGTTGTGTAAGTGTACAAAAGATTGGCGGAATGCGGTCGACTCGACGCCGAGCACTGTAGCCAGTAAGTCACAGTACTGTACAGTACAGTATGGTACGGGGCCAGCCAGGGGTTCTCCGGCCATTTCCATTTGACGACCATGAAGAGGCATCGTCGTATCAGCCATCCATCCACTCGCATTTGGAACTTTGTAGGCCATGCTGTACTTGGTTTTGGTGCTTCAGGTGCTACAGTACTGTACCACAGTAGTACCAGAGCCGTACTAGGAGCTTCGGGCGCTCTGCGCGCAAAAACTTGAAGCACCGTTTGCGGCGTTTCACTGTAAATTTCATTGATTGCTCGGCAACTCGCAGGTCGTCCCGTACACCTGTCCGCCTGGCCACTGCGATCAAGCCACTCCCGTTGGTCCTGGGTGAGTATCTATCAATCGCAGACGAGTGCCGGTCAATCGTCTGTATAAGTAAAGATTGATTGATGCAGCGTACACCACCGTATGGGTACAGTACTGTACATCCTCCAGAGAATTGGTGTGTTGAATTCTCCGCAGCGCTATATATAGCATTTACTACAGTAGTACACGTACAAAAAGAGCTGACAATAAAGTGATACCCCAACGCCTGCACCCAGGAACATCCACAGCGCCGGACAATCGAACAAATCACCCACAAAAATCAAACGCTCAAAATCCCACGTAGCTCAAGCTCCACATCTCCCCTCTCACGCCAAGCCCGCCCGCCTCAGCGCCGACAACCTTCGCTCCAAGTCTCACAAGCACACTGACAGAATCGCGCATAGCAAGTTTCTCGCGCGCACTGAGCGGCCTTACGACACGTATATCAATGCCCTGGAACGCAGGCGTATACGGCACGCACGCGCGGCGCGCGCCAAGCGCAAGGAACACAGGCGGTGGGGGTGGCGGGGGTATGCGCGAAGTCGACGACGCAGACGCAGACGACGATGACCGGCGATCACGATGCCGCCCCCGTCGTCTGTCGTCCTCCGAATGCTCGCTCGCGCCCCGCCTACCAGAGGGTGCTTGGTTCATTTTATACGCTGGAAACCCCGGCAGCCAAAACTGCACGGGCGGCAATGGTGGCGCAGGAGGAACAACAGCCTCTGCCTGCGCGCCGCCATCATCACCGCCATCTCCGTGATTGCTAGAGGCCATTGTCGATGTCAGAGCCCGCGACCCGCGAGGCATGACAGGAATGGGTTCAGGCGACGCCGCGCGCTCCGGGCTTCCGTTTGACGAGGCGCCGCCTTTTATGCGGAACGGAACCCAAGAGCGCTTGGGCGCCAGTACCGGAGTTGCGGGCTTTGGCGCGGGTACGGGTAGCGGTGGTGTTTCTCGTCGCGGTCGTGAGCGCGAGTCCCGGTGTCGTCTGGACCCATGGGAAGGCGTGGGCGAGGTTAACCCGGGTGACGGCCGGCGTGATTTGGATTTGTGAGCTGATTTGCGGTGCTTGCTATGACGGTTGTCGCGAGAACGAGATCGTGAGCGAGATCGGCCAACGGATGCGGCGGGAGTGGTGAGCCTGCCAGATGTAACGGATAATTGGGACGAGACGGCAAAGTCCTCGAAGGACGATGGAGATTTGTGGCGGTGACGATGTCGCGAATCGGATCGCTTGCGGTGTTTTGACTCTGCCACACGGTGTGGGTCTGCCGGTGCTTTGGAGGGAATCGTAAGCTTTGGTGGCTTGGAAGATGATTGGGGACGAGAAGATCGATCAGCATTTCTTGCAGCTTCTTTCTTGACCAAAGTGGGCAAGGGGCGATCGTCTACGTGTTTCATCAGCCGCGAATCATTTGCATAGAAGTCTGCGTAAGTGTCATATTCCCGTTCGGGTTTGGGCAAGGGCCGGTTATTCGGAAGAGGCTTGACAAGCAACAACGGAGTCCTCCGTCGCCTCGGATCCTTGGAGTAGAAGTCAGCGTAAGTGTCGTGTTGAACCGCTGGGTTAGGGGTTTGGCCCTGGGGTGTGATCGTCTGATTACTGCTGCTCAGCTGCGATTCAGGTCGAATCGGCTCTTGTTCGACAGGAGCGGAAGGCTCTAGGGGTGGCCTAGGGCGGATAACGTCGATAGCATAGTTGATGAGGCCTTCCTCCGAAAATATTGATGGATGAAGGACTGGAAGGGGCACAGGGACTGGCAACGGCGACCGCTCTGGACTAGGTTCAGCATGAGACATCGCGCGAGGAGACTCGACAAGCGCTGGCTCTACATCCTCAGCTTTGGCTTCAGGATCCGCTGCTGGTGGGGGCGTTGGCTCAGGCTCAGGCTCTGGTTCACGTTCCGCCTTCTGCGCCGGTTCTGAACGTTGTTTGTCCCCACGTTTGGACGAAGCCACAGAAGCGGGTGAGGATGTGCGTATCGGTGTGACTTGCTCGGCCCCTTGCGTCTTGGAAAATAGTGTGGACGACGGACCGCGTGACTTTGGGATGGCTTTGGAGGATAACGTTGGTGATTGCTCTCCGCTGGCCTCCCCCATCGCCTCCCCCGTGACCCACTCCTCACCCTCATCCCGCGCAACCTCTTTCAAGAGCTCATCCAGGACCTCGGCGGCGAGCCGAAACACGCCATCGACGCGTCCGTCGATGAACCACTTGCCGAACATCTCCCGTGCCCAAACCATTTCGCGTTCGACCTCCTCGCGTTCCTCGCGCCTCTCCTTATCCCTCTCAAGTCTTTCTTTGAGCTTCTCCAGATCCTCCTCCCGCTCGTTGGCACTCCAGTCCTCAGGGATGGGCTCGTTAACACCATCCAACGCAACTTTGACTTCGAATACGCCCTCGCGCACAAGTCGGCGTTCGTTGCGTCCCAGCTTGAGGTATTCTGCCTGCGCCCAGTCTCGTACTTCTGGGTCGTCCGAGTCGAGCAACAGGGCGAGACGCCTCGCGCGCCTCTCACTGGAAAGAAGCTCCGGAAGTAGATGAGGTGGGATAGTTGGGCGCTCGGATGGTCCCGGTGGTGTCAAAAACGGATCATCTGGATCTAGCGCCGTTGTCCTTTCAAGGGCATCGGGACAGGAGAGACGGGAGAGGCGATACGCAGCGAGGAAGGCGGAGTAAGGTTCGAGTCGGAGAGCCGGGAGCACATCCGTGCGCCCATGGATTTGGTGTGATGGTCGGTCTATTAGGCATAAACAGATACAGAAAGCAGAAGTCAGTTATCGATGGGATAACGGGAGGATGTATTGGGCCGTACGGCAGTGCTCGCATATTTGGGAGGGGTCATGGCGAATTCCCAGGGGCGGATGTTGTGATGCGTGAGACGGAGCGTCCAGCCGCCTGGATCCGGAAGCGATGGAACGGCGACTTGATGAGCCATCGATGCGGGAAGAGCGAGTGCGGGAGAAGGAGGATGATGTCACAGAAGACACCGTGACGGAGGATTCGCTGCTGTAGGTGAAATCGCTGCCGCCGACCGTGGCCGTTCGCCACCTGTCGATATCACTATACGTGATACCGGACTTGCTCCCGGGGCTGCGCGGCGAGTAGGGAACAAGGGCGCGGTCATATCTGGAAGAAGAGACGGGCGTGCGTGTGCGTGTGTGCGTGGGCGTGGGCGTGATGCTGCTTCGCTTCCCCTTCGTGTGACGAGACGGGCTAGATCGCCTGTCCTCAAGCCGAGGTGGCTCCGGCGATCTTCTTCTTCGACGAGCACGAGCGTGCGCGTGTGGCGCATGCGTATGCGCATGCGTAGCACGAGCAGCGCGAGAGGACGATGCGGATTTTTTCTTCTTTTTGAATAGGTCTAGGTCGAAGAGGGTGCTGATATCCGACTCGCTCGTATAGCTGGATAAGCTGCTGAAGGAAGACAGGGACATGGTGTGCGTGCGTGCGTTAGCGTAGCGAACGACTAAGCGCACGTTGTCGGGGTTGATAATATAATCGCAGGCAAAGTCGCTTAAGGGGGTGGCGGCGGAGAGATAGATGGGCGAAGGCGTGCGTGCGTGCGTGTGGGGGTGTGTGTGTGCGGTGAAAAAGGCTTTTGACGCATGTCCGCATCATGCATCGTGAGAAAACGTAACAATTGCAATGAGGCACCACGTGGACTGGGCTGGCCCTCCAGCGCTCCGGGCATCATCATATCAGTACGCTTCTGTTCCCACTTCCCACTTCCCAGCAATTCGCCGTTGGGGCAGCGCATCTCGGAACGACGATAGATACTTTCATCTCACTCGACTGCTTTCACAAACGCACCGCTTACTGTACTGTGGCAGAGAGGCCTTTTGTTCAGCACTCACTTCAAGCACGATGATCGATGGATGAGCGTTTGCGGGGATAAATCGGTCGTCGGCCCCCTTCGAGAAACAGGCATTTTTCCTGACCGAAAGCCTGCCTGAGGCCTGAGATTGCGCTGTCTGTCGTTACCGACCTAGCCTGCTGGAGCACGCACACGGGCCCACGTCCATCCCGAATGGACCAGACCACGCGTGTTCTGGCCCCCAAACCCGAATGATGCAACAACGAGGTCACCATGATGTCACGGCGCAGTGGACGTGAGGGTGGGGTGAGTAGTTAGCGAGCCCACTTGACTCCAGCATATGGCATGGTGGAAAACCGATGACCTACTGTCGTTCGAAATCCGTTGGCCTCCGCAGATAATTCGCCCAGCAGCAGCAGACTCACATCGGGCGCGGTGGCAGCGTAGCATGGTTCTAATTACAGTAATGATGGTCCTGACCAGGTTTCTTGAGTTATGAGTTTACGGTATGTCCCCATGCTAGATGCAGTTGCTGCTTCGGCATCGATCGATACCCACTGCGGTCGGTGGTCATGTGACACGACAGGAAATTGGGTTCCGCACGCACAAGTCCCAAACAAGGTCGAATCGTCCCTTGCCGAGAAGCAGACTTCTTCATGAAGGGAAGTATGTATGTGACTATTTAAACTGTTTACATATTGTGAAAGAATGGGATGATGATGACTTGGAAAGTATGTTAACGGGGCATGCAATTACATGAAGAATAAATAGAGCAGAGCAAAGTGCACGAAAACAAGATGGACACCCGTCGTGTACATTGGTGGCGATGAGGGTATGTTGAAAAAAGGGGGGAATACATCGATCGATGCGCGCGTTCACGCAACGACGTCTTCTCCAAGCATATGCGCAAGCGCATCGTTCCCCTCGTCCTTCGGTACCTCATAAACCTCAAAAATACCGCTGTCCACCTTCCCACACCCAGGAACGGTCGTCGTCGCAGCAGGTAGCACCCCGGCCCCAACGGGAACAGACGCACCGCTCTTCCAGCCGACACCGCGGCCCTCAAACACCTCCCTGCGTCGATCGAGCAGCACGTCCAGCTCAGCATCACTGATGACGCCACGCTTGCCAGCAGCCGTGCTCTGCACGACTTCGATGTGCTCGCCTTCGAGTTCGAGCAGCTCCGCCGCCATCTCCGCTATCGTCTGTCGTGACTCGCTGGCCTTGGCACTGTCACCGATGGGCCCCTTGAATTTGCCTAGCAAAAAACATTTTTTCAGCACGCATGCGCAGAAGGCAGGGAGGGAGGGGAGGGGGTGTGTGGTTATCGGAAGTGATAAGGAATTAATCTGCGTATTTACCTTTGGCGATGACGAGCGCCTCGAGTTGGCGCTTCTCGGATGCACGCTGCATGATCTTACTCTCGATCGTGTGCCTGCTGACCAGCCGAAAGATGAGCACGGGTCTTGTCTGCCCAATCCGGTGTGCCCTATCCTGCGCCTGCAAGTCCATTTGTGGATTCTACCACCCACCAAACCAAAACCATTAGATCCGATTCTTCAAGTGCAAAAAGGCTACGCACCCAATCCTGATCGTAGAATACGACGGTGTCGGCAGCGGTGAGGTTGATGCCCAGCCCACCCGCACGCGTGCTCAGAAGGAAGAGGCGTGGCGCGTCCGGCTTGTCGCCGCCCTCTTGGAAGCGATTCATCTCCGCGCGGCGTTCCAATGGGCTCGTGGAACCGTCTATGCGGCACAGTGACCAGTGCTTGAACTCGCGCGCCCAGTCCTGCCGTTGTATCCTCGCCCATGAGTAAATGACGCAAAACCAGGGGCGGCCAGGGACGGCTTACCTCTATGACGTCAAGCATAGTGACGAATTGCGAGAACACAAGTACCTTGTGTCTGCGTGCGAAGAGAGCATCGAGGAGCCGCTCGAGGACCATCATCTTTCCGCTCGCGTCGACCAGCTGCTCGTCCACGACCGGTTGACTCGTCCGCTGGTCAAGAGGCCAATCGAACAGGAATGGGTGCGAGCAAACTTTGCGTAACTGCATTACCACGTTCTGAAGATGCATGTTGTTCACCTTCTTCACTGTCGTAGAGTTCAGCGCCCGCGGCGCGAAGAGAAGGTAAAAGAGACGCACGCTTGGTCTTGAACGCAAATTCTTCTCCGAGATCGGTGATAGACTTGGTTGCGGGCGCAACGCTGGCCCGGCTCTGGCGCGTACGCAAGCCTACCCTACCCATCTTCTCATCATCCTCGATCTCGCGGGCAATCCGCTCCCGATCACGTTCTCTGGTGTTCCCACCGGGTCGCGCGCCAGCCAGCAGCCCCCGAAGGCTGCCTTTTACAACAGCATCATACACTTCGCGCTGATGTTGGCTCAACGGCGCATAGAGCACATACTCCTTCTTGGGAGGAAGGGAACGCTCGACGTCTACTTTGAGTCGTCGGAGGAGAAATGGACGGAGAATCTCGTGCAACTTGTGGATGAGCACCGAGTTGCGCGATTCCGCGATTCCGTTGGAGTGGGTTGGGATCTTGAACCTACGGACAACACAATTAAGGAGAGTGAAAGAATAGGAGAAGTAAGACCTACGATTCTTGGAAGGAGGCAACATCGTCGAAGACTTCCGGCAAAATGAAATTTAGGAGAGACCAGAGCTCTGCCAAATTGTTCTACGAGAGAGGTGAGGCCAGATACACTGAGAACAGTGAATCACGCTTACATGTAGTGGGGTGCCTGTCAAGAGCATCCTCCCTGCGCTAGGGTACTTTTTGATTTCACGCATGAGAATGGAGTCCATGTTTTTCAAGCGGTGGCCCTCATCAACGATGACCTGGCCCCAGTCATACTTCGCAAGGTGAACACGGTCTTTGATGATCATCTCGTAGGTTGTAATAACCACAGGGAATGATGACAATTGAGTAGTCGGGTTCGGATCGTCGTCATCCGGCAGGTTCGACTCGATGCCACTATCCTCGTCTTCAACAATGACAACGCTTTCTTCGTCTGAGCCAATGTCACGACCACGTCGTGACAAGCGCCGTTTTTTTGTGCGTGCAGGCTTTTTGGTAGGCAAACTTTCGTGTTTGGAATGCAATGACATGACAGTACGACGGAGCTCAGCTCGTTCTTCGGGAGAGCCGTGGTACATGCAAACTGGAATCTGCATAGCGCTCTAGCTTGGGGTTAACACATGCAAAGCAGAGAAACTGACCTCGGGCGCAAACCGGTTGAACTCATCTTTCCAGTTATGTAAAACGCTGAGGGGACACACGACGAGGAAAGGCGCCTCCACTCGCACGCGAAGATGTGCAATAAAAGCAATCGTTTGGATAGTCTGCAGAATGAACAATCAAACACACTGTTCCGAAGCATTCACCAGTCGAGGGACTGCTTATACGAACCTTGCCTAGGCCCATCTCATCCGCTGGGTAGTGTGTCAGTTCAGCACGAGAAATTATCGTCAGTGCAGCAACGGCTCACCTAAAATCCCAGAAATACCGTTCTCCCACAAGCTAACCATCCAAGCAACACCCTCGAGCTGATAATCCCTCAACTTGGCCCCGGTGATCAAACCAGGCTGCACGAAAGCGGGCTTCGCATCATCTGGAAGGACTCTGGCGCGCTTGAGAGGTTCCTCCGATTCTTCCTCAGAAGAATCATCACAATTTACACGCATGCGCTTGCCGCGTCCTGATACGCGCCGCCCAGAGTGCCCGGTGCGTTGGTTCTGCTTCGTCTTTGTTGGTCGCTTCTGGGTCGAGGCAGCGACCGCGGCATGTTTCTCACGCGTGCGGTCCATTTGGTCCTTCAGTACTTCCGTAAAAATGGAAGACTTTTCGAGAAGGACCTGCATGTTCATGAAACGTGCATCCTCATCCTAATGAATGACGAGGTCATGGCGATTTGGAAGTAAGAAGTTAATAGCACGCACGGGATCCGAGTCGATGACAGGAGGAGTGGAGGCAGCTGTGCTGGACGGTGGAGGGGGGGTCATCAGGAATGAGGGACCTGGGCTGGATGAGACAGAAGAGATTGTCATGGTGGTAGGTGGGGAGAGCTGGACGCGCTTTGGACTCGCGTTCCCGGACGCGTCTCAGCCGGCCCTAAAGACACAGGCACCATTCTTGCCACGCGTTGGCCACAAATGGTTTTAGTGAAATTATTTCAAATCAAGGCGTCCACGTGTTTGATATCGGGCGCGTGTTTCACAGCCTGACATACAACACTGCATCATCGTTGAGTTATGGGCGGTGCCGCGGTGCAACTTTTTCTCGTTACAACCAGACATTACTACAGTATACTACCTCGTTGGGTGATGCGAGTCATTCCAGCGTTCCATGAGGCTGTGTGCACACAAACCTTGGACAGAGCAGGAGCACAGCCAATAAGGCGATCTCGCGACATGCACGGACCCTGAGCCAAGGCGTGGCAGGGTTGCTCAAGTTGGGAAAGGGTCAAGGACTTCACCCTGTCAGGCGTGGGCATGAGGAGAGACAGGGAGTGGAAAAGGCCCGAAGGCCAGATCGGGCAGCGCGCCTGTCGATGAGGCTGATGAGGCACGGGTCACGTAAACGGAAATGGGCGCACGCACTCGTTGGGGCAACTCGATGGCGCCGGTTGGGGATCTGGGATGAAAAATGACAGATGTAGGACGATAGGGAAGAGGGCGAGCAAGGGGTGAGGTCCGCGAGGATGGAAAGGCGATACTCTCGTTTACACGGCTCGGATATATAGCATACATGTTGCCACCGCCCCGTCTGTCATTCGAAGGCTAATAAGTCCCTTGCTTCCCCACACGTACCCTCCGGCGATTCCTCCCCCCGACCAGCCACTTCCCTCTTTTTGCCTTTCCCATGGATCCGACTGACCCTCATCGTTCTCTTTTCTCCGCGGAGGCAGGCACAGCTCGACGTCAGTTCTTTCCCCATTTCCTCCTCTTTTCTGCTTATCATCGTCCTATTATTAGGCACCGCCATCCCCTCTGACAATCGCATCAACGACAGACGCAGCATCGCCTCAGTCTCCTCATCATCACCTTCTCAATCTCGAAACACCCCTCCTTGGCCCTTCCCATCCCATCCCTCCCCGTCATCCCTCCCCTCACCTTCCGCCTATCCCCTCCCAGGTCATTCCAACCATCCCAGTCCTGCTGATTCTGCTCAGTCTAACATGATTGGCGCTCCTACTTTTTATGATCCAGACCGTGAGGCTCAGCCCCAAACACACGACTATCACGATTGGACGGCAGCTTCCTACCCACAACCCCAGCTCGCTCTTTCCACTTCCTCTTACCCTCATCAACACTCCACAGCTGATCCCCTCCCCGAGAGTCAAGCCCAACCGACAAACCGACACCGTGATCAATATCAATTTGTCAATCAGCCTCCTCCCTCCACGTCCTCCGATGCCGCACATTACCCTTACTTCTTTGATCCATCCAATTCTCTCTCTCAGGCTATCCCTCCCCAAGGCTGGTCGCCCCAACAAAGGGTTTTTTCCCAATCCCCAGCTTCCAACGATCCCTTCCTCGCCAACCTCATGACCCAGCCAGCCAGCCAGTATTCAGCCACCTATGACACTACCCAAACCACTGAACCTGTAGCACCCCGTTTAGCCGTTACACCTGTGTCAGATACAACCCTTCCATCGGTCTCCCGTATCTCTCCCGCTTCAGCCAATAATGCCCTCCCATCACCTGGCAGGTCGTCCAATACGTCCATTCGAACTGTCATCGTGCCTCCTAAACGAGGGGGCAAGTCCGCGTCAACCAAGCCCGTGCGCAAGCGTCAAAAGCCTGAGACTGATGATGATGATGAGGAGGACGGATTAAGCGCGAGCCTTGACACGAGCGTATCTCGACCCAATCCTAATCGACTGTGAGTTCCCCGTTTTATACCGCAATTTCCTAGGATGCTGATTTTTTCTTTTGCTCCATTCTCCCTGTCATGCGGTGTCTCTGCTGCGATTTGCTCTACACCTTTTTCTTGGTCCCTCTGGAACAATTTCACTCCGGATTTTTTTCTGCATCCCTAACTATTCAAACCTGGCTTCTCGGGCCGCTTTTAATGCCGGCTTTGCACCGCGTCCCTCCAACCGCATTACCACCGCATCTTACCTTTTACGATATGGGATTCCGGCTACCTGCTCAGTCCCGGAGCGTGCACCTACTGCAAGCGTCTTAAGGTGCGTTCTCCCCTGCTGACACAGTTTATCATGTGGCGCTGACGCTTTGCCATCCCCAACCCCCAATCATCTCCGCATGGCAATCAGATGAAATGTTATTTCCCCCCTGGTGAGAATGTGTGCAAGCGCTGCAGACAAGGCAAGCATGATTGTATTGTTGAGGGCCGAAAACCCAGAAGTGCACCAAAGTAAGCCATCCTTTCTACCTCACTCCCCTCAGTGGCGTCCATTTTATGGGGGTTTTGTGCTTCGGGAAAACACTCTGCCTTGTCCCCGTCTCGCTCTCCCCCTTCCAAATGCCGCAAAGTGACCTTTCCCGCGCGTCTTCACCTTCTGCTTCCTCTTCTGACGGTGATGAATCCTCATTCTTTCCCATTAGTAAGCGCGAGTATCTCCTCGCACAGCTAAGACAGAAAGACGAGCTTATCGATTCGCTCCTGAAGCAGGTGTGTCTCTCCAACATGCTAATGGCAAATACAGGCGCTTACTGCAACCTTTTAAATTATCTCATTTCTAGCTGCACAATCCATATCTGGCCAGTCCTCTTTCAATCGAGCAATACCGCAATGCAACGGCTTCAAATGATAAACATCGTCAAAATGTTATCGCGTGGCTTGATCGTCTCCAGTCCTCCGTGCGCTCGCCTCCTGCACACTCCGGCCCCGCCACGAATCCGTTCCAGCTCGACACACGTGTCGGCAAAGGTGGCGGTCAGTCGGATGAGTCAGACGAAGAGCATGCGTTGCAGAGGCCCGTTCAAGGACGTCCTGCGTCATCGGGTTCGGGAGATACGCCGCTCTCACCCAACACGCTCGTAGAATCGGACGTCGACCCATATCCAGATGACGCGGTTCCCATCGGACTACTCGCAAGCCTTGCGATCAGCACATCGAGGGATGCCACGGGCGTGGCTGCAGACAAGACACGGAAGGAGAATGCTACTGCGGACGATGATGATGTGGTGCGTGTATATTCTTCTTGTCTGCGTGGAATTCGCCTGCAGAGAAAAGCATGGCTGATGGGACGTTTTCCTTATGCAACATTTGTGTTGTTGACAGGGAGTCGCCAATAAGATGTTCTTTATGCCAGGCCCAGCCATGAACCTTGGCTTGCGAAAATCATTAATCGACAAGACGAGGCCACCAGATATTTTGGTGCATAAACTCGTGACGCCCGATGATGTGGAGAAGTTATTTGACATGTGAGTTCGGTAGCTTTTATCATACATGGATACGAACCGACCTTGCGATGGCTAGTTTTTATACACGGATAAATGTACGTGTAGATGCATGTGCGCAACGAAGCAGTCGTTGACCTGTGGGGTTATCTTTGTAGCCGTTCATCTCCGTGCTTGAGCCCAAGTTGCACACCCCAGCGCTGACCTTCTCCCGATGCCCATTCTTATTCACCGTTGGTCTGTTGCTTTTATCCTTTTTGGGGGCTATGATTCCGTGCTGACGGGAAATATGCCTGATATAGTGTGCGCGATTGCATTGCGCTATTCGGAGAAACGCGAAGTGTACCCGATCGCCATGCACTTTGCAAAGAGCGCCGCAGCAAATGCACTGATCGATGGCTGGAAATCCGTCGAACTCTGCCAAGCATATATTCTCTTGAGCATCTATTCTGTGCCTGCACGCCGCTGGGAAGAAGATCGTAGCTGGTTGTACACGGGTCTTGCCATTCGGTGCGCACGTCTTCTTCGATGTACAACCTGAATTGGGTGGACTCAAACGTGGTCCCCATGACGTTAGGATTGCTACCGACTTGAATCTACATCTCCTCCCTCCGAAGACGCCGACAACAGAGCAACAGGAACTGGAGATGTTGAACCGGACCCGGATATGGATCATCTGCTTTAACGTGGACAAGTCAACCGCAACACAGTTTGGCAAGCCGTCAACCCTCAGAGAAGACCAGTGGGTTACTTCTCGTTGCAGGCATTTCTTTTGCTAATAGTCGAGTATTAGCATCGTTCGCAAATCCCACGAGTGGTACAAATCATCCAATTTCAATCATCCAGTGCGTTATTTGCCCATTTGGGTCCTTGCATGGGTTGTAAGCGTGACTGACTTGTTCATGCGTTCCAGTATGACGTGCACATCATCGCTTACACGTCACTTTTCCGCATTATCAACAAGTTCCACCAAGAAGTGTTCTCGGACCCCAACGTACCCAATGGTTTGAATCGCTCGATCGACTTCCGGGCAGTGACGTTGGAGCACGATCAGATGCTGACGGACTACCGCCAGGAGTGGGCGGGGCGCTTTGAAAGGGATTCGGACCACACCGGTTCGTGCCACCTGCATTTACGCTGACTATCTCTGACATCGCGCTAAATTTTCCGGTCACGGCACAGATGCGGCCTGCGAGTTCCGTGTCAAGCTTCTACCTTTGTACGTTGCAGAGCCTTTTCTGGTGTTTGTTCTTTCTGGCTCACCAGCCCGTTTTGCGCGTTTTTCGCGTCGCAGCTACACCAATTACGCAAGGCTGGTCATGTTCTCGTTCGGATTTCAGAAGGCGTTCCAGCGGGGTTTCGAGGATGATGACGAAGTCTTCTTCACCAAGGTATGAATCTTACTTCGACATGCATTGTCAGCCGAATTTAACGCCAACCTGGCATTTTCAAAGAGCCTGGAAAGCGCCAAGACCGTCGTCACCGTGCTCGTCGATTCTTTGGTCCCGACAGGTTATATACGTTTCGCACCAGACGGTGCGTAAACCACATGTCCTTTGCTTCTTTCAGTTCTAACACCGCTTATCTATGCAGGTTATTTCGTATTCGCCGCGTTCGCCTCAGCGTTCATGCTCAAGGCACGTGATCCTCCATTCTATCGCCCTATCTCGGCCCTCGGCCAGGGTTTCTGACTTTGCATTCGCTTGCAGCTTCTGCGCCCGGAATGTTCGAGGTTCATTCCCCAGGGGCTCGAAGCAGAGATCTATCGAGTCATCGAGCGCCTCATTAATACCATTGGATCTCCGCAAATATCGATTGATGAACGCCACACGCCAAAGTTGTACTCGCGCTTCCTAGCGAGCTTGCTGGCAAAACATAAGCGCGATGGGGCCGCACATGGACGCATGCATCAGCAGGGGCCGCCAACACAGCAGATGCAGACCGGTTCAAATACCCCCGTTTATCAACACCCGATGCAGCAACCACAACCATCGCATAGCACAAACTCGAACCGATTTGCGACAGGTGTCAGGGGCGCGAGCGCACCAGATTTGCCTCCGTCTATGGCACTGAACGGCGGGGTAACCGTCCCGAAGGAATCGATAGAGACAGGGAACTCCAACAGCCCTGGAAACTACACCTTTGACTTGTCCCCAGATTTCGCATTTGGAGTCACGGAGCAACAGGCCGAACTCATGGACTTTACGTTTGACCCTATCACTGCGCCTGGTAATGACGAAATGCTCGCGGCGATGCAGGCGATACAAAGCCCGAACTGGTTTGGGAACATGTTGATGCCAGGGTCAGTAAACGGTCCTTTTCATGTTGTGTTGGTCAGACTTCTTACATTCTCACAGATTCTTTTGGCCTGCAGAAGAGTCGATTCAGGATCATAGTGGTGCCGTCGGAAATGGTATGATTGCCAATAACTATCAAAACTTCCCAGTGCAGCCCACCGAAGTGCTCCTCCGCTGAGTGCATGTCACGTATACTTTATACATGGTGATCCTTCCGTCCTACCTACGATTTTTTTTAAATCCTAACGCCGTCTGGTGGTTGTGTTAGGTCGCATTTTCACGGTTGGTCGACTATCGACCATCTTTATGTTATCTCGCCAACGACGACCATCCACGCTTTTGAAATGTTTTGCTTTTTCTAGCTCTTGTTCGCCTCCACCGTCGCATCGCTCTCTCCCGCCTCTCTTGCAGTCATAGTCACAGTGCTTCTTGCCATGCAGTCTGTTTCGTTGTGTGTGTGTACAATTTGATTTTGAACGGGTAGTGCAGCATTACCTACCATATGTCTGTCCGTCTGTCTGTCTTGTCAGCATCGAGCTTTTCCTTGTTTATGGGTCATATCCCCGAACCAGCTGTGAGTTGTATAGTAATGTTTTTTTCCTGGTGCATTGCTCCTAAATAAAAGTAAATTGCTTCCTTTTATTCTTTCTTCCCAGATGCCCAGATGCTTCCGAATCTCATATTTCACTCATCGTACTCATCATCGGGACTCGCCCTCCGACGAGATTCCTGTCCATCACTCCCAACACTGTGGGATTATCAAATAAATTCGACTTTCTGGAGCACAGCCTCTTCGTATATTGTATAAAGGCCCCGCCCGGCGGGCCGTCATCGCTACCTGGTGTACTGTATCATCGCACAACAGACTCCAGTTGGATTTCTGAAAATGAAGAACAATTGTACCCACAACGCCTCACATAACTCTAAGAAATCACCAAAAAAAAACATCATACGGTATCGTTTCGTATAATGACAATAATATCCTCGGGATACTAATAGGAGCCCCAAAATTTGGCGAGGAAGGTGTCGACTTTTGGGATCCGAACTTGAAGGAGCCGACCGGCCCAGAAGTACTAGTAGGCTTGGTTTCTCCGGCTCATTGTTCATGTGAGGGGCTCAAAAATGAGTGTGGTTGCATAGCAGAAGATCAATATAATGCCCAGGAAGTTCGTGAAAAGTTGTCCGGCGGGACAGTAAAAACCGACGGCACTATGCGCTTCTCATTGACTTACTACATTCACCCGTGCGCGTGGGTAACTAGCATAAGACGTATGAAGCTGACCTCTGTGATTCGATGCTATTAGACTGTTAGTCCTATGTATATTTCTGTGTACAACATCCAAGGTCATGACAATCGCTCTCTGTCCCTAGTACAAAGTCCCCGACTCGGAGTCTGTCCGTCGTTATCACTTCCTATGATCCTCCGCTCCGTACTCTAACAGTAAATCAATTGCGTTGGCGCCAAAACTTTCTTATGTTGCTCTCATGAATGGAGTCCGACCCTTGCCGTCCCGTGCATGAATATCAGAGCCGTAATGGAGCAGCAACTGTGCAACGTCAAGCACTCCCCAAAGGGATGCCCGATGTAACGGAGTCGCGTTCTTGGCATCTCTGGCGTTCGCATCTGCGCCATGCTCGAGAAGGGCCCGAGCAGTTCCCAAATGTCCTTCTTCCGATGCCCAATGCAACGGGGTCTGGCCGCCGCTTCCCGGGGCGTTCGCATCTGCGCCGTGCTTGAGGAGCAATCGAGCAACCTCTTCTACTTGCGCAAAATGTAATGGAGTCTCGTTAGAGCCGTCCTGGGCATTCACATCTGCGCCGTGCTCCAGAAGGACCTGAGCAACTTCTACATGCCCCCCGAACGACGCCCGCTCCAATGGGCTCCAGCCCTCATCGTCCCGGGCTTCCGTATCCGTGCCGTGTTCGAGAAGAAGCCGAGCAACTTTCACATGTCCTTCTTCTGACGCTCGAAGTAATGGAGTGCGTTTTAGGTCATCCTGGGCGTCTGCATCTGCACCATGCTCAAGGAGCAGCTGAGCGACATCCGCATGTCCTTGGCGCGATGCCACATGCAACGGTGTTTCCTTTTCGTCGAAGCCTCGAGCGTTTACGTCCTGTGAGTGCTCGACGATCAGGAACGCTACAATGTCGTGAATGCCACAGAAGGCAGCATAATGCAAGGGTGTCGCTCTGGCCTTTCCCGGGCGTTCAGATCGCCGAAATCGATGCCCGGAATAGTCAGGATCGTATACCCAGAGCCAGGCGGAAAGGTGGCTTTCGCTTGGGTCAAACACACGTTTCATCCCATCTTGCACCTTTGACGATACATCTTCAAACAGTGCGTGACCCACCCAGTACTCCGCAGCATATTCCGCTAGAGGAAACTCCTCCAGGTTGTCCTCCGTGACGTTTTTGTCAAGGTGCAGCAGAACACCCAGACAGGCTTGCGCAACGATCGCATGAGCTGCTGTCATAGAAACGTGGAAACGAGAAATCGTGGCTGTTGCCTTGACAAGCCGTGCCGACGTCAAGTATTCCTTGACTGAAAAATGCGCAAATTGGACAACGGGGGAATCATCATCCAGCTTGACGATGGCAAGCAAGCTGGAGCACATCGATATCACAGCGTGTGTTGGGTCTTCTGGACGCCAGTCGGCAAGAAATGTGGGTGTTGGACCGGCCTCAAAATCAAATGCGAGAAACTCCGCAAGCTCCCTGACACGAAGTGGACGGGAAGCTGCTGCGACACACTGAAAAAGGCGGTGCGCATATTCCCGGTTTTGCTCGTCGATTTCTTCCAAACTGCGTGCATATGTCTCGTCCAGCGTCTCTGGTAATTCGTCAAGAGCACGCCGAATTCGTCCTGGAATGCAGCGGCGGAGGTAGATCAGTTGACAGAACACCCAACGGAACCTATATTACAGATCTGAATGAGGGAGATAAGTAATAGTAGTTTGGATTACTTACATGCCGTCGGCTTTCTTTGTGAGCACATCAATCACCAGTTGTTTGTCCGTCGCCTTCCACCTTCGCACCTCAGGTTTCGTGTGAATGAAGAACTTGATATATTCGGCAATGTCCTCGACTTGCCCACTCTCGCCGTGGAGGGAAACGGAACAGAAAGCTAGGGGCTCAAGGACGGGCACGATGTCGGCCTCTGGTCGGCTTGTGACACAAATCCGCAAATTCGGAATGCGTAAATTGACGAGCTCCTCTACAAGCTCCAATACTTTCTCACGAGGGTATAACAAACCAGTTGTTGTCGGACATTCGTCAAGGGCATCAATGATGATGTGGGCTGTGGCTTTCCCTTGTAGCTTCAGCATGTCTTTCAGACAGCCTAATAGTTCGCTGTCGCTGGCATGTTGCGAACCGTTATCATGGGCCTCATAGAAATTAGAAAGAATGGCGGAGTAGGCGTTGGATTGTTCACAAAGCTGGACCAAGAGTGATGAGAGTAGGCCACGCCGGTCCTTCTTTTGATCCTCCCTGAAATCGAAATAAAAGAATGCAAGTGACGCGAGCCCAGATTTCTGCAGGACACGGATGTCCTCGATGATTGCAGAACTAGCCAATAACATAAGCTCTTGAATACAAACTATCGAGAGATTATCGCACCAAATGACGCTCTTTCCTGCACCCGCTGCAGGGACAGCAATCGTCAGTCTCAGGAGAGAATATATCTACGAAATACTAACGTTTCCCATTAATCCATAAGAGAGAACTTGGACCAGAACATTTCCATTCCGCATAAGCGTCACCATCGATCCACCATGTTCCAGTTCCACTGTGTCGAGATTCACAAGCAAGGTTGTAATTCTTCCAGGGATCTGGAGGTGAAAGCCACTGCCGAACGTCTTGCCGCAATTTGTTGCCTGTAAGTGGCACTCAGTGTTCCTGGTCGTCTATGTGGATGGGAGATAACCCACGTTCTGCCTTGTTTATTTTGCTTACGATTTCTTGAATAGATTCTATCATCCAGTCAGACATTGTATATGCCATTTATCGCCAGCCAATGTGAAACATACGGTTACATACCTAGTGCACCAGACATACGTTCTACCAATTCGTTTCCTTCTGCATCTAGTCATATGATAGTTCAGCAGCAAGCGAAGAAGATGACAATAGGGGTTTTCACCATCCATGACAACCCTCCTATGACGGACCAGTCCGTAAACAACTTCGAGAGTCTGAGCTGCGGTCGCCCGAACCTCGTCCAGAGTGAGCCGATCCAATCTCTGGAGCGTCGCCTCAATCTCATTCTCTCCCCGAAGCTTCTTCACAAATTTCTCTGTCTTCCATTGAGCCGAGTGTCGGCGTACCAACCGGAACGAACTCACTAAATCGACTTTGCTTGACCTGCTTAGTCGCAAGAGCGAGCGTGGAGAGAAGTTCCACCATTATCTTCACTAGAACATTGGTCAGGACTGGTGTCGGAGGGACTCCGGAATAAACGCCGAGTCTGCTGAGGAAGTTCTCAAAGGACGCAAACAAATCTACTAGCGCGTCGTAACTAGAACTGATGTCTTTGACCGCCTGCGGGGCTTGGATGTCACAGAGATATGAAGATGGGATCGGAGATGTGGACATACGGCAAGTAGGATGGCGATGCCAGCGAATATTGCTTTTGCAGGTGGGAATGGCTGTAGAAAGGCGATTAGGAACAACTCACCCCGATGAATAATTTTGGATGTACTAGACCGATACCCTCGCCAAGGACGGTGCTGTTGGACAGGGTGTATAGGACGCCAACTGAAGACTTGACGGATTTGATGAGTTTTCCATCGTCTCCTCTGAACTTGCAAAATATCTGTGCTTGTTCTTGAAGAATGGCGTTGATGGATTCCACGGAGTCGCATGTTTCGAGTTGCTTGGCAAGGGGATGTTCAATCAATTTGCACCCGGTCTGAGTTTGGTATTCGTGGAGAGCGGCGTTGAAGAGGTCCTGAAAGGATGAAGAGGGTTGACTCATATCAGAAACGGAAAAAGGCCGAGGAAAGAGAAGTATTCCGCAGAGGACAAAAGGTGGATGGTGGTGGTAAAGGGTTGAGTGAGGGGAGGCGCACCGCCTTGCGATCGATAAGGATAGTCGCCGAGGAGAGTTTCCCACAAGGATACACACTCGGTAGTTTGTCAATTGGGTTAGCGCTAGGTGATTGCCTAGAATAGCCTCACTAAGGACGAAGCGCTCAAGCGTATCTCACGTGGACATTGTTGCTGCGAGGATATAAGTGTCGCCCGAGGAAAACGCATACGAGACGGGGCGGGAGAGGGAGATAAGCTTAGTGATCGATGCAAGGTTATCGAAGGAAGCCAGGGATGGGAATTGTGCTCAAATAAATATCACGCACAATGCTTCTAGAGATGAGACAGAGAAGAACTGATAATAATTAAAGGCGGAACTCGAGGACAATATAAGTAAGTAGACACGACGAGATACCCAGGGACACAAGGCATGAAGGGTTGTAAGAATATGAGATTGAGGGGAATGCGGCATGGCATTAATGCATGTTGACTGTCCTGAGCATCGAGAGTGGAAGTGGTGGTGGAAGGAGGTGGTCTGGGCTGCGCTTGAGGCATGGCTACGTGCCCGACGCAGGCGTCATCTCGGAGAAGCAAGCGTAAACAATGATATAAAACGGAGGGGTAGTGTGAGCGGGGTAATAGGGGGGGTAATAAGGGGCATTGAAGATATCATCCATTGAAAAGGGCGAACGCAAGCGTCACGGTGAAATCGCGGGCGCAAGGCATCCGGTGTGACGGAACCTGAAAGCACTGGACATCCAAAAGAATCGAAACGTGGAGGGTTTCAGCACATCGGCTACAAATGCTGGTGAGAGACGGGCTGAGACGATAGGAGGCCTGAGAGTTTGGTTGGTTGTCGTCAATACAGTAACTACTAAAGTAGAAAGTCATCTAGTCATCATCCAGACTTGCAGAATGGCCACGAAGACGCGTCGTGAGGGCATCGGACGGTTCGATTTCGGATCTCAGACCAGGGGAACAGATGGCATCGGTGATCGACATGAGCGATTCCTCGCGGGTGGGAGGGGCGTGGGGCTTGCGCATCCTCTTCTGTTGTTGTTGTTGTTGCTGCTGCTGCTGCTGCTGTTCTTGTTGTTGTGAGAGCAAGAGCTGTTTCTTGTAGGTCTGTGATGGGATCGGGCCAGATGTCAGCATTCGATTAACATGACGAAGGCAAAAATACCGCTACGGCAGCATTCGTCACTCTCTTGCTCGGAGAAAGGTCTTGCGTCAGAGCGGCACCGAAAACACTTAGATCGGCTGGGTCGACGCCCTCTACCAGTAGATCTTGCCGTCGCGATACGTACCTAGGTACAGTGCGGAAATTAAGAAGGGGGTCCACGTTACATTAGGAAACGAGGACGTGTACACCCACTTTTGTCGGGTGTCTTCGGGAACGACCACATATTCCTCAAAGGGATCGAAGAACACAGCGTGCTCGTTAGCCTATGGAATGCAGACACGTCAAGGGGTTATTGAGTAAAATCAAAAGGGACATCAACGTACCAGTTGTATCACTTGTATGAGTCGCTTGAGCACGTCTTTCTCCACGTGGGGTCCAAGTGGGACGAATGCACGTTGGTGCTGTCTTACCGCACATTGTTGAGTCCAGCCAATCCAACCCACTCACGAATGAAATTTCAACGCGTACTGAGGTCCAGGATAGCGGAGAGGGGAATACGTCCACCTCCGTAACGGCCGTCTTGGCAAAGTTCGCTCAAGGCGAGGGAGACTCCTACCAAACCGACCAGTGATCGACATCAATAAGCCTATCTATCACACAGCGACGAACGCACCGCGCAGATAAGACCAAAACACTTTCTTCTGGTTTGCGCATCCACCGCCCTCAGCACCACCCCTCTTTATCACGAAGAACCTTCGCTTCGTTGTCGTCACACGTCAACACGCCACGCGGGGCAGTAAAACCGGTGAGGAGCGAGCGCCAGGAGGGGTTGACGTTGGCAACGGCCGACTGGAGATAGGCAAGAACCATCATTTCCAGAGTGCGCCGCGACGCCGCCCAGCAAAAAGGCGGCGATGTCGCGCAGGCACAGGAGGAGAATGCGACGCGATTCAAGTTCCTTCGCGGAGCCGGCACCGCCAATGCTGCATTCGATGGGGGGATGGGGAGGAGTGTAAGCAGGTTGGAATTGGGGTCACCTTTGTTGTCGTCATCGCCCCTGCTGCGGCAGTGGTGGCCGTCATGTCCACGGCGGGCGCAGGGCTTTTCGTTCTGTTGGTTGGAGGGGGGTTATGAAAAGGTTTGATAGTAAACTTTTTATCGTTTTGGCCACAGGGATTTCTGTGTCAAACCACCAGGTAATAGTGCGTTCAAAGACACAAATCGGAAGGATGATTCGTCGCCTTTCAATAGATTGTGGACGTACAATCGGACATATGGTGTGACGGTGGACGATGTTCCACCAGTGGTACAGTATTCTCTCGCTCCCGGACATAAACCCAGTCAGGTCGATAACGGTTCGAGTGTTGCGCCACTCTGCGGCATGATTGACCCCGTTGGATAGATAGTTCGATGGCTACTGTTTGCGGAGAGATTCATGGAGATACTTCCGCATGAGAGGTGGGGATTGGGATGCGGCCGTCATGGTGACGATCACCAAAAGGGTATAGAAAAGGCTTGATGCCTTCAATTACTGTAATCTATTCGTGATCTAATAATCCATGCGAGAGATACAGTACAGTCCATTCGCCCGAACGAGCCCTGTCGCCTCGCCTGAGTCGCCTCATTCATCTAGTAGTAGTCGACAATCAATTCACATGATGAAAGCATCTGCCCAATGCCTCAATACACCCTCTCCGATCTTGTGGAACTCGAAATTTTGCATGTCGCGTGCAATAATCGTCGCGTGCGAGTTACGTACATCAGCGATGTACGCACGTTCCTTCTTGAGCTGCGGCAATCCATTCAAAACTTTTGCCATTTTTCTCTGCGCAGGAGTAACGCGCGGGCTCTTCTTCGACGTCTTCGTGCTCTCCTGTGACTGAATGGGGGTGGGGTCATCCATGATATCAACGACCATATCCTCGACCTCGCGCTCGAGCTGTGCAAAGATATGGACAAGTCGCTCGGTCGTTGAAGCATCCTCAGCCTCTAGGACCTTAATGCGGGTGCGAGACTGGCGTGATGAGATGGTGAGCCTGACTAGTGCAAGGCCGATGAACGCAGGGAACAAAATTGGGAGCAGAGCCAGTGTAACCTGTCAGAGGACCATTTATATGGCTCGTCTGCGCAACGTTCATGTGTATACTCACCATGTTGAACGGAAATGGAGCTTGAAGGCGAGGCGGAAGCGGAGGCCTGTAAGATTTGAACCACTCCCACGAGAAGAGACGAGCAGTTTCACGTTTGGGGGGCGGGGTATCGGGTATGGTGAAAGATTTGATAATTGGGAAGTATTTCTCCTCATAATCCCTAACGGGGAGTGAGTGCGCATATTGGTGGACTGCGGAACAACATACACTGTGAGCCCGTCAGTGCTATGGTTGAGGAATGGGTCCTCAAGATCCACATATGCGGTCATATAGGGAACTGTCAAGTCGTTGATGCTGCATACACGATGAATCCGCGTGCCAGCTGTGGCTGATGATAAAGGGACTTACGCATTCGCGTATATCCGAATATGGGGGAACAGCTTGAGACCTTGAAAGAACACGTATTCTGGGCTGACCGTCAGTAGACCAGGACTGATCAAAGAAATGCTCCTTACCCGGATCTGCCATGACTTCTAACAGACCTTTCCCTGTCTTGGACCATTTATCCACGCCGTAAAACTGTTCCCCAGTTCTACTGAGAAACCTGGGCCCAAAGATTGAACCGAGTCTTGAAAAAAATGAAGGATAGCGAAGTAGTCCAATGTGAGGGGTTGCTATAGTGTTAAAATTGACTGGGGTGACGGTGGCAAAGAACTTGCGCTGATGGAGAATGCTGTATGAGGGATAGATTCCTGTCGAATAAGTGGGCTAATAAGGGCAATGAACGACAAAACACACCCAACAACATAGCGCGCTAGCAATCCTCCCATGCTATACCCTGTAACAGAGAAGCGAGTTACAATTTTGCCCTCACTCTCTAGTTTCTCTATTTCTTGCAAAATCTGCAGGAAGGCAATTAAAGATGTTATAAGTCAACGATGAATAGATATACTCGCCTCAGCAGCGACCCGTTCACCCCCCCAGTCTATGCCATCATAGGTACTCTCAGCCTGGTTAGTCTCCGGAAGCATTATATGAAGTGCCGGTTCATCCGACTGGGTCGATGCCTCGATACGTGTCTCCTTCATGATGCGGTGCATAGAGGCGAGATTTTGTGTGGTTCCCCACATCCCGTGAATGAGAACGAGTAGGTGGACATTCTGGTTGGACATGGTAACTGGGGGGAGAGCTCATCGTAAGCGGTGGGTGGAATGAAGGGGGTTTATATGAAGGTGTTAATCAGCTTGATTACGTGAAACAGTGCGGCCGCGATGGACACGCATTGTCAGCCTGGACATTGCCGGGCAGAGTCGTGGCGCAGCACATGCCACGCACGCCTGTTAGGGCCATTTCCCCTCTTCCGCTCCAGCTTAAGTACTACTCTCTTCCACTTGCACTCTCCTTATAACTTATACAAGCTTAAGTCCGTGCCTCTGGTGCGGCTGCTCGCAAGCTCGCACCCAGCCTACAGCAACAGACTTCAGCTTGTTGGGGGCTCCGCCCCCAAACCCCCAGCTTATCCACTGGGTTATGTCTTAGTGTCACTCCACTTCTATTTTGGAAGAAAAAAGAAGACCATCACACATTAAATGTTTACTGTATAGATTTACAGTAAGCTAAAACAAAGATTAATTAAATGGAATGCCAAATATAAAATAATAAAATAATAAAATTGTTTATAGTAAGAGCTTGATTAAGTGAAAAAACAAAGGCATTGTCATGAACCGTGATGGTGGAATGCGAAATCTCAAGACACGTGACCGTGGGAATCAAATGTTACCCTGTCACACCTTGTCACACCCTCGAGTCACACAAATGTGACATGTGACAAGTCACGCAATATGTCACACTAGTCACACGTGATCGGTCATGTGACGATGCATGTGACCTAGTACATGACCTCAAGCCTGAAGACACATACGATTGGCTAGAAGACAGTCGAAGCCCAAAGAAATCTACCGGAACAACAATACCCCTGGAGAGAGTTCTGCCATTGGCTGGAATACCATGGAACCCCACAGATTACTGCAGAAACGCACGGACCATGTCTACAGGTTATTGCCATTGGAGGGCTATAATTAACCCTTCTAGAGCATTCTGCACACGGACATTATTGTGCAATCAATCATGCCATGTCTGATTATGGTTAGATTAACCAGCCCACTGTCGCTTATGTAACACCCTGTCCCTACAGTATATAAGACCCATGAAATACAAAGGCAATCCTTAGATTGTCCACTTGGCTTTTCTGCCTTGTTCCACGTACTCCCTTGCCTGCCATTGCCTCTAAGCCATTCCTAGTGCGCTTTCTCCTTGTCTTCAAGATCACCCTTAGCATCATCGCGCCCAAGCCCACTCAAGAACCCCTGATACGTCGTATTACTCTTGCAGAAGTAGTACGTTCGTAACACCTATCATACACTGTCAGCATGATGTGGGTATCAGTAATTGAACCAGAGTCATCAGTCAGTGGTACAGTAAGAGTCTCAGTCAGCCAGTCCAAATTGATGAGTCAGGCGTACATAGTATGAGTCATGGGATCACATGATCCCAGCCAGTCCATCGGTCCACAGAACACCTCGCTTCCCTCCATACCAGAAGCAGAGCTTATCACCACCCTCCCCTCAAAGAAGTGCTTCCACACACTTAGTCGGATCCCTTGTTATCGCCGGGGACATAATTGTGGTTGGGTGAGGGGGAGCGAGGAGCATAGGAGGGGCTTGCATCATCGAGCTCTTCTTGCACAACTTGTTCAATGGCCTGTGTTACCGTCCCCTCGACCCTGGGACTTCCCCCCCTCAATCGACGGAGATATCAGTCGTGCGGACGACCCAATGGAGTTGGATGACCCCGAGTAATGGTAAGATCGGACTAGTGTTATTAGTATACGCCTCCCCTGATGTGGACGGACTACATGAGTCGCCTGGTGACTCACCCCCTATGTACGTGACTCCCAGCCCGTATCGTCGTGTCCCATGCCCTGTGCCCTGTGCCCCGTACCCTGTACCCTGTAGTAGTATAAGTACGACTCCATAGTGACTCTAAGTCGCTAAGTTGAGTCTCCTGTCCGTCTTACGACAGCAATATCATCTATTCTCCACTCTCAGCCAGAAGGCGGCCGCTAAGAGCCTTGTCACCATCACTCCGAGTCTACACATTATCGTTGCATAAGCAGCAGTGACATTAGACTCAACTTTCTTACCATCACGGAGGCCCCACCCAAGGAATACCTCACGGACTTTGGGGACGACGACAAACCACCAAAGAACGCGCACCTACGCAGAATCGACAAAGGAGTCATCCCCGGATACAACGGGATAGCAATACTATACCACCCTGATACGACCAAGAAGGCACAGGACTGCATAGACGGAACCCACGTCTGGATACACAACGAGAAAGGATTCCTCACCCAAGTCTACCTCGAGGAAGACAGAGACAAATTCAAACTAGTGCGAGGACCCAGAAGACCTGACATCGAGGCTCACAATGAGCTGAACGCACAAGAGAGACACCGACACAGACATGAAGGAGGAACATTCCTACCCATCCCACTTGACTCCGACGACGACACCGAGGACAACACACGACCTCCATCCCCCGTCTCCACAGACCAACAACCCAACTCACCTACCACAGACAAAGAACCCACAGAGGATCACACCAACACCATCATCAGAAACTCCCCACTCATCGATACTCGACCATTTGCATCACTGATATGCGAGCACACTATGGCAACCACTACAGCAACCGCCACTACCACCACCACAACTACCAAACCGAAGATAGTGGCCTCTGTGCAGAAGAAGCTAGACACGGCAATGAAGCGACAGCCGAGCAACAACCCCGGAGGAGGAGGAGGCAACCCCGGAGGGGGAAGCAACCCCGGAGGAGGAGGCAACCCCGGAGGAGGGGGAGGCAACCCGGGAGGAAACCCCGGAGCCCCCAACCCTCCGGCGGCACCACCCATGCCCCCGGCCAATCAAGACGCCCGCCTCATGGGGAGCGCCCCCATGGAGTTTGACAGAGACCGAGCGAAGGCAGACCAGTTCATAAACGAACTGCAACACTACTTCCGTGTAAACGCCACGGTCCCCGGCCTCCAATCCTGGATCCGCCGCGTAGCAATAGCACTAACATTTATCAAAGGCCCAACAGTAGACGAATGGGCCCTCAACCAAGGAGACTGGGTGGACCGACTGGACCCACTCATTGAAGACGTCCCCGACGTCTGGGTACACTTCCTGAACGAGTTCCGGAACCAGTTCCAGGACACCCAGGCCGAAGAGCGAGCACACCTCCAAATAGAAAACATGAAAATGAAGTGGCCCGACGTCGATCAGTACATCCAAGACTTCGAGAGAGTCGCTCGAAAGGCCGAATACCCGCTCACGGCACCCGCAACAGTCAGATACTTCCTGAAAGGACTAACCAAATCCATCGTCAATGACATAGTCAAACCCCCCAAGGTCAACACCTATGGAGAGATCAAACAACGAGCAATCGACAGCGTGGCGTCCCAACTCCTCATCTACGAAATGTTCAAACAAGATAAAAATACCACAAGCCGACCACCGTCGTCGTGCTGGAATCGATTTGCACAACCCAACCCCACCAATCAGCAACCCAGCCGCCCCAACATCCGAGGATATAACTCCACCAACGCCCCTCGCCACCTGAACAACGCCCCCGTCCCAATGGATGTCGACGCAGACCGAGCGTGCACCAACCGAAATAACAACTGGAGGAACCGGAACCCCCAAGGAAGGACAGTCCAAATGCAAGACGAACAAGGGAACGTCTACCAAGTAAACGTCGCCCAAACCCAACCGACCGATAGGAACCCCCGCAGCGCTGACCGACCCCCCCGCGGCGCCTGCTACGAGTGCAACCAAGTCGGGCACTTCGCATGCAACTGTCCCAACCGAAAGAAGAAACTGCACATAGCCACGGCACAACTGGTCGACTGGATGTCAGACACCACGAACCCTAACAAGAACCCAGTGGACGAAATAGCCACCAGATTAGCAGCCATGTCCACTGACCAACGAGACCAAGTAGCAGCACACTTCGGAGGAGGGATAGTAGCAGCCGAGGAAGAGGGTTTTCAGGACGCCTAACCAGTTCGGCCTTGGTTAGGGCATTAAGTACAAGGAGCGTGTATCTATCGAACCGTTGATCAATGACAATTTGTGTATATTTAAACTCCTTGTTCAAGAGGGCCGAAACCTCTGCACTACTAGACTCCGGCGCCACGGAGAACTTCATCAACCCCAATTACACGAGAGAACTCAAGCTCCCAATTGAAGAACTGGCAGAACCCCGCAAGGTGTTCAACGTGGACGGGACACAGAACCGCCACGGACAAATCACCCACTACACTGACCTAGACGTACGAACGGGTGACCAAACGTGCACAATGCGCTTCTTCCTCACCAACCTAGGCGAGCAGAAAGTAATCTTAGGCTACCCATGGTTCGCCGCAGTCCAACCAGCCATCGACTGGGCAAAAGGATGGATCGCCTACAAACAACTACCCGTTGTTATCAAAGCCAGAATCAAGCGAACAACAGCAAAAATCCACACCGCCACAGCGTCAGACCGACAAACATTAGCTTCAAAGCTATCCGAGAAACACACGACCCAATCCTCACCGATCCCAAAGGAATACCGCCGACACTCATTCGTGTTCAGCAAAGCAGAATCAAAACGATTCCCGCCACCACGAGAATGGGACCATGCTATAGAGCTAAAACCAGGCCACCCAGAAAACATGCCAGGAAAGGTGTATGCCCTGACCCAACCAGAACAAGAGGCACTCGCAACATTCCTCCAAGAGCACCTCGATAAGGGATACATCACCGAGTCCAAAAGCCAGTTTGCAGCCCCATTCTTCTTCGTCAAAAAGAAAGACAGGAAGCTCCGACCAGTACAGGACTACCGAAAGCTCAACAAATGGACCCGCCGAAACGCCACGCCACTCCCACTCATCCCCGAACTCATAGCAAGAGTCAGAGGAGCCAGCCTATTTACCAAATTCGATATCCGCTGGGGATATAACAACATACAAATACGCGACGGAGACCAATGGAAAGCAGTGTTTATCACAAACCACGGTCTCTTTGAACCACAGGTGATGTTCTTCGGGATGACCAACTCCCCAGCCACCTTCCAGACCATGATGAATGCGCTGTTCAGAGAGGAACTCCGACAAGACTGGCTGTCGATTTACATGGACAACATCCTCATACACACCCGATCAGACCTCCCATACCACCGAACAAGAGTCCACCAAATCCTCGACAAGCTGCATAAGCACGACCTCTTTCTCAAACCAGAGAAGTGCGTCTTCGAGCAAAAAGAAGTCGAATTCCTAGGCGTCATCTTGGGCCACAACACCATCCGTATGGACCCAGCCAAGGTACAAGGAGTAGCAGACTGGAAACCCCCACGAACAGTCCGAGACATCAGAGCCTTCCTGGGATTCACAGGATACTACCGATACTTTATCAAAGACTACTCAAAGATTGCAAGGCCACTAATTCACCTCACCAAGAAGGCGACACCATTTGCATGGGGAGAAGCCCAAGTTAAAGCCTTCGAGACCCTCAAGAAACACATGTGTCAAAACCCGATCCTGTACCAACCCGACTACACCAAACCATTCTTCCTAGCCACAGACGCGTCCGCGTACGGTGTGGGAGCCGTACTCTTACAGGAGGGAGACAAACACCCCAGGAAAACCTCACCAACCAAACACCCTATTGCTTACTACTCCGCAACATTCACCCCAACCGAACGCAACTACAACATCTACGAAAGAGAGCTCCTGGCACTAATGAAAGCCCTAGCCCACTGGCGACCCCACCTAGCAGGATCAACAATCCCAGTCACAGTCCTCACCGACCACGCAAACCTAACCTTCTGGAAGTCCCCACACAAGGTAAACCGTCGAGTAGCACATTGGTTCGCAGAACTCCAGGAATACCACCTGAAGATCCAACACGTGCCAGGGAAACTCCATACCTCAGCAGACCTCCTCTCCCGACCCCCAGGAGTGGACAGAGGCAAAACAGACAACCAAGACCTAACCCTCCTCCACCCAGACACCTTTATCAGACTATCCACCACCGAAGATCGCAAGGATGAATGGTGGGAACTAGAACGACAAATAGGGACAGCACAGCGAAAGTACCCCGCTGAAATCGCAGGATGGATCAAATGCCACAAGGCAACCATGACCCACTCGCACAATGACAATAACTTAAAGCACTGGCGCATACAAGGCAGAATTGCTGTTCCACCAGACAACACCTTGAAAAAGGAAATCCTCCACCAATTCCACGACCTGGAAATCAGAGGACACCCAGGGCGAGATCCCACCATCACGATTATCTGCCGACACTTCTGGTGGCCAGACATGAACGAATGGATCGCACAATACGTAAGGGGGTGTGCCAAATGCCAACAGAACAAGAACCTCACAAAACGGACAAAAGTACCCCTCTATCGCATCCCCACACCGACCAACACACTCCCATTCCAGATCGTAGCGATGGACCTGATCACCCAGCTCCCGACCAGCAACAGATACGACGCCATCCTTATGATAGTAGACCACGGATGTACGAGAGCGGCCGTATTTCTGCCTTGCAAAACAACAATCACTGGACAAGAAGTGGCCAAACTATACTACAACAACGTCTACCGATGGTTCAGCCTACCCAACAAGGTCATATCTGACAGAGACCCCCGATTCACATCCTTCTTTGTGAAAGCACTCGCCCAACAACTAGGGATCAAACAAAACGTGTCTTCAGCGTTTCACCCCCAAACAGACGGACTATCAGAACGGACGAATCAGTGGGTAGAGCAATACCTCCGCCTGACCACCAACAGCGCCCAAACCGACTGGAGCGATTGGCTGGGAATAGCTACCACGGTGCACAACAATCACAAAAACGCCACCATCAACATCGCTCCATCAGAAGCACTCCTTGGCTACATGCCTCGCCTACACCCCATGGACCCCCCTCCATCACTAAACCAACACATGGAAGACAGGAAGCAGACCGCCCTCGAAAGGCGTGCACAAGCAATCGAGGCTATCAACTGCACCGCCCATCAGACGCCACCACCCCAGTTCAACGTGGATCAAGAGGTCTGGCTCGAGGCGAAGAACCTCCGATTACCCTACCAGACCCCCAAACTGGCCCCCAAACGACACGGCCCCTTTCGCATCAGCAAACAAGTGTCACCGGTGGCGTATCAACTCCGACTACCCGATGCCTGGAAGATCCATGACGTGTTCCACGCCAGTCTCCTCACCCCTTATCGCGAAACGCCACAGCACGGCCCCAACTATATCAAACCACCCCCCGAACTGATCGAGGGCAAACACGAGTACGAAGTCGAGGCTGTCATTAATCACCGTCTCTACGGGAAGCGGAGGACCCTACAATATCTCCTCAAATGGAAAGGGTACCCAGATGCAGACAACACATGGGAACCGGCCGTCCAAGTACACGCCCCCGCGTTGATCGAGGCATACCATCAAAGACGCCTGCTCGAACAACCGCATAAAAGGACAGGCCTGAGGACTCGAAGTAGCATCCTCTCCCCACACTCCAAACCATTATGTCCCATCAGATCATCCACATTTCCCCCGTCGAAGACAACAACTATGCCCCTGCCTCGCCCACCAACTCCTATGCCTCCACCGAGGCCCTCTTCATCCCCGCCCCGGGAACCCCCTATCAGACGACCGGTTCAAATGGAACCCTTCCTCTTGTTGAGGACCCCGCGCCCACTAACGCAGCACGGGTCCTTGCAATGGACCTCGCTGTCGGCACTACACAGCCAGCCATACCCCTGTCACCCCGAGCCATTAGTGCTGTTGTCGAAGGACAAACCAACGCCCTCACGACTCCAATTCTCCTCTGCATGGTCCGCAGTCTCATCATCACCGCCAAGCACACCGAGGACCGGATGGAAGCCGTTAGGATCACGGCCAAGGAACAAGCCGCGGAACTCGAGCAGAGCCAAGACCAGCACAACGTCCTCGCCCTCGGCGCCAGAACCCTCCAAATCGAATGCAACACCAAGACCGAAGCCCTCCGCGTCGCCAACCTCACCATCTGCAACCTGGTCAACCAACCCGTGAGGGCGGATATTCACCAGGGTATCCAGTCTGAACCCCCTACGGGCTTTATCGAGAACAACGGCCAACTGCACTACTTCTCCATCCCCCTCCAAGGCGGCAGCAACGACCGCCACATCGCCCCCTACATCCAGCTTCTCGACGGCCCTGTTCCCCGCGCCGCTGGTACCCTGGGAGGCCCTGACGACCCTGTCTTTACTACAGAGGTCTACGCCCAGCCCAGCTCCAATGTCGGTGTTGCCAACCCGCCGGTACCCAAGTGGCTACTCCGTGCCATCGACGGAGACTCTGAGATCTTCGATGCCTTCGCATTGGAGGTCCAGGATACGACCCAGGACTGGGGTCTCTACACCGACATCTGTCGCTACCACCACACCGACGTCGAGCTCACCAACATCGCCTCCCGCATCCGCGCCCTCGAAGCTGAAGAGGCCGAGACCCGCAACACCCTCGCCAACTGCCGCTGCCGCCTCTGCGCTGCCAATGCCGGGGTGATAAGCTCCGCCTCTGGTACGGCGAGAGGTGAGGTGTTTGACGGACCGACGGACTGGCTGGGATCACGTGATCCCATGACTCCCCTACGATACACGCGTGGCTCACCGACTGGACTGGATGACTGAGACCCCTTATTGTACCGATGACTGATGACTCTGAGTTGGCTGACTGATACGCACATCATGCTGACAGTGTACGATACGATGACTGAGCATGACTGATGGACTGACAAACCGACTTACCAATCGGTTATAGGACTATTAGTCATACATGATTCGAACCTGTATATATACGACTCTGTACGAACAGTTGAGCCTTAAGCTCGACTTTGCTTTGCAATCGCAGCCTCTTGTACACTCCTGTCTACTGCGCGGCCCCTCTCTACACTTCCATCTACCTTTGAAGGTCCTTAAAGGCGGACCTTTGCCTTCGAAGCTTAGTGATTGGGCTATACCAATCAACGCGCATCTCAGGAGTCTGAACACGTGCCCCGGCACGCTTCGGACCGCACACCTTCCTGAACCGTCAGGTGTGCACGAAGCCCCGCTGCTGGGCTTAACACAAGTCGAGCTTCTCTTAGCCAACCTGGCTGATATACTACTCGACCTTGGAAGAAAGCGAAAGCTCTCAAAGAGCCCCGACATCCGGTTCAGAAATAGAACCACCGACGACCTCCCTACAGAGATACAGGGAAAAGCCTCCTGGCAAGAATCACGGACCGAGGGACGATCAGCATATCACCTCAAAGAAGGGTTATACACATACCCTGTTGAATACATCAACGGAACCTGGTACCGCATCAGTTGGACTATCGACGAGTGCTACGAAGTTAGCAGAGACGACGAGATCCGAGACCCTCACAAATCGGGACTAGGAACTAAAAGCCAACCGTTCCTGCTCGCCCCAGATCTCGAACGAATCCACACAGAAGTCACACAAGGAAGTGACGAAGCACCAGAAGTAAAAACTGTTTCACCAGCGTCAGACCCAGACATCCCCACAACCGACTTAGCTCACGCACCAGTCATCGAACGACTCACAGCAGCAATGGCAGCAATCGCCGTAGCCCATGTACAACCAGGACAAGTAGTCGGACCAGCACAAGCCCAACAACCTGCAGGAGGACAACCAGCAGGAGGGCAACCCCAACAACCCGGAGGACAACCACCCGCCGGAGGACAACCACCCGCCGGAGGACAACCAGGCGGCGGAGGAGGCGGTGGAGGAGGAGGCGGTGGAGGCGGTGGAGGCCCACCAGCAGCAGGACAAG
>WHVB01000078.1:0-49181 GCA_015178965.1 Russula ochroleuca
TTCACTTCTGCCGTGTCCTGAACATCACATTCGCTTTCCCAGGTAAACGCAATCTGCCGAAGCAAACCTCGCGCGGAACCCCTTTCCCTTCCTCGAACTTGACATCATAAGTCGCCACAATATGGGCAAACAGCGTCTTGAGTTCATTGACCGCAAAGAATCGTCCGGGACTGATACCAAATAGTGACAGGTTAGATCAAGCATCATAAACCACCGGCAGGAGCTCTTACCAGGCGTGTTGCCCGAATCCAAAAAACATATGTTCGCTGGACGTAGATACGGCTTGATGCTTGCTTGTCATGCTACCGCTTTCAGTCTCACGAAGCTTCGAAAAGCGAAATCCGTCAAATTCATTGGCATTTGGATAGATTCTTTCATCTGTATGAGCGGCACTGGCCGGCATTGCGACAAATGTGCCCGCGGGAACAGCCACACCATTGGAAAATGTGAACGGGCGCAACGCTAGACGGATGAAGGGAACTGGAAAGAAGCGGGGAGCAAATCAGTATCTCGTACTTAGGACGCTGGGGAAGGAATTCAACGAACGGATGGTGAAACCATCAACCCGCAGGGTCTCCCGGATGAAACTTAGTGGGCGGGAAGGTTTATGGGAAGGGGTAGTACGCAAGAAAGTTAGAGGCACGCAGGGAGGACAGAACGAACGAGACGGATTGGATTAACATTCAGCTAGGCGCACATCGCGCTATATAAGCTATTACATGTTATTGTGCTACATGTCTCGTACTGGTAATAATAAGCCCTATAGTAAGGTACCAAAGTGAGTTGCGTTTGCTATTATAGTAAGCGGCGCGTGATAGGGATAATGGGGACACGTGTCCATTTGGGTGGGGCATGCTTGAGTCAAGTGTATAGTAAGAATAGGGGAATGGGACATGGCAGAAGAGTAAGACAAAGGAAGGGAGATAACAAAGGGGATTGGCTGAGCGTACAGTAATGGGCGCGAGGCCCCGTAACAGGGTCCAAAAATTGGCTTTGGGGTCTGTTCCAGACAGAGCCCCGGGGCGAGGTGTTGCATCGAGGGGTGCTTGCGCACAGACCCGCGATGCGACAAATTCCACCACTCCCCCTCAAACGCGACGTAACCCGAGGGTACACGAATGCGATGAGACCTTCCACTTGGGTAAGGATTTGGTGAGAAAGTCCGCTGCCATATCATCTGTGGGACAGTAGATAAGCGTGATAGTCTTCTCAGCGATAACCTGGCAAATGAAATGATAACGGATATCAATATGCTTAGTCCTCGCATGATAGTTGTCGTCCATCGCGAGCTTGATCGCAGCCTGGTTGTCGCAGTGGATCGTTGTGGGGGTGGTTGGGAGCGGGAAGAGCTCGAAGATGAGCCTGCGAAGCCAGATGGCCTCCTTAGCCGCGTGCATTGCCGCAACATACTCGGCCTCTGCTGTTGATAAGGTGACGATCTCCTGCTTGTGTGAGTACCAGGAAACTGCGCCTCCATCGATAAGAAACGCATATCCTGAGATCGCGTGACGATGCTCCTCAGAGGCACCATCTGCATCAGTGTAGCCCACGAGATCCTGCTTGTCTCTGCCGTAAGTAAGTGCGAAGGTTCTGGTGCCAGCCAGATAGCGAAAGACCCGTTTGACGGCCTCCCAATGGGTGGAACCGGGGTTGTCGAGAAAGCGAGAGAGGGCAGAGACGGCGTGAGTGATGTCAGGACGAGTGGTGACGGACACATACATGAGACTTCCGATTGCCTCGCGATAAGGCACTTTCTCCATGCGTGCGGCTTCAGTGGCGTCAGAGGGAGATTCCAGGCGAGAGTAGTTGATGCCGGGGATCATAGGAGTGCTGAATGACTTGGCATCTTCTAGCTTGAAGCACGCGATGATAGAGTCGATGTAGGATGTTTGGGAAAGGGAGATAGTGTGCGCAGATCGATCGTGAGTGATCTTGATACCCAAGAACCAGTGAATAGGTCCTAGGTCGGTGAGGGTGTAACAAGCGTTGAACTTGCTCTTGTACTCAGTGATAAGAGATGGGGAACTGCCTGTGAGCGCGCAGTCATCGACGTGGATGGCGAGAATAAGGATGTGATCACCGATCTTGGCGAAGAATACGCCGGGGTCTGCTGAGGTAGCGCGGAAACCCAGATCAGCGAGAGAGCGGGACAGTGCCTCGTACCACTTCCTCCCGGCTTGCTTGAGCCCATACAGCGACTTCTGAAGTCGTTTGACGCTGTGCTCCCCCTGAGTCTCGTATCCGGGGGGTTCCTTCATGTAGATCTCTTCATCATCGCTGAGTGTGCCATTGAGATAAGCGCCGTTGAAGTCGAACGACTCAACATCCCAGTCATAGCGGGCAGCCATAGCTAGGATAAGACGGAAACTTGCCATCTTAGCGACGGGGGAATAAGTGTCGAAGTAATCGACGCCGTAGATCTGAGTGAATCCGCGGGCGACAAGACAGGCCTTGTATTTGTCAATGGACCCATCGGACTTGTGCTTGATGCGGAAAACCCATTTTGATCCGACAATGTTCTTGCCTTGTGGTTGCGGAACGGTGGTCCAGGTCTTTGCGGCTTCAAGTGTGGCGATCTCCTTGTCCATTGCTGCCTTCCAGGAAGGCCAGTCGGGGCAAGCATGCGCCTCTGCGAGTGACTTGGGATCGCTGCTGATATCGGTGGTGGTAAGCGAGTCATACTCGGTGTGAAAAACATATGTTTGCTCATCGTCAACGAGGAGCGCGGTTGGGGGGGGCCCGGTGTAATCAGGGTGGCAACCTCTGAATGTGTTGCTGGTGGCGGATGACTTCTTTGTCTTGGAGCTGCTGGCCTTGGTGACTTGAGACTTCTTAGCGGCCGCTTGAGAGTCCTTGACGGCTTGAACTTCCCGCGCCTTGAGCGAAGGGATGCTGATGCGCGTGGTCTTACGCGTGCCCGGATTTGCTGGTGCTGGTGATGGCTCCGGTGTCGGCTGGTTGGAGGGTGAGATAATGGTGCTCCGCTCCGGAGACTTGTCTTCTTCGTCAGGTATCTCCTCTTCTCCACTGTCGGTGGCTGCAGGTACGTCTGAAGGCGTTGTGGTACTTGGTGTTGCGACTTGGGTTCGTTGTGGTGCGGCAGTGCTGACAGGTGGTGTGGGAAGGGATGTGACTTGTGTTTGCGTGGGTGTAGGTGTGGGTAGAGTTGGCGGTAGTGTAGTAGTGGCAGTGGTGGATGTGGGAGTATGGGCAGGAAGGAGAGGGGAAGGGATGTGGACAGTGACTGATGTCGAGACAAAACAGACATCGCGCTCGACTGAGACGCGGTTCTTGCCCTGCCAATAGACACGGTGAGCGTGCATGCTATCGCTGTCAAATCCTACCCATCGCGCCTCTGCTGCGCGTCCGTCTAACTTCGATGCAGATCCCTGATGTACCCATACCTTCTGCCCCCACTCGGGCACGTTGCTGAAGTCGGGCTTCGTCCCATACAACTGTTCATGGGGGGTCACCTTCCCAAGTGCCCGTGTGATAACCCGGTTCTTCAGCCAAATAATAAAGTGGGTAGCCTCTCCCCATAACGTCTTCGGGAGCTGCGCGTGATGGCGCATGGCGCGAACTCGTTCGAGGATTCGACGGTTCAGCGACTCCGCGACTCCATTGTGCTGAGGGGTGTCATGGGTGGTGAGGCGGCGTTCGGTCCCTTGGGACTTAAGAAAATCGGAGAACTCGCCGCTGGTATACTCCCCACCGCGGTCCGACCTCAACCTCTTGACCCGTACTCCATGCTGAGTCTTAGCCCACTCTGCGAAAGCCTTGTAAGCTGCAAAGGCTTCGTCCTTGGTTCGTAGCAACTGAATTTTGGTGAAGCGAGTATGGTCGTCAGTGAAAGTGATATAATAACGCCGGCCTCCTAAGGTCTCAACCCTGGATGGCCCCCATACGTCGGTGTGAATCTCGTCGCCGAAAGCCTGAGCACGAGAGGTTGTTGTCTGTTTGCAAATAATCTTGTGTGTCGCCTTAGCATGTTCACATGAGTCGCAGGAGATGGTGGAAGATGGATCTATTATGTGCAAGCCAGTGACTGCGTTGGCGCGAGCGAGATCTCGGATAGCGTCGGCTGAGATATGTCCGAGCCTCCGGTGAGCCGTGAGAATGTCGACTTGTGATTCTTGCACGGCAGCAGCGGCTAAGATCGGGCGATCTACCCGATACAGCCCATTTGGTCTTGCCTCGATCTTGCCGACAGTCTTGCCGGACTTGTTCTTGATCTTGCAGATCTTCCCCTTAAAGATAACCGAGTACCCAGTGCTAGCGATCTTGCTGATGCTGATAACAGTGAGGGTCATCTCAGGTGCATAGAGAGCGTCCCTCAAGGTGATGCGCGTTGACTCAGAGCCGTTGGGGACGTCGATCTGAAGATCGCCCATACCAGTGGCATAGAAGACACGATTGTTGGCAGCAGTGATAGGTCTAGGGGGGATGGAACGGAGGTTGGTGAAACGGTGTTGGAAGGGAGACATATGTCGTGAGGCGCCTGAGTCGTAGAGCTCTGCCTCAGATCCAGTAAGTGCCGAACTGGCTAAGAATGCTGATTGCTGGTCACAGGGCTCCCCCTCACTGGAGGCACTGTCGACCTCGACGATTGTTGCCATAGACCCATCAGTCTTATCATCAATAACTGCCCAGGACTCATCCCCAGACTCCAAGGAATCCGAGCCCTCTGCGGCGTTGGCAGCGTCCTTGCCCTTGCCAGCCTTGGCCTTGGACGACTTGCTGCTCTTCTTCGGCCCTCCTCCCTCATCCCCGCCGCCCTTCGCCCAGCACTCGGACTTGTAGTGCCCACACTTCTTGCAATTGAAGCACTCGACATCCTTCTTCTTGGACTTGGCATCGGCGGCGGCGGTGTAAGCTTCATCTTGAGCTTGGTTTTCTTTCTGGAGGGAGCGCTTCTCGTACTCCCGGGTTGCTGCCCGGATGACGGCTGTATGGGTGAGGTCGGTTTTGGTGGCATTGCAAGCGTTGATGAGGGAGTTGATGGGGCCATCGTAGCAGTCGGGGAGGGAGCCGACGAGAACAGATATGTATTCATCATCGCTGACTTTTCTCCCGATGGCTGACAACTTCTCGCGTATGTTAGCGAGCTTCGTGAAGTGAGCACGTACGTTGTCATCCTCCCTGCAGCGTGTCGACGTAAACTTCCTCCCCAAATCCACCATCACCGACCTCGACTGCCCCTCATACTCCGCCTTCAACTTTTCCCAGACCTCCTTGACAGTTGTGGTGTCTTGAATCTTGTGGAAGAGATCATCGGGTATCGTAGCTTCGAGGATGCTCGATGCTCTGAACCCATCCCTCTCCCAACGCTGGTCAGCGGAGAGTCTGCCAACGGTCCCAGTGTCCGTGTACGCTTTCGTGATCTTCTCGGACGTGAGGTGATCTCCAAGACCCCTCATGTTCATCGTCCACATAATGCGATTCCTGTAAATGATCCAGTTAGATCCGTCTTCCGCCAGCTTTGGCAGATGGACGCATTCTTCGCTCATGCCTAAAAATAAAGGTTAGTGTTCAAGGTTTTGTTTGTATGCGTACTGATTTCTTATGCGCGGTCAGGGCCCATAACCTAGTGGGCGGGAAGGTTTATGGGAAGGGGTAGTACGCAAGAAAGTTAGAGGCACGCAGGGAGGACAGAACGAACGAGACGGATTGGATTAACATTCAGCTAGGCGCACATCGCGCTATATAAGCTATTACATGTTATTGTGCTACATGTCTCGTACTGGTAATAATAAGCCCTATAGTAAGGTACCAAAGTGAGTTGCGTTTGCTATTATAGTAAGCGGCGCGTGATAGGGATAATGGGGACGCGTGTCCATTTGGGTGGGGCATGCTTGAGTCAAGTGTATAGTAAGAATAGGGGAATGGGACATGGCAGAAGAGTAAGACAAAGGAAGGGAGATAACAAAGGGGATTGGCCGAGCGTACAGTAATGGGCGCGAGGCCCCGTAACAGGGTCCAAAAATTGGCTTTGGGGTCTGTTCCAGACAGAGCCCCGGGGCGAGGTGTTGCATCGAGGGGTGCTTGCGCACAGACCCGCGACGCGACAAATTCCACCAAAACTGTCTATCTTGTACATCTTGTCCATCCCAGCTTTCGTCCAACCTTCTTCTTTAATCACCGCATCGACCTCTTGGCGGAGGGGTTCGATATATTTAGGATTCGCAAGAAGACGGTACAATGCTTGCGTGAGCGTCTGTTGACGTGAATCCATTAGGACAGCATCATAGAAAGTGACGGGATGTCATCACTTACCAAAGACGTTAGACTGGTAGCCGCAATATTGATTGTGAGCAATCGGCGTGCCAGGCCTTCGACAGACCTCTCCACTCCCTTGGCCTCGTTCATCAGCCACATGAGCATATCGTTCTGAGGACCAGCCGTCTAATGAGAGGCGCCGATACAATGGTGTGACAAACCGGCTTATCATCCCAGTCCCCCCCGTACTCCTCCATCTTCGCAAATCGCTCCTCAACCATAGGTCGGATAAATTCAATTTCTTGCTGAATCAGGGAGGGAAGATTCGATATCATGCGAAAAACAATACTAAAAGTGTGTTCAGTGACAGGAAACAAGGGTAGAGCAGTAGAGGAGACTGCGCACGGCTTGAGAGGCTTCGGAAACAAGTTGAGAATCATGGCAGATTTGAATACACTCTCCCCGAAGGTCACATTCAAAGTCAGATAGTCATAGTCCCGGCCTTACAAAAAATCAGTACAGGCCACTGCAGGGATCGTAGAACGGGAAAATGATCACGAACATAGAGGAACGCCGACAAAAATACGATTCGTGGTACGGCAAATCATGCGTTCAACGGTCTTTTGAATGGGGACCGTGACCCACTCTGCTTCACCTGTGAACCATGGCATTTTCGCCTAGGACCTTTCGACGTACCATCGCCACGCATCGAGATGACATCATCCATAGCCATGATAAGTTCTTCGCGGCCCTCCTTGAAAGCAACTGCAATATTCTGCGTTAATTTGGAACGGATTACGTCAGTGTGGAATTCGTCGTTCAGGTCCAATATGTCTAGCGTGTATTCTGCTTGAAGAAACTAGATAATCCTTATGAGAATGAGAACTCCTTTTTGCACGTGAACGTACCTCGAGCTCTGCTTTGATTCCAGATAGAACGTCATCTGGGGCTCTCTTGACATCTTCAATTAGCTCAGGTCCAGAGACCAACACCATCCATCTCCATAAGTTGGCGATTTTGAATAGGCCTGGTCTTGTCTAAACGAAGGAGAGTCATTGGATTGATACGAGGAAGGGGCATATAACGAAGGGGCAAATTACTTTCTCATATCCATCTTTGAGCATGCGAACGCCATCGAAGTTAAATTGGACAGCCGAGAGGTATGAGAGAATCGGGTCAGAGAACCCCACTGTTGGGATAGCATCGAGCTAGGAACGTGTAACGTTGTTCAGGGATAGCGTGAATAAGACGGCAAAGGACTGACTATGGGATCACGCCTGAAATACCAGCTGACGAAGAGAGAGAGTACAACAAAAAACCCCATGAGGGTTGACAGCTTCAGAGTGAACTCGTCGGCGGGCATGTTGCAACAATGATGTGGGGGATGGGACGGCAGCGCTCATGTTGTTCACATGCGTTTACAGCATTTATGTGAAGGAAATGAAGCTTTGAAAGCTGAATGGTTTACTGTCACCGACCACAGGACCACAGACACCTTTTGGCAGTTTTTGTAATCTTTCACTATCTGCCCACTCCTACCCATTCCTTGTCCTATCCTTTCGGAACTATAGGGACCTCGTATCAGTGAGATTGAGCAAAGACCTCACCTATGTCTGTATTTTTATTTGGAGAAATTCTGTCAGTCATAGCTGCCGAAGTTTTTGGGGAAGCCACCTTCTCGCAATTTGTTTCTGTTTGTGGCAATGCGTGTAAGATTGCGCACTGATTGCGCCACTATTGCGCCCAGTGCCATTGGTAAGAGAGGATACAGTAGCGGTATGCCAAACGTATTATCGTGTGAGTCTCGGACCTCCCGGTTGTCACTTTGCAATAGAACCCTTGAAGGAACTCCGACTCGGAATCTTGCTCGAACGGCACTCCGTACCAATCACATGGAGTACGCCACCGAGCACATCAAGGTCCGTAGAGTCAAGGTGGTATTGGAGCGGACAACGGTGATGAAGGGCAGCAGCTGAAGCTGAGTATCGCACGCTTGGCTGCGCGCTAAAAGGAAGAGGGACAAACAAAATTAGTAAGCAGGACAAACCTACGGTCGGGCGTGCCGGAATCCGGCCCGGACTCTTGTGTGCCCCACACAGGCGTACTCGGGCGTACCCAGGCTCCTAGAACCAGCCTCTCGTACCGCTCGAAGGGGGGTTTATCCTGTTGGTATATGTAGTGTTACATAAGCGATCATAGTGACCAAACATGCCAAAATATTTACATGACAAACAAAACTTGAGGCTGGCACTTTTGGAATCCGGCGTTTTACGGGCCGCCGTTTAATCCCATTGTTAACGCAGTAAACCCTATCATGGGTCTTAATAACCGTAGTAACATAATATTGATCATATAGCACAAGCGTCAACACTACACGATGATGGAATCAACTACCCTGCGCTCTTGGACTGTTTCAGAGATTCACAGCCCTGTTGAAGATAAGTACAACAAGCCCCATTTAATTTCTGGCTTCACCCCTCAGAGGCCTCACCCTCGCGCTCACCCTGACCCACGCTCCCCTCACCCTCGCGTTTAGGGCATGGGGAGCGAAGGATCCGGCGGCGGTGGTGGCGGTGGTGGTGGCGGTGGGAGAGTACGTGAGCGCTACGGGGCAGGGGACCGAGAAGAAGTGGACGCAGATACTGGTACCGATGAAAATGAAGAGGTCGATAGTGAAGGTGAGTAACAGGGCGTAGTACCGTGGATTTGGGCGTGGCGCGTAATGACACGTATCGCACATTATTCGCACACGCGTGCAGAAAGAACAGGTGAGGTAGGCGACGAATAAGCAGCGATGGTCGTCCGAGGTGCCCGGGCTTGCTGAGTGAGCCCGCGTCGTCCTAAGCCTTTTGAGGGCTTATTGAGGGGCAAGGAGTGCTGCAGCGCTCTTGATTCGCTGGGGCGGGCTCGTACGACGCATGCTCGATATTCCTACCGAGTTTGGTGGGGTGTTGTCTTGCCGGAGGAGCGCGCGCGGTCGTAGGGGAAGGGTGTGGTTGTGCGCCTGCGAGGCTCACGCGCGTTGCCGCACCACCGGCTTCCCGGACCGCTGCTCCGCCGCGCTCTACGTCTAAGTGAGTGTGGTGCGCATTTCTACGCGTGCTGCCGCGCCTGCGGCGCATCAACGTGACCGGTAAAATGGCCACGGTGACGGGATGGCGAGCGCGACAGTGAGCATGAGGTGAGCGCCAGTGAGCGCAAAAGCAAGGGTGAAGGTGCGTGCATGCGCACTGCATGCATGAGAACATTAGCTTTGTTGACATTAAATGTCGTGGCACTCGAAGATCCCCTATATCGAACCTGGTGCAGTTCGAGCCTGGTGCAAGGTTGTTCGGATGTGGGGTCGGGGTCAGGTGGTAGCGGTAGCGGCTCCGTGGAAGTGGAGGACGCGAATGTTGGTTGGTCGGGTCGTAAACGGGGCCGTGAATCCATTACAGTAACTCAGTATCACGCAGTGACACGCACACCCTCAGACCCATGTGCTCGATGAGTCAGCGAATGTACTTGGGCGGGCAGTGGCGGGGCAGTTCTGGGGGGGCATGACTCCCCCGCCACCACCCGCGTGTAGGCCGGAGCTCTGGCCATCAGACGTGCGGGAGCAATGGAACAGCTTGGCGCGAGGGTGAGGGGAGCGCAGGTGAGGGTGAGGGTTAGGGTGAGCGCAAAAGTGAGGATGAGCACGAGTGTGAGGATGAGCACGAGGGTGAGGATGAGCGCGAGGGTGAGGGTGATGAGAGCGGGTGAGGACTCGGAAGGAGTGCACAAGATCAATATTACAGTTACAATATTACGGTTATTAAGACCCATGATAGGGTTTACTGCGTTAACAATGGGATTAAACGGCGGCCCGTAAAACGCCGGATTCCAAAAGTGCCAGCCTCAAGTTTTGTTTGTCATGTAAATATTTTGGCATGTTTGGTCACTATGATCGCTTATGTAACACTACATATACCAACAGGATAAACCCCCCTTCGAGCGGTACGAGAGGCTGGTTCTAGGAGCCTGGGGCGTACCCACCTTTCTCTTTAGTTCAAGTCGGGAACTCTTCTGGACCGCGTCTTTACCATGTTTGCGGAATATAAATGCAAGCTTAAAAAAAACACAGGCGTACACCGGTACACCCTCACATGGATACTGGGTACTGTACGCTCATTTCCTTGGCCCCATGCGCAGTATTGAGGTAAAACATCCTCGTACTTACTCGCGCAGAGGCAATTTACTTTACAGTCATCTTAAGCGCCCGCGCAACCAATTTTGTTTTGTTTTATCCCAGTCACGTTAGCTAGATCCAAAGCGAATTCACTTCTGCCGTGTCCTGAACATCAAAATTCGCTTTCCCCGGAAATCGCATTCCAGCGATGCAATGTTCGCGCGGAACCCCTTTCCCTTCCTCGAACTTGATATCGTACGTCGTGACAATATGGGCAAACAGCGCCTTGACTTCATTGGCCGCAAAGAATCGTCCGGGACTGATACCAAATAGTGACGGGTGCCAGTGACGGGTTAGGTCAACGGTCATGCGTCACAGGCAGGATTGCTTACCATGTGTGTTTACCCAGTCCAAAAGCCAAAAGTTCGCTGGACGTGGACACCGCTTGGTGTCTGCTTGTCATGTTATTCCCTTCACTCTCGCGAAGCTTCGCAAAGCGAAATCCGTCAAATTCATCGGCGTTTGGATGGATTCTTTCATCAGTATGAATAGCATTGGCCGGGATGGAGACAAGAGTGCCCGCGGGAACAGTCACACCATTAAAAAATGTGAACGGGCGCAACGCGATACGGCTGACGATCACTGGAAAGATGGGGCGCGCACATCAGCATTTCGTACTTCAGATTCAGAAGTAAAGATCTAACGAACAAAGGGTCAGACCATCAAGCCGCTGGGTCTCCCGGAGGAAACTGTCGATCTTGTGCATCTTGTCTATCCCAGCTTTCGTCCACCCTTCTTCTCTAATCACCGCGTCGACCTCTTGGCGAAGGGGTTCGACATATTTAGGATTCGCAAGAAGACGGTACAACATTTGCGTGAACGTCTATCGACATGGATTGATTAGGACTACCTCATGGAAGGTGACGGGACGTCATCACTTGCCAAAGACGTTGCACTGATAGCCGCAAAATTGACTAAGAGTAACCGCCGCGCCACGCCTTCGAAGGATCTCTCCACTCCCTTAGCCTCACTCATGAGCCACATGAGCATATCGTTCTGTAAATCAGCCGTCTAATGAGACACCAGATGTAATGGCATGACAAACCGGCTTATCATCCCAATCCTCCCCGTACTCCTCCATCTTCGCAAACCGTTCTTCAACCATAGGTCTGATAAATCCAATTTCTTGTTGAATCTGGGAGGGAAGATTCGATATCATGCGTGAAACTATACTAAAGTGGGTTTCAGTGACAAGGGGGCAGGATAGAGGAGACTACGCACGGCTTGAGAGGCTTCGGAAACAAGCTGATGATCATGCCAAATTTCACAACATTGACCGCAAAGGTTGAATTCAAAGTCTGATAGTCGTAGTCTCGGCCTGGAAAAAAATTAGCACAGGCAACCGAAGGGATCGTCGAACGGGAAAACAATCACGAACATCGACAAAAATGCAATTCGTGGCACGGCAAATCACGCGTTCAATGGTCTCTTGAATAACGACCTTGACCCACTCTGCGATCTCTATGAACCATAGCTTCGCCTAGGACCTTACCACGTACCACCGTCACACGTCGGGATGAAATCATCCATGGCCATGATGAGCTCCTCGCGAACCTCCTTGAAAGTAACTGCAATATTCCGCGTTAATTTGGAACGGATTACGTCAGTTTGGAATGAGTCGTCCATGTTCAGTAAGTCTAGTGTGTATTCCGGTTGAAGGAACTAGATAATCCTCATGAACATGTAGCACTCGATTTCGTACGTTAACGTACTTCGATCGACTGTTCAGTCATAGACAGGACATCATCCGGGGCCTTCCTGACATCTTCAATAAGCTCAGTTCCGGTTGCCAGCACCATCCATCTCCGAAAATTGGCTCACAAAGACTACGGAAATACCTACTGAACAGTAGTTGAGAAAAATGTCCAGGTCTCGCGCTTGCGTAGTGTACTTGTCCTCCATTAAGTCCATTCCTTTCTGCTAGCACTTGGGCCTCGAGCTCAAGAGTGGACCATGTATATTACTCTTCGCCCATATTGGCAAATTCAAGTTGCGCCAAAACATGAATTGATGTTACACAAGAGGGACAAGACCCAGAAGGCACCGCATCATACGGACCGTTCTATGATACCGAACTGTAGCGCCCAACGCGGAACTCTCGGCGGTCAGCCTCGAGCTGCTTGGGGAACGATTGTGCTTCTAGGTAACTAGGTGCGCCTCAAGGCCCTCAACCTTAGCGTACATATTCACCGGATTTTTTCAACAATGAACAGGGCGTGGGCAAAGATAAGGCAATTGATCAGTTATAGTTGCCTGCTCTTAAAACCAGCACGTCTCGCGCAGCTTCTTCACCGGCCAAATACCCCGACTGGACTGCGTAGTAGCTCTTGTTCCGAAGTTCCGAACCACACTCGAACGCGTGTGATCCGTTTCACAGTTACACATACCTGCCGTTACTGCATGCCGTAGCTCACGGGAGTCACAGACGCGTGCTCATTGTAGACAAGGCTGAAGAGCCCCCCGAATCCGTCATTGCGATATTCCGCGGCTAGGGCGGGGAGGGATCTGTCCAAGACCTGCCAGTGTCGGAAGTGCCATGATGGTTAACGTTGGATCTGTGGCGGCCGCGCGGCCAGCAGCTTGTTGGCTCAGCCCATCACGGACAGCTTGAAACACTAACGTATCTTTTTTAAGGTCCATTGTTATGATAACGGCCGTGAAAAAATCTTCCGAGGTCTGGGGCGGGGCGGACAATGCCTGGCTATCTTCTGATGACTAAGTACATCGCGTGACATCAATAGTCGTCGTCCCGTCCCACACTGGTCCCACATGACATTCGACCACGGCTTCAAGCTTCAAGTTCAAGCCCTAGGCCTGAAGGCCGAAGATCCGAACTTCGGGACCCGAGGCTACGTGACCTGCTAAACAATTCTGCCGCGGCGAAGGGATGCGCCCCCCTTCGGGTTCAATTGATGATTAGCAAACAAGAATCCAAGATGCGGTATTGACGTATTACTTAGGAGGGAAGCCGTCTGACCCCGGCCCTTATTAGCTCCATTCAAGATTTGGGCACTCCCAATCAAGCACCCCCAACCTTTCTTGCAGCATGCCTGACGAGTTCACTTTGAAGGTGTCAATACTTGCGGGTGTTCTTGTCGTAGTCTCTCTCAGCCGGTATTTCAGGAGTGATCTGGTCAGGCCCTTGCTGTATTATTCACGCTATCACTGAACAACGTCACACGTTCCCAGCTCGATGCTATCCCAACCGTAGGATTTTCTGGCCCTCTTCTCTCGTACTTTTCCGCTCTCCAATTTAACTTCGATGGCATTCGCATGCTCAAAGAAGGATATCAGAAAGTACTTTGCCTTTCCCCACATGCACCCTTCCTCATATTAATCAGATGACATTTCTACCTTCAGACAAGACCGGGTCTCTTCAAAATCGCCGGTTTTCGGAGATGGATGGTGCTGGCTGGCGGATCTGAGCTAATCGAAGATGTCAAGAGGGCCCCAGATGACGTCCTGTCTACTGAACCCATGAACGAAGTACGTTAACGCGCACAAGGGAGAGCTCATGTTTACAAAGATCATCTAGCTCATCCAACCAGAATACACGATAGACTTATTGAACAGGAACGACCCATTCCACGTGGATATAACGCGTTCCCACTTGACACGGAATATTGCAGTTACTTTCAAGGAGGTCCGCGAAGAACTCATCATGGCTATGGATGATTTCATCCTGGTGCGTGGCGATGGTACGTAGCAAGGTCTTAGGCGAAAAGGTTCATGATTTATAGGGAACACAGAATGGGTCAAGGTCCCTCTTCAAGAAACCATTGAACGCGTGATTTGCCGCGCCACGAATCGTATCTTTGTCGGTGTTCCTCTATGTTCGTGATCATCTTTCTGTTTCAAGATTCCTTCAGTGTCCTTTGCTGATTTTGTTTTTCAGGCCGGGACCATGACTATCAGACTTTGAATTCAAACTTCGCTACCAATGTCATAAAATCTGCCATGATCATCAGCTGGTTTCCGAAGCCTCTCAAGTTGTGCGTAGTCACCTCTATCTGTGTTACCCCATCACTGAATCCCGCTTTAGTATTGTTTCTCGCATGATATCGAACATTCCCTCCCAGATTCAACAAGAAATTGAACTTATCAGACCTATAGTTGAGGAACGGTTTGCGAAGATGGAGGAGCACGGGGAGGATTGGGATGATAAGCCGGTGTGTCACACCATTATATCGGTACCTCTCTCATTAGACGGCTGGTTCACAGAACGATATGCTCATGTGGCTGATGAGCGAGGCCAAGGGAATAGAGAGGTCCGTCGAAGGCTTGGCACGACGAATGCTCTTGGTCAATTTTGTATCTATCAGTTCAACGTCTTTGGCAAGTGATGATATCCGCTCATCCCCTATCTTGCAGTCTTAATCAATTCCTGTCAATAGACGTTCACGCAAGCATTGTACCGTCTTCTTGCGAATCCTGAATATATCGAACCCCTCCGCCAAGAAGTTGACGCGGTGATTAAAGAGGAAGGTTGGACAAAAGCCGGGATAGACAAGATGAACAAGATTGACAGTTTCCTTCGGGAGTCCCAGCGGGTTGATGACCCAGCCCTCCGTTCGTTTGATTCCTTCTTCGACATCCCAAGTACGGAATGCTGATGTGCGCGCCCCATCTTTCCAGTGGCCGCGACCCGTCTCGCGTTGCGCCCGTTCACATTTTCCAATGGTGTGACTGTTCCCGCGGGCACAATTGTCTCTATTCCGGCCAGTGCTGCTCATATAGATGAAAGAATCTTTCCAAACGCTGATGAATTTGACGGATTTCGCTTTTTGAAGCTACGCGAGAGTGATGGGGGTACCTTATCGAGCAGATATCAAGCGGTCTCCGGGTCCAGCGAACATTTGGTTTTTGGACTGGGCCGACACATATGGTAAGCAGTCCTGCTTGCTCTTTTTATGATTCTTGACCGAACCCGTTGTTATTGGTATTAGCCCCGGACGATTCTTTGCGGTCAATGAAGTCAAGGCGCTGTTTGCCCATATCGTCACGACTTATGATATCAGGTTCGAGGAAGGGAAAGGGGCTCCACGCCAGTATTCCATTGCTGGGTTTCGTTTTCCTGGGAAAGCGAATGTAATGTTTAGGACACGGCAGAAGCGACATAGCCCAGAATCCGGCTAAAAGCGGTTATGGGAGAAAATAAAATATCATTGGTTTGGAGGAATGCGTGCGCGCGAGAGTGAATCGCGAGTGAGTGAGATACTATCTGGGAACAGAACTGAGGTGCTACAACTAAAAAACCAAGCAACTACGAGTGTCACGATTGAAGTGGAGCCGAGAATAATATCAGGGTGCCCTGTGACTCTGAGGCTGTGAGCGCTGTGAGCAAGGGTAGGCGCCTCGGACTTCCGCCCGGCAGCCGTGGTAGTTATCACCCAATCGAAACGTGGCGCAGGACAAGATGACTTAGAATGAAGTTGGAAGTCCGAAGTCGACGTCGAGGAAGCAGCGCCAGTGGAAAGAAAGGCGAGCAAGACAAGGCACAATGAAGTGAGAACTTTGACGCAATGCGGGTCGCTTTGAAGGTACACGACTTACGAAGGGCTGGGAGATAGGGAGGCAAAGTACGATACTGAATTCAAATTCAAGAGACTCTTTAAATGCGTGAACTTTCTAAAAGTTAGAGTAACAGGAGGCAAAGAGAGAAAAAGTACAAGTCGAAGAATGTAAACATGTAAACATTGGGATTTCTCGTAAGGGAGTAAAGATTCTAAAGAAGGAATGAAATGAACGAGGGAACAGAGTACAGTAGATGGATTGTGACCGGGTTACTTTGACAGAACGAATCCCGCGGTACTCGCTTTGTAACGTACAATACCGGATCTGTTTCGATGCACAAATCAAGAGTTACTGAAACAAAAGGGATATCGATGCTTTGATCGATAGTAGTAGATTCGATAGAGTCACTGCGAGGTTTCTGAAAAAATTTGGACGAAGCGGCCCGGTGAGTAAAAGTGCTTACATCCTGCCACTCTGTGCACTCCGAGTCTGCCCTGCGCCGTATTAGTGCCGGGCACCTACCGTCACTCTTACTTGGATCCCTTACGTGGTCACGGCCCTTGAGCATGATTTCTGGCTGGAAGGAACCTCTACTTTAGCCGACTGCCTTGTCGTGCGATATTTGGGTTTACTCTGGCTGTTGACTCTTGACTCGAGTCTTGAGTCTTGCCAAACTGCACCGACTCGGACTGGCTATTCGTATAAACCCAGAAAACTGCCAGTGAACATTACTTATTTTGGGCCAGCGCTTACACGCAACAGCGGATTCAAGTTCAAGTACAGAAGTTTGTAGGCCTGGGTTGACCGGAGGCTTTCGGGAATAGTGGTTCTGCCGCGGCGAAGGGGTGCGACACCTTAGAGTTCGACGTTTAAGTGATTAGAATCCAAGAATCCAAGATACCGTAACTTATTGCATTATTATTTACATAGGAGAGGAGCCGTCTGGGGGCTTATAAACTCCATGGGCAATTGGGCACTCTCTCCCAGCTCCCACCCCCCAAACTCTCTTTCAGCATGCCTGACGAGATCATTTTGAAGATGTCATCCCTCGTGGGAGTTCTTTTTGTAGTCTCTCTCTTTATCGGCCGTTATTTCAAGGGTGACCCGACGGTCAGGCCCTTACTGTCTTATTCGTGCTCTCCTTGAAGGACGTTACATGTTTCTAGCTCGATGCTATCCCAACCGTAGGGTTTTCTGACCCGATTCTCTCGTACTTTTCCGCTCTCCAATTTAACTTTGACGGCGTACGCATGCTTAAAGAGGGATATCAGAAAGTAATTTGCCCCTTTCTTATATGCCCCTCATATCAAAACCGATGCTCATCCTACCTTAGACAAGACCAGGTCTATTCAAAATCGCAAATGCTCGGAGGTGGATGGTGCTGGCTGCCGGATCTGGGCTGATCGAGGACATTAGGAAGGCCCCAGATGACGTCCTGTCTAGGAATGAACCAACGCGCGAAGTATGTTGGCGTGCAAAACAGAGAGTTCATACTCATGAGGATTTTCCAGGCCATTCAATCAGAATACACACTAAACATATTGAACCCGAGCGACAAATACTCTACGGACATAATCCGTTCCAAATTAATGCGGGATGTTGCAGCTACTTTCAAGGAAACTCGCGAAGAACTCGTCATGGCCATGGATGATTTGATCCCGACACGCGAAGATAGTACGTGGTAATGTCCTAGGCGGAAAGTCTATAGCTCACACAGCATGCAGAGTGGGTAAAGGTCCCCATTATACAGACCCTTCAACGTGTGATTTGCCGCGCCACAAATCGTATCTTTGTCGGTGTTCCTCTGTGTTCGTGATCATTTTTCCGTTCTACAATCCCTTCAGTGGCCTGTGTTGAATTTTGTTCCAGGCCGGGACCGTGACTATCTGAATTTAAATGTAACTTATGCGGCCAATGTAGTGAAATTTGGCATGATTATTAGCTTGTTTCCGAAGCCTCTCAAGCTGTACGTAGTCACCTCTACCCGTGTTGCCTTGTCACCGAACACTTTTAGTGTTGTTTCACGCATGCTATCAAACCTTCCCTCACAGATCCAACAAGAAATCGAATTTATCAAACCTATGGTTGAGGAGCGATTTGCAAAGATGCAGGAGTATGGGGAGGACTGGGATGATAAGCCGGTTTGTCTGACCATGTATCTGGTATCTCTCTGGTCACACGGCTAGTTTTCAGAACGATTTGCTCATGTGGCACATGAGTGAGGCCAAGGGAGTGGAGAGGTCCGTCGAAGGCCTGGCACGGCGATTGCTCGTAATCAATTTTGCATCAATCCATTCAACATCTACGGTAAATGATGACACCCAGTCACCCCCATGACGGCGTCCTAACCATTGCATACCGATAGACGCTCACGCAAGTATTGTACCGTCTTCTTGCGAATCCTGAATATATCGAGCCCCTCCGCCAAGAGGTCGACTCAGTGATTACAGAAGAAGGCTGGACGAAAGCTGGAATGGACAAGATGCACAAGATCGACAGTTTCATCCGGGAGACCCAGCGGGTTGATGGTTTCAACCTCCGTTCGTTAAATTTCTTCCCCAGTAACCCCAGTACGAGATCCTAATTTGCGCCCCGCTTCTCTCCAGTTTCTATGACACGTCTCGCGTTGCGTCCGTTCACATTTTCAAATGGTGTGACTGTTCCTGCCGGCACATTTGTCTCCATCCCGGCCAGTGCCACTCATACAGACGAAAGTATCTATCCAAATGCCGAAGAATTTGATGGATTTCGCTTTGCGAAGCTTCGCGAGAGTAAAGATGATAAAATTACGAGAAGACATCAAACGGTGTCCACATCCAGCGAAAATTTGGCTTTTGGACTGGGTAAACACACATGGTAAGCAAGTCCCTCCTGTGGTGTATGATCGTTGACTTAACCCGTCACTATTTGATATCAGTCCCGGACGGTTTTTTGCGGTCAATGAAATGAAGGCGCTGTTTGCCCATATCATCGCGAACTACGATTTCAAGTTTGAGGAACGGGCTCGGGCTCCGCGCGAGAATTGGATCGCCGGAACGCGTTTTATTGGAACTGCGAACGTGATGTTCAGGACACGGCGAAAGTGAAATCGCGTTGGATCTGGCCTTGGATCTGGCAGCAGCTGATTCCAAGGCTGATTCTGGCTATGGGATAAAATGAAGTATAGTTAGTTTGACCTCTTGGAATGAACTGCGTGCGCGCGTTAGATTGTTGTAAATATTATCTCCCCGGGTGAGCATAAGGTATCTTGTCTGTCACTAGTACCCACTACGCATGCGATCCTGCTGTGGTCTATGTGAGCGCCAATCCCATCGCCTAAGGAACCGGGCCGGAGACGATTTCCACCCGGCAGCCGGGTTAGTCATCACCCATACTACTGAAGAATGAGTTCACATTTCCCTTGAAGCCCTGAAGGTAACGAAAAATTTCGATGGAGTCGCACGAAGCGATGGTGTACAAAACGTGCACATCACCTCTGCACACTCTGCACTCTTCCGTGTTGATGACTTTCACTTCAACTTGACCGGCCATAATTCTTCCTGGATGAGTCAGATCTTCTCTACTACAGTACCGTAGCAGCTGACAAGCTTGTCCTGCAACGTCCAGGTTAATTCTTGTGGCTGCTGCCAAACTTCACCGACTCGACGGTCGGACCATCCATTCGTGCACCCAGGAAATTAAACGTTACTACTTGGTTTGGCCCAGTGTTCACACGCAGCGTATCATGACGACGGAATCAAGTTCACGTCAAGAGGCATGAGGCCTGACTCGGGAGGCCGAATGTCTGACGCTCTGGGTTGACCGCTGCGTGTCTGGCGCGATGACTCTGTCGCGGAGAAGGGGGTGGGTGACCTCCGAGTTCAATTGGCGGTTCGCAAACAATAATCAAAGATACGGTAGCCTATCACTAGGAGGGAAGGCGTCTCGGCCCTGGGGGCTTATTAACTCCATTTAAGACACGCACACTCTCGTCCCAGCTCCCACGCTCCCACTCCCCACCCCCAAACTCTCCTGCAGTATGCCCGACGAGTTCACTTTGAAAGTGTCCTTCCTCGCGGGAGTTGTTCTCGTAGTTTCTCTCTTCGTCAGCCCGTATTTCAGGAGGGATCTTATGGTCAGGCCGTTGCCTTTCTTATTCACATTATCCCTGAGCAACGTTACACGTCCCCAGCTCGATGCCATCCCAACCGTGGGGTTTTCTGACCCGATTCTCTCGTATCTCTCGGCTGTTCAATATATTTTCGATAGCGTGCGGATGCTCAAAGATGGATATGAGAAAGTGATTTGCCCTTTCCTTATATGCCGTATCAAGCCGATGATCTTCCGACGTTTAGACGAGACCAGGTCTATTCAAAATCGCCGGTTTTCGGAGATGGAGGGTGCTGGCTGCCGGATCTGGGCTAATTGAAGATGTCAGGAGAGCCCCAGATGACGTCCTGTCTATGTATGAAGCAACGAAAGAAGTATGTTGAACTGCAAAACGGAGAGTTCATACTACTAATAAGGATGATCTAGTCCCTTCAAACAGAATACACACTAGACCTTTTGAACCCGACGGACGCATACTCCACGGACGTAATCCGTTCCAAATTAATGCGGGATGTTGCAGTCACTTTCAAGGAGGTCCGCGAAGAGCTCATCATGGCTATGGATGATTTCATCCCGACAAGCGAAGATAGTACGTGGAAACGTCCTAGGCAAAAGGCTATAGCTCACACGGCATGCAGAATGGGTGAAGGTTCCCATTCTACAGACCCTTCAACGCGTGATTTGCCGCACCACAAATCGTATTTTTGTCGGTGTTCCTCTATGTTCGTGATCATTTTCATTTTTTAGATTCCTTTAGTTGCCGGTGCTAATTTTCTTTTCCAGGTCGGGACCATGAATATCAAACTTTGAATATGGCTTTCGCGACCAATGTCGTGAAATCTGGGAGGATCATTAGCTTGTTTCCTAAACCTCTCAAGCTGTGCGTAGTCACCTGCACCCGTTATTCCTTGTCGCCGAACACAATTTAGTATTGTTTCACGCATGCTTTCGAACCTCCCTTCCCAGATTCAACAAGAAATTGAATTTATCAAACCTATGGTTGAGGAACGGTTCGCAAAGATGGAGGAGTATGGGGAAGATTGGGACGATAAACCGGTTTGTCAGACCATGATATCTGTAGCTCATTTTAAACCACTGATTCACAGAACGATATGCTCATGTGGCTTATGAGCGAGGCTAAGGGAGTAGAGAGGTCCCCTGAGGGCTTGGCACGGCGATTGCTCGGGATCAATCTTGCAGCCATACATTCGACGTCCTTGGCAAGTTGTAATATCCTGTCTCTCTTCAATTATCATGCGGTCCTAATCATTGCGTGTCAATAGACGCTCGTACAAGTATTATACCGCCTTCTTGCGAATCCTGAATATATCGGACCTATTCGCGAAGAGGTCGACGCGGTGATTACAGCAGAAGGCTGGACGAAGGCTGGAATGGACAAGATGCACAAGATCGACAGTTTCCTCCGGGAGTCCCAGCGGGTTGATGGTTTCACCCTCCGTACGTTGGATTCCTTCCCCATCGACCCAAGTACCTGATCCTGATTTTCTTTCCGCTTCTTCCCAGTTACCATGAGCCGTCTCGCGCTGCGCCCGTTCACATTTTCCAACGGTGTGACTATTCCCGCAGGCACAATTGTCTCCATCCCGGCCAGTGACACTCATAGAGACGAAAGAATCTATCCAAACGCCGTTGAATTTGACGGATTTCGCTTTGCGAAGCTTCGCGAGAGTGTAGGGGACACAATGACGAGCAGATATCAATCGGTCTCCCCATCCAGCGAGCATCTGGCTTTTGGACTGGGGCGACATGTATGGTAAGCAATCCTGCCCGTGGAGTACGATCGTTGACGGAACCTGTCACTATCAGTCCCGGACGATTCCTTGCGGTCAATGAGATGAAAGCGCTATTTGCCTATATCGTCGCGACGTACGATATCAAATTTGAGGAAGGGAAGGGGGCTCCGCGCGAGGTTTGGATCGCTGGAATGCGTCTTCCCGGGACTGCAAATGTGATGTTCAGGACACGGCAGGAGTGAAATCGCGGGTAAAGCGATAACGGATGGTATGAAATATGATTGCCAGTGGTTCGACCTCTTGGAGTGGAATGCGGCGTGCGCGTGTGAGATTGCTGTAAAGTAGATTGTCTCTCTAGGGGCCAGGCGAGTGGCCACAGTGGATATACTATCTCATGCTATCTGTGCTACCTACAATTTCTGAGTGATACCACGCTACGAAGTGGATCAAGCGGGACCACGTCCACGGGACTCGGAGCGGGCCGGGCCAAACAGCAGCCGGGTTAGTCATCACCGGATCACCCCGCATTGACATTTCCTCCCGTGCCGCGTGCCACCCTCTGTACGCTGGGGTAACTTACTGTGACTACAGTACCGTGACATTCGCATGCAGCAAACTGAACGTTACTTTGGGTCAGTGTTCACACGCAGCGCAGCATGACATTCAACAGCGGATTCAAGTTCAATCCAGACTCCAGAAGCTTCAAGTTGAAGGCCTGCTCCAGAGTTTGAAGGTCTGAAGTTCCGGATTCACAGCTACGTGTCCGACGCGGTGATTCTGCCGCAGCGAAGGGTTCGCTACCCTTGAGTTCAATTGGCGATTGGCAAACAAGAATCCGATATACAGCAACCTATGACATAGGAAAGAAGCGGTCTAGGGCTTATCAACTCCATCTGAGACATGGACACTCTCGTCAGAACGCCTCTCCCCCACCGTCCCCATCTCTCTTATAGCATGCCCGACGAGTTCGCTTTGAAAGTGTCATTCCTTGCGGGAGTACTCTTCGTAGTCTATCTCTTCGTCAGCCGGTATTTTAGGGGTGATCCGATGGTCAGGTCTTTTCCTTTTTATTTATGCTATCCCGGAACGACGTTACATGTTTCCAGCTCGATGCTATCCCAACCATAGGCTTTTCTGACCCGATACTCTCGTACCTCTCGGCTTTCCAATTTAACTTTGATGGGGTTCGCATGGTCAAAGAAGGATATGAGAAAGTAATTTGCTTCTAATATGCCCCTTCCTTGTATCAATCCGATGACGCTCCCACCTTTAGACAAGACCAGGTCTATTCAAAATCGCCAATTTTCGGAGATGGATGGTGCTAGCTGCCGGATCTGGGCTAATTGAAGATGTCAGGAGGGCCCCAGATGACGTCCTGTCTATGTTGGAATCATTGAAAGAAGTATGTTAGCGTGCAAAACTGAGAGCTCATGCTAATAAGTATGACCCAGTCCCTTCAACCAGAATACACACTAGACTTTCTGAACCCGGAGGACACATACTCTACGGACGTAATGCGTTCCAAATTAACGCGCGATGTTGCAGCTACTTTCAAGGAGGTCCGCGAGGAGTTCGTCATGGCCATGCATGACTTGATTCCAACACGCGATGATAGTATGTGGAAAAGCTTTAGGCGAAATTCTATAACTCACACAGCAAGCAGAGTGGGTAAAAGTCCCCATTATAGAGACCCTTCAACGCGTAATTTGCCGCACCTCGAATCGTATCTTTGTCGGTGTTCCTCTATGTTCGTGATCATTTTCCGGTTCTCTGATCCCTTCAGTAGCCTTTGCTAAATATTTCCAGGCAGGGATCATGACTATCAGACTTTGAATTTGACGTTTGCGGTCAATGTCGTGAGATCTGCCCTGATCATTAGGTTGTTTCCGAAGCCTCTCAGGCTGTGCGTAGTCACCTCTACCCATGTTCCTACCCTGTTTCCCTGTCACTGAACACACTTTAGTATTGTGTCACGCATGATATCGAACCTTCCCTCTCAGATCCAACAAGAAATTGAATTTATCAGACCTATGGTTGAGGAGCGATTCGCGAAGATTGAGGAGTATGGGGAGGACTGGGATGATAAGCCGGTTTGTTACACAATGTATCTGGTATTTCTCTGATTACACGACTGATTCACAGAACGATATGCTCATGTGGCTGATGAGCGAGGCCAAGGGAGTGGAGAGGTCCGTCGAAGGTGTGGCACGCCAATTGCTTTTCGTCAATTTTGCATCTATCCATACAACGTCTTTGGTAGGTGATGGCATCCCATCTCCCCCTATTATGCAGTCCTAATCACTGCATGCCAATAGACGCTCACGCAAGTATTGTACCGTCTTCTTGCCAACCCTGAATATATCGAACCCCTCCGTGAAGAGATCGACGCTGTGATTACAGAAGATGGTTGGACGAAAGCTGGGATAGACAAAATGCACAGGATAGACAGTTTCCTCCGAGAGACCCAGCGGGTTGATGGTCTGAGCCTCTGTTTGTTCCTTCTTCAACTTCCCAATTACGAAGTACTGATGTGCGCGCCCCATCTTCCCAGTGGCCGTGACCCGTCTTGCATTGCGCCCATTCACATTTTCCAATGGTGTGACTGTTCCCGCAGGCACAATTGTCTCCATTCCGGCCAGTGCCACTCATACAGATGAAAGAATCTATCCAAACGCTGATGAATTTGACGGATTTCGCTTTGTGAGGCTCCGTGCGGGCAAGGAGGGTACAGTAACGAGCAAATATCAATCAGTCACCCCATCCAGCGAACATTTAGCTTTTGGACTGGGGCGACACGCATGGTAAGTAATCCTGATTGTGATTTATGATCGTGGCCTAACCCGTCACTATTTGGTATCAGTCCTGGACGATTCTTTGCAGTCAATGAAGTCAAGGCGTTGTTCGCATATATCGTTGCGACTTACGATATCAAGTTTGAGGAAGGGAAAGGGGCTCCGCGCGCGCTTTGTATCGCTGGATTGCGTTTTCCTGGGACTGCAAATGTGATGTTCAAGACACGGCAGAAGTGAAATCGCTCTGGATTAAGGTAAAGCGACTATGGTATAGTATGATGTGATCGGTCTGACCTCTTGGAGTGGAATGCGTGCGCGTGAGATGCCGTAAAGTAAATTGTCTCTCTAGGGCCCAGGCGAGTGGCCACAGTGGTACCGGATATATTACCTTAGTCACTGCACATTCTATCTGTGCTACAGGACAATTTCTGAATACTACTGCGAAGTAGATCAGCATAATATCCACCTGAGGGCCAGTGTGCTGGCCGGGACCTTCAATTGGAGCGGCGAGCCCAAAGCCGGGTTAGTCATCACATGCCACGTGCCGCCTCTGTACAGTGACTACCAACAGTAGACTTTCAGGTACACCTTTACACGACCATTGGCCATGACGCATGATCCTTAAGCACGACATTTGACCGGAAGTCCAAATCTCCAGCGGCTGACTGGCTTGTCAATTGTCATGCACTATTTGGGTTAACTCTTGTGGCTTCTGCTGCTGTCAAACTGCACCTTGAACTGCACCGACCCGGACGGACGGGCCAGCGGCACCAGCCAATGGCTGTCGCTCATGGACTAGCAACCAGCAAAGTGAATGTTGCTTTGGGTTAGTGTTCACACGTGGCCCAGCGCAGCATAACATTCAATAACGGATTTAAATTCAGGTCACAGACTCCCAGAAACTTGAAGGCCTGACTCGGCAGATCGAAGGTCTGAAGTACTGGAATCTGGAATCACCGCTGCATGTCCGGTGCAGTGATTCTCCCGCGGCGAAGGGTCCGCCACGTTTGAGTTCAATTTGCGATTGGCATTCAAGAATCCGACATGGGTCATGGGTAACATATTACATAGTAGAGAAGCCGTCTGGGGTTTATCTGCTCCACATAAGACATGGGCACTCTCGTCAGACAGACTCAGATTTAGAGCGCCCCTCAAACTCTCTTGCAACATGCCCGACGAGTTCACATTGAAACTGTCATTCCTTGCGGGAGTACTTTTTGTACTCTATCTCTTCGTCGGCCTGTATTTCAGGTGTGATCCGATGGTCAGGTCTTCCCCCTCTTATTTACTACCCTATCCCTGAACAACGTTACGTGTTTCCAGCTCGATGCTATTACAACTGTAGGCTTTTCTGACCCGATTTTCTCGTACTTTTCCGCTCTTCGATTTATCTTTGATGGCGCTCGAATGCTCAAGGATGGATATGAGAAAGTAATTTTGCTCCTTCCTAATATGCCACTTCATCGTATAAACCAATGGCTCTCCTACCTTTAGACAAGACCGGGTTTATTCAAAGTCGCCTATTTTCGAAGATGGGTGGTGCTGCCTTCTGGATCTGGACTAATCGAAGACGTCAGGAAGGCCCCAGATGACGTCCTGTCTAGGATTGAAGCAAGGAAAGAAGTATGTTGGCTTGAAAAACGGAGAGCTCACGCTTATAAGGGTGATCTAGTCCCTTCAGCCAGAATACACACTAGACTTTGTGAACGATGAAGACACATACTCTACGGACGTAATGCGTTCCAAATTAACGCGCGATGTTGCAGCTACTTTCAAGGATGTCCGTGAAGAGTTCGTCATGGCCATGCATGACTTGATTCCAACACGCGATGATGGTACGTGGAAATTTTCTGGGCGAAAATCCTATGACTCACACAGCATGCAGAGTGGGTAAAGGTCCCCATTCTAGAGACCCTTCAACGCGTAATTTGCCGCACCACGAATCGTATCTTTGTCGGTAGTTCCTCTATGTTCGTGATCATTCTCTAATTTCTCTGGTTCTTCGATCCCTTCAGTAGCCTTCGCTGATTTTTTCAAAGGCCGGGACCATGACTATCAGACTTTGAATTTAACCTTTGCGGCCAATCTTATGAAATCTGCCATGATCATTAGGTTGTTTCCGAAGCCTCTCAAGCTGTGCGTAGTCACGGCTACCCGTATTCCCTTGTCACTGAATAAACTTTAGTATCGTGTCACGCATGATATCGAACCTTCCCTCCCAAATTCAACAAGAAATTGAATTCATCAGACCTATGTTTAAGGAGCGATTCGCGAAGATGGAGGAGTATGGGGAGGACTGGGATGATAAGCCGGTTTGTCACACAATGTATCTGGTATCTCTCTGATTACACGACTGATTCACAGAACGATATGCTCATGTGGCTGATGAGCGAGGCCAAGGGAGTGGAGAGGTCTGTCGATGGTGTGGCACGCCGATTGCTTTTCATTAATTTTGCATCTATCCATACAACATCTTTGGCAAGTGATGACATCCTATTTCCCCCTATGGTGCAGTCCTAAACTCCTAATCATTGTATGCCAATAGACGCTCACGCAAGTATTGTACCGTCTTCTTGCGAATCCTGAATATATCAAACCCCTCCGTGACGAGGTTGACGCGGTGATTACGGAAGAAGGTTGGACGAAAGCTGGGATAGACAAAATGCACAAGATAGACAGTTTCCTCCGAGAGACCCAGCGGCTTGATGGCCTAGGCCTCGGTTCGTTATATTCCTTCTTCCTTCAACATACCGAGTACGAAATGCTGATGTGCGCGCGTGTCCCATCTTCCCAGTGACCATGAGGCGTCTTGCGTTGCGCCCGTTCACATTTTCCAATGGTGTAACTGTTCCCGCAGGCACACTTATCGCCATCCCTACCAATGCCACTCATAGAGACGAAAGTATCTATTCAAACGCCGATAAATTTGACGGATTTCGCTTTGCGAGGCTTCGCGGGAGTAAGGAGGATACAGTAACGAGCAGATATCAAACGGTGTCCACATCCAGCGAAAATTTATCTTTTGGACTGGGGCGACACACATGGTAAGCAATCCTGGTTGTAGTTTATGACCGCCGGCCCAACCCGTCACTATTTGGTATTAGTCCTGGACGATTCTTTGCGGTCAATGAAGTCAAGGCGTTGTTTGCGTATATCGTCGCGACTTACGATATCAAGTTTGAGGAAGGGAAAGGGGCTCCACGCGCGCTTTGTATCGCTGGAGTACGTTTTCCTGGGACTGCAAATGTGATGTTCAGGACACGGCAGAAGTGAAATCGGCGAATCGCTTTGGATCTGGGTAATGCGATTATGTATAGTACGATATGTTTGGTTTGACCCCTTGGAGTGGAATACGTGCGCTTGAGATTGCTGTAAAGTAAATTGTATTCTAGGGCCCAGGCGAGTGGCTGCAGTGGGTGCTGGATATATTACCTTAGTCACTGCATGCTATCTGTGCTACAGTATAATTTCTGAGTGCCGCTACGTAAAAGGTGGATCGAGCCTGAGCATAATTTTCCGGAGGCCGAAGGCCGTAGTTCGGCCATTTTCCCCCGGGATTTCCGGCCCGGTCACACTGGCCACTCCTCCCAATTCTCTTGCGGTCACACCCTCTCAGTGGTCAGAAACACAGACACTCAGACGAGCTATTGAGTCTTACGTCAACACGTCCCCTCGGCTCCCAACGTGGACGCACAACTAAGTATAGTCTTGCCTCTGAAGACAACACGCCACGGCCGCGGGAACGACTCAGTGTCGGACTCACCCTGGGACTGAGACACCTCAGACACGGAGTCTTGCAATACGTTCGTCCACCGCGATTGAACCGTATGGCAGTAGACGATCCTGACATGCTCGTTCCTCTGTCTCCGCCTCACCTCCCGATGATGAGCTCTGTTTCGTAATCTGTCCTTGACTATAGCCCACATGTTTTAGTTTTTCTAATAGCATCTGTATTGAAATTCACAACACTTCTGAATGCGGCTTGAATTACGGATCGGCTGTGCCTCCCCTATCGGACCCCTCCCTTATCCAGAATCACTCGCAATGCTTGTCTCTTCGCTTACCCTCTATGGTCAACACTCAGCAAAAAAAAAACAGACACTCAGACGCGCTCTCGACGACAACGTGCTCTTGCCACCAGCCCCAGTGCGACGCACGCCGGACAATCTCAATTGGCTCTCGTTGTCCCCACCCGACCTTTGCCGCGTCCCCAGGGCAAGTATCCACATGCTAGGACTCGGAGCGGGCCGGGTCTAGTAGCCTGTTTTTTATACCGTACACCGTTTACCGTACTACGGCCGTATGTATAACCATCCCGTTCCAGTTAGGGGTCCGTTGAGGAGAGTAGACGGACGGTGGATCGTTGGACCGTACCCGTCCATTGTCCGTCAATTAGACGGCCGTACCCGTCAGACGGTACGGTAATCAGCACTACTTGAAAGTACTTTCTGATATCTTTCTTTGAGTATTCGCACGAATGCTATCGAAGTTAAATTGGAAAGCGGAAAGGTACGAGAGAAGAAGGCCAGAGAATCTTACGGTTGGGATAGCATGGACGACAAGAACACCCGCAAGTAGAGACATGTTGCAAGAAAGGTTGGGGGTGCTTGATTGAGGGTGCCCAAATCTTATTAATAAATGGAGCTAATAATGGCAGGGGTCAGACGGCTTCCCTCCCAAGTTCCTAAGTAGGTCAATACCGCATATTGGATTCTTGTTTGCTAATAATCTATTGAACCCGAAGGCGCACCCCTTCCGGGCCCTTCGCCGCGGCAGAATTGTTTAGCAGGACACGTAGCCTCGGGTCCCGAAGTTCGGACCTTCGGCCTTCATGCCAAGGACTTGAACTTGAAGCCGTGGTCGAATGTCATGTGGGACGACAACTATTGATGTACTAGTCATCAGAGGTGTCAAATCCCGGCCCGGATAGCCAGGCCCCGCCCGATTCCAGAAGTTTTTTTCACCGCTGTTATCATAGCCTTGGGAGGTTCATGAAACGTTCATGTTGCATTGATTGCAAAAATGCGCCGGCGTGCCACGTGCCACCTTGCACACTGTCCCGTGGCATGTACAGTGATGTACTATGACTACGTGTACCATCAGTACCGTGTCTCTCAGGTACGCCTTTACATGGCCTTTACATGGCCATCATTGGTCATGATCGATGACCCTTTAGTATGATCTGGGCCACATCCATAGCGGCTGACTGGCTTATCATGCAGTGTTTAGGTTAACTCTTGTGGTTTCTGCTACTGCCAAACTACACCGACTCGGATGGTCGGACCAGCCAATAGCAGTCGTTCATACACTGGCACCCAGCAAACTGAAAGTTACTTTGGGTCAGTGTTCACACGCAGCGCCCATGCAACAGCGGATCCAGGTTCAAGTCCAGACTCCAGAAACTTGACGGCAGATCGAAGGTCTGAAGTACTGGAATCTGGAAATAGACTGGATTCACCGCTGCATGTCCGGTGCAGTGATTCTCCCGCGGCGAAGGGTCTGCCACGTTTGAGTTCAATTGGCGATTGGTATTTAAAAATCTGGCATGAGGTAACGTATTACATAGTAGAGAAGCCGTCCGGGGTTTCTCGACCCTATATAAGACATGGGCACTCTCGTCCGACTCAGAGCGCCCCTCAAACTCTCTTGCAGCATGCCCGACGAGCTTTCTTTGAAAGTGTCATTCCTTGCGGGAGTACTTTTTGTACTCTGTCTCTTCGTCAGCCGGTATTTCAGGTGTGATCCGATGGTCAGGTCTTCCCCCTCTTATTTAACCTATCCCTGAACGACGTTACATGTTTCCAGCTCGATGCTATCCCAACCGTAGGATTTTCTGACCCGATTCTCTCGTACTTTTCCGCTCTCCAATTTAACTTTGACGGCGTTCGCATGCTTAAAGAGGGATATCAGAAAGTAATCTGCCCCTTCCTTATATCATATGCCCCTCCTCGTATCAAACCGATGCTCATCCTACCTTAGACAAGACCAGGTCTATTCAAAATCGCCAATGCCCGGAGGTGGATGGTGCTGGCTTCTGGATCTGGGCCAATCGAAGATGTCAGGAGGGCCCCAGATGATGTCCTGTCTAGGATGGAACCAAGGAGAGAAGTATGTTGCGTGCAAAACGGAGAGCTCACACTTATAAGGATGATCTAGTTCCTTCAATCAAAATACACACTAGACTTTTTGAACCCGGGGGACTCATACTCTACGGACGTAATGCGTTCCAAATTGACGCGGGATGTTGCAACTACTTTTAAGGAGATCCGCGAAGAGTTCGTCATGGCCATGGATGACCTGATCCCGACACGCGAGCAGGGTACGTGGAAAAGTCCTGGGCGAAAATCCTATGGCTCACAGCATGCAGAGTGGGTAAAGGTCCCCATTCTAGAGACCTTTCAACGCGTGATTTGCCGCTCCACAAATCGTATCTTTGTCGGAGTTCCTCTATGTTCGTGATCATTTTTCGGTTCTTTGATCCCTTCAGTAGCCTTTGCTGATTTTTTTTCCAGGCCGGGACCATGACTATCAGACTTTGAATTTAACCTTTGCAGTTAATGTCGTGAAATCTGCCATGATCATTGGCTTGTTTCCGAAACCTCTCAAGCTGTGCGCGGTCACCTCTACCTGTGTTCGGTTGTCACTGAACACACTTTAGTATTGTTTCACGCATGATATCGAACCTTCCCTCCCAGATCCAACAAGAAACTGAATTTATCAGACCTATGGTTGAGGAGCGATTTGCGAAGATGGAGGAGTATGGGGAAGACTGGGATGATAAGCCGGTTTGTCACACCATGTATCTGGTATCTCTCTGATTACACGGCCGATTCACAGAACGATATGCTCATGTGGTTGATGAGCGAGGCCAAGGGAGTGGAGAGATCCGTCGAAGGTGTGGCACGCCGACTGCTCTCAGTCAACTTTGCATCTATCCATACAACGTCTTTGGCAAGTGATGCCATCATCTCCCCCTATTATAACGTCCTAATCATTACATGCCAATAGACGCTCGCGCAAGTATTGTACCGTCTTCTTACGAGTCCTGAATATATCGAACCCCTCCGTGAAGAGGTTGACGCGGTGATTACAGAAGAGGGTTGGACGAAATCTGGGATAGACAAGATGCACAGGATCGACAGTTTCCTCCGAGAGACCCAGCGGCTTGGTGGTCTATCCCTCTGTTCGTTAGATTCCTTCAACATCCCAAGTACGAAATGCTGATGTGCGCGCACCATCTTGCTAGTGTCCGTGACCCGTCTTGCATTGCGCCCGTTCACATTTTCCAATGGCGTGACTGTTCCCGCAGGCACACTGGTCTCTTTCCCAGCCAGTGCCACTCATACAGATGAAAGAATCTATCCAAACGCTGATGAATTTGACGGATTTCGCTTTGCAAAGCTTCGCGGGAGTAAGGAGGATACGGTAACGAGCAGATATCAATCTGCTTCCCCGTCCAGTGAACATTTAGCATTTGGACTGGGGCGACACGCATGGTAAGCATGTCCTGATTGTGGCTTATGATTGACCTAACCCGTCACTATTTGATATCAGTCCTGGACGATTCTTTGCAGTCAATGAAGTCAAGGCGTTGTTCGCGTATATCGTAACTACTTACGATATCAAGTTTGAGGAAGGGAAAGGGGCTCCACCCGAGTTTTGTATCGCTGCAGGGCGTTTTCCTGGGAAAGCGAATGTGATGTTTAGGACACGGCAGAAGTGAAATCGCTCTGGATCTAGAAGACAAATTGTTGTTCTATGTTTCGGGACAACTCAGACAAGTCTTTAGGTTTTCGTCTGTATGCAGTATTAGCGTATGTATATTGATTGCGAGCTGTCCCTTCTACTAAGTATTGCCAGTCTGGTCGGAAAGTTGTAGACTACTAGGACTGGTGGACCGCCGAAGGACAAAGCCTGAGCTTGGACGACCTCGAGTGAAGTAAGCGTCGTAACAATGGTCCTCGAGATTGGTCAGCACTTTATTGTGGACTCATGTAACGAACATCACATTTGGCTGTCATTTATGGACAGCTTCTATCTCCTCTAGAATAAAATACAGCGTCGTTCTCGACTCTCCAACGCATCACTAGCTCTGCGTGACTGGAAAGACAGACGCAACTTTTAACTCACTTCTCAGGCAGGAAATACCGCTTCTTTAATCGACGGCGCTGGGCTGGCAGACAGAAGATTGAGAAAGCTGTCAACGAGGTCTCTGAATTCGGTGGTGTTATATCAAACGCCAACTTCGGGGAATATAACATCCCACCAGATGACTTGGGCCGTGTGATGAATCGGGCACCCAGATGATTCGCATCGGTGAGTGACTCCAAGGTGTCGCGATGGAGAACTAGTCTTATATGCGCATAGGGAAAATCAGAGCTGACAATCCAATTCCGCGTTGCAATGCCGATTGCTATCAATCCAAAAAAACTGGATTAAGAGGTATTTCCCGGGTCGTGCGTTCCTCATCACAAATACTGCAGATATTCCAAAGGAGCTAAGAGGTTCACGAACTGTAATGCATTATTTAAGTCCCTGCACTCCGAGTCGAGACCCACATTTATCTGACCAGATAGTCCGGTCAGCGAACACACCAACTTGTGTATTGACTTGGCAGTCCATCGACTTGCAAAGGGTCCGTGACATTCTACCGTCCATGACAGCCAGAGGTTATACCGGAGTAAAATAAAACCAGAAGTCAGCGACTCATCCCTTGACATCTCTACTGGCGCATGATAGGCAATAAAGAGAGAGCTCTTACTGTCTTTCCGCGTGAAGCCACCCCTCCCTATGCCTTAGTTCACTTGAACCCTGAGCCACCACGCTCTTGACCCACAGCAAATCTTTGTAGCAATGTTGAGTTTACCAGTAGCTGGCAAGGTGTCTTCAATATCACAGACCTGAGATATTCGTTCAAAGCCGAAAGTCCAATGCGGTCTAAGTTATGTCGAGGAGGGACCGCAGGAGGCGTACAATATCGATATGCAACGACGTAGGAGTTCTAAGGTGGTGTTTGCGACGGGTTGGGGTCGCTGATGGGGGATGTCCGAGGTCGTCAAAGCGACTACTTGAACATGGAGTCAAGCATGGAGTTAACGCAAACATAAGAGAACGGGATTGGACACTATTCCAGGAAGCTACGGAGAATGGCCATGATGGAATTGCGCGACTCTTGCTTTTGGTTCCGAAAGAGAATAGGAAGGTGCAGCAAGTGGTGTATTCGTGATATGGCGTGGGCGAAGAAACGACGAGTGCACGTGACAGTACCCAACCCCACGACGCCTCCCCCTTTCCTTTTGGCGCCCACCCTTTCACCCAAATGCACGCCTTCGCTCACCCTAATATTCGTTGGGCTGTCCCGGTAAGTTCTTACGGGAGTGGACTAAATTCCCCGGGCGGTTGGTTGCTTACAGGAGAATAGTTGAATCGGAACTTGTGTGGGGAACCACACAAGTAGTGTAGTGCTGCAAGGGATCTATAGTTGGACAAAGCACATTAATAGAGCCATCGCAATTCAGGAAGGACCGACGAAGCGCAAATAATGGGGTACCATTGTGGTTGGTTTCTGACGATGCGCAGAGCGATCACGGAATATGGCACGAGGATGACGAACGTTTCAGTTGTCCGCGATGGTGCAGTCAGTCATTCAGGCTGACTGAGACCGTTCCGAAGGTGGCGTATGTGACGCACACCGGAAAAATCCACTTCAAGCTGGTCAAATGATCGTGGTAGTCTTCCTTCGGCTCACGGCGGCACAGCCTCAGGCTGGTCCCCATCGTTGACCGTCACTCTCCGGCCGCAGCCTGTTCGGGTCCGGAGGCCTCCATAGCAGAGCTGCTTATTTCCCTTCCGAGCCAAAAGCCGCGTATATTATTCCGAGGTGGGGCCAATAACCACCCAGGCAGGAAATGGGTTTACTACAGTATGTAATCGAGTGTTTCGCTTCCGAAGGGTTCAAAGAGCCCAGAGTGGTGTCATTGTAAATAACACCTCACTGTGACCCCAGGCCGTTGATCACCCTTGTTGCAAACCCCATCAAGACTACATGGATCTGGCATCTCTTCGAGGAAGCGCCGAAGTCCTCAAGGTCGCCGCTCGCCATGAGTCAGTTGTATCCCCCACGTAGAACCCTTTGCTACTGCCAGCAGCGCTTAACTGTGCTTATCAGCGTGTACCCATTTATCGACCCAAAGGTCCACTACGATGCGCAGACACTCGCAGGGAGGGTCGTCCTGATCACTGGCGCATCGCGCGGCATTGGTCTCGAGACCGCCTTGCATTTCGTGCGTGCCGGTGCCTCGCTGACGATCGTCGCCCGCAAGCAGGAGGCGCTGGACGCGAGCAGAGACACGATCCTACGCGAGCGACCTTCCGCACAGGTGTTCACCTTCCCAGCCGACGTGCGTGACGTCAAGAAGGCAGAGGAGGCGGTTGCAGCCACCGTGACACGCTTCGGTCGCTTGGACATCCTCGTGGCGAATGCTGGCTCTCTCCGAGCCTCGTTTCAGCGCGCGTCTTATTTCTTCTTCTAGCGTACTGATAGGCAGCTGCTGACTTGACACCATGACTATTAGCTTTCGCGAGTGAGGACCCTACTAAATGGTGGGAGATTATGGAAGTGAACATTCGAGGGACATATAATTTTATTCAGTGAGCGTGATCATCGACTAGTTGATTTGTAGTCCAGTGCACACTCACGTCCCGGCTGCGTAGTTTTGCCGTCCCTGAATTGCAGAAGACAAAAGGTCGAATCGTGATGACAAGCTCGCGAGCGGCGCAGCTCCGCATCCCTTGCAGCAGTGAATATTGCACATCAAAGCATACGCTCATTCGCTTTGCGGAGTTCATCTCAATCGGTAGGTCTCCAACCCCATAATACATATACATCTTTGCGGACGTCGGTCGCAGAATACCCCGATTTGAAGGTCTTCTGCGTACATCCGGGCACCGTCGCGACAGAGCTCACGGTAGAGTACGAGGGACGCGCGTCTCGCGATGAAGACTCGCCCGCTCTCTGCGCAGCAGCAATCTTGTATCTGATATCAGGAAGGGCGGATTATTTGAGTGGCCGCTACGTCGCCGCAACCTGGGACCTGGGCGAAGTCGAGCGAGACTGGAAGGAGAAGATTGTCTCCCAAGAGGCGCTGGTCAGCAAGCTTCATATCCCACAGTAAACCGAGAGTCCAGAGTAGCAGAGGCACGCAATTAAACCATGTATCGATTCTGTGCACAGCAGAATATGAAACCAGATGTTTGACAATTGGTGGAGATGCGCTAAGTCAAGTTCCAGACAATTCAAGGCTCTTTCCTGCTGAGACCCTCTAATTTGAAGCGTATTACCTCTCGTAGACGGCTTTGAATCTGTACGGCCCTAAGGCCTAAGTCGAGTAGAATATGTGGTCACAGTTAGCCATTCAGCGAACGGGTGAACTTGAAGCTACTGACCCCTGAGGTCCCTAGTGAGCAAGAGTTGACGCTATACTATGCAGTGGTTTAGTCAGGAGCCCGGAGTCCAATAGAAGCGATTGATGCCAACCCCGCTGACGTTCTGCTGGTCGACTACTGGTCTGGTCGACAGCACACTGGAACCGGGAATTGGTTTTTTTGGCGAAAAAAGTTTGAAAACCCCCCGATTAAGACTTAAAGATTATTTAATCAAAACAAATTGTGATAAGATTTTAAGATTTTTCATCATGTGATTGGTTCAAGCACATCTGCCACCAATCACATGATGAAGAAATTTAAAATCTTTTCACAAATTGTTTTGATGAAATAATCTTTAAGTCTTAATCGGGGGGTTTTCAAACTTTTTTCGCTAAAAAACCAATTCCCGGTTCCAGTGAGTAGGTGGCGCGAAGCCTACCGTATGTTTCTTAATGTCAGGTGACTTTCACGTGCTGATCACGAGGGAGTCACGACACGGCTTCAGGCGCCATATTTTCGCGCTCACACCTTCGCTCACACGTATGTTCTAACAATGGCATCTCCTCTACTTTACCTGTCGACTGGCTTGTCATCCAAAGTTCAGGTCAACTCTTGTGGCTGTTGGCCGCACAAACTGCACAGACTCGGACTCTGAACCAGCAATTCATACGCCTAGCAAGTAGCAACAAAATGAACGTTACTTCGTTTGGGCTAGTGTTCACACGCAACGTATCATGACATTCGACAACGGATACAAAATTCAAGTCCAGAAGCTTGAAGGCCCAGGTCTAATGGGTGAAGGTCTGGAGCTCTGGGCTGATCCGACTCATCCGAGGCAACGACTCAGCCACAGCGAACGAGGTCAATCCGCGTTTAAAACATGCGCTCTCGGTCACTGGCAAGCTCTTGTTCCCTAAACTCTCTTGCATGCCCGACGAGTTCACTTTGAAGGTGTTGTTCCTTGCGGGAGTTCTTGTTGTAATCTCTCTCTTCGTCCGAGTCGGCGGGTGTTTCAGAGGCGATCCGAAGGTCAGGTCCTTTTCTTCTTATTTACGAAGATTCGAAGTTCCATTACAGAGCGACATCGAGAATCAACTTGATGGCATGATGATAAGTTCAGTACAGGCGCTCGATACTACCACCACTGAACAACCTTTTTTTGCAACGGCGCCGGGTTCGGGCTCAATATTACACGCATTGCCACTTGCAGAGTGACACCGAGAATCAATTTGATGGGATGATAAGACGTCCCGTACAGGCGCCCAATACTACTGTCATCGAACGACCTTTTTCTTACAATGGCGTAAGGCTCAATCTTACCGCAAATACAAATTGCAAAAAGGTGGCATCCCAAAAACCTTCGGCAGCTACAACGGACAGAATTTCTCCAAATAGACTCGGTCTTAGTGATCCGAGGTCCCGATAGTCCCGAAGGGATAGGAGGATGACCAGATGATGACCGCCAAAAAGGTGGGTCGGTGAGTTAGTTACAATGATCGGTGATAGTAACGCATTCTGACTGCATTCAGCTTTCAAGACTTCAGTGCATTAACTCAAGGGCTATAAATGCACGGTAACAACATGAGCACCACCACCTCACCCCTCACATCATTGTTGCAGCATGCCCGCCGACGAGTTTACTTTGAAGGTGTCAATCCTCATCGGATTTTTTGCTGTACTCTCTCTCGTCGTCAACCGGTATTTCAGGGTTGATCCCATGGTCGGGCTTTTGTCGTCTTATTCACGTTATCCCTTAATAATGCTACACTTTCCCAGCTCGACGCCATCCCTACTGTAGGGTTTTCTGACCCGATTCTCTCGTACTTTTCTGCTCTCCGATTTAACTTCGATAGCGTTCGCATGCTCAAAGAGGGATACGAGAGTGTGATTTGCATCTCCTTAGATGCACCCTTCGTCATATTAATCTGATGATCCTCCTACTTTTAGACGAGACCAGGAATATCCAAAGTCGCCATTTTTCGGAGATGGGTGGTGCTGGCTACCGGATCTGAGCTAATCGAAGATGTCGGGAGGGCCCCAGAAGATATCTTGTCTAGGACTGAACCAGTGAACGAAGTATGTTAGCATCCAAAATCCGAGTACTGAGAGCTCATACTCATAAGGATTGTTTAGTTCATTCAGCCAGAATACACACTAGACATATTGAACCAGGACGATATATACACCACGGACGTAATCCGTTCCAAATTAACGCGCGATGTTGCAGCTACATTCAAGGAGGTCCACCAAGAGCTCGTCGTGGCTATGGATGACTTGATCTCGACTCGCGAGGATAGTACGTGGCAAATTTCTGGCTAAAAAGGCTATACTAGGTTACACAGCATACAGAGTGGGTAAAGATCCCCATTCTAGGGACCCTGCAACGCGTGATTTGCCGCACCACAAGTCGTATCTTTTTTGGAGCTCCTCTATGTCCGTGATTATTTCCGGCTCTTCGATATCTTCAGCGGTCTGTGCTGAATCTTCTGATTTTTTATCAGGCCGGGACAATGACTATCAGACTTTGAATTTATCTTTTGCGGTCAATGTCATGAAATTTGGCGTCATTATTAGCTTGTTTCCGAAGCCTCTCAAGCGGTGCGTAGTCACCTCTACTCATGTTTCCTTGTTCACTAAACACCCTTTAGTATCGTTTCACGCATGCTATCTAATCTTCCTTCTCAGATTCAGCAAGAAATTGAATTTATCAGGCCTATGGTTGAGGAGAGATTTGCGAAGATGGAGGAGTACGGGGAGGACTGGGATGATAAGCCGGTTTGTCAGACCATTGTGTCTAGTATCTCTCTCATTAGACACTGATTCACAGAACGATATGCTCATGTGGTTGATGAGCGAGGCCAAGGGAGTAGAGAGGTCCGTCGAAGGCTTGGCTCGGAGATTGCTCTTAGTCAATTTTGCAGCCATTCATCCAGCGTCTTTTGCAAGTGATGACATCCCGTTCCTCCTTATAATGCAGTCATAATCATTGCAGGTCAATAGACGCTCACGCAAGTACTGTACCGCCTCCTTGCAAATCCTGAATATATCGAACCTCTCCGCCAAGAGGTCGACGCGGTGATTAAAGAAGAAGGTTGGACGAAAGCTGGGATATACAAGATGTACAAGATCGACAGTTTCCTTCGGGAGACCCAGCGGATTGATGGTTTCACCGTCTGTTAGTCGGATTTCTTCCCCATTTTCCCGAGTACGAGATGCTGATTTGTTCTTTCCAGTTTCCGTGACCCGTCTCGCGTTGCGCCCCTTCACATTTTCCAGTGGTGTGACTGTTCCCGCAGGCACGCTTATCTCCGTCCCGGCCAGTGCCACTCATACAGATGAAAGAATCTATCCAAATCCGAATGAATTTGACGGATTTCGCTTTGCGAGGCTTCGTGAGAGTGTAGTAGGGGACACAATGACGAGCAGATATCAATCGGTTTCCGTGTCCAGCGAGCATTTGGCTTTTGGACTGGGGCGATTCTCATGGTAAGCATCCCTGCCTGCAATTTATGATCCTTGGCATAACCTTCTATCAGTCCCGGACGGTTCTTTGCGGTCAATGAAATCAAGGCGATGTTTGCCCATATCATCGTGACTTATGATATCGAGTTTGAGGAAGGGAAAGGGGTTCCGCGCGAGTTTTGCATTGCCGGAATGCGTCTTCCAGGAGCTACGAATATTATGTTCAGGACACGGCAGAAGTGAAGTTGTTCTGGATCTGGCAGACAAGTTGGTATCCTTTGCACAGAGTCCAGTCTTTAGGTTTTTGGTCTGTATGTTGTATTAGTCCAAAGATGCGCACGTGGGTCTGCAAACCTCACATCCCGCAATAAACTCGGAACAGTACAGACACGCAATTAAACCATGTATCAATTCTGTACACAGAAGAATATGAAACAAGATGTTTGACACGTCAATTGGCGGAGATACACTGGATCAATGTTAGACAATTCAAGGCCCTTGCCTGCTGAGACCCGGCGCCAATCTGACGCGTATCACTTCTCGTAGACGGCTAGGAATCTGTACAGGCCTAAGGCCTAAGCCGCCTAACGTCAAGGAGACGCGATTGATGCCAACCCCGCTGACGTTCTGCTGGTTGGGAATTCTGGGCCGAAGCGAGGAACGAGCGCAGGCCCAGAATGTCTTCGTGTGAGCGGAGAGGGCGGCACGTGACGCGTTCGTTTTGTCGTCCCTGCCGCTTTCCCCCTTCGGACGGTTCAAAGAACCTCCATTCCGCTTTAATTTTGCCCACCCGCCACTCCCGGTTCAAGTTCCAAAGAAACTTCCTCGCGGTCCGACGGCGATCAGCCCGCTTAAGGTGGACCCACCCACCCGTTGCGAGCTCGCCCCCGGACGCGCACCCCTCATTTTCGATCGAGAAGCGCTACGCGCTCCTACCCATTAGCTGAGCAGACCTAAGTATATAATATAGTAATAGCCTCAGAGTGGCTAAGCCAACTCTCAATGGTATCACCCGCGCGCCGACATCTTCTCTACCCAACGGCGCGCCACACACTGAGCACGAGACGACACTTCTTCTCCCACGAAATTCTTAAGATCAGGTGATTTTTTAGTTCATGTGTTGATCACGAGAGTCACGACGCTCTGTTAACTGAAGGCTAACGCGCCATATTTTCGCGCTCACGCCCGTGTTCTTCCATTCCCTCTGTTTTTTTTGGCCAGCGGCTGAGCTCCTGTGTTAGGTTCCAACAAGACTGACTTGTCAAAGTTCAGGTTAACTCTTGTGGCTGTTACCAACTGTACCGACTCGGACTCAGACCAGTAATTTATACCCCTAGCAAACAAGTTGAATGTTACTTCATTTGGCCTAGTGTCCACACGCAGCGCATTATGTTCGACAACGGATTCAAGTTCGAGTTTGGAAGCTTGAAGGCTTGCTTTGGGCGAAGTTCTGAAGCTCTGGGTTGATCCGAGGCAGCGTGTCCGGCGCAGCGATTCCGCCGTGGCGAAGGTGCCCGACGAGTTCACTTTGGGGGTGTCGTTCCTCGCGAGACCTCTTGTCGTAATATCTCTCTTCGTCCGACGTGGTGGGTGTTTCAAAGGTGACCCGATGGTCAGGTCTTTCTCTTACTATTTACGAATATTCGGAGATCTATTGCAGGCGTGAAGGAGAGCAGCAGTTCCATATATGCGCTGCCGGGCATGATCTGGGTAATTTCGGATCAAAAGATGGACGATATGGACGGGAGTGCGCGTACTATAGATGGACATCGGGATTGGAAGCGGACCAGTCATGCCGACTACGTTACTACTCCCATACAGGCTCGTAAAGATTACGTGTACCCAGCACACGGTCTCTTCTATCCTTACTAAGTTACTGTACAGTAGTACTGTTGGAACTGAACGCCACGCCCGCAGCGGCGCCCTCCCACGTCACTCCGTGGAATTGAAGCAGGTCCGGCTGAAACAGGTTGTACAGTACAGTACGGGTACGGGTACGGTACTTGCTTTGCCTAATGCGCCAATTGTAACGCGCCGCATTGTCAACGAATATGTCGTCGACAGGGTATAAATATCTATGGCAGGTTCTAAAGTACAGTACCCTCAATTCTCTCTGGTCTCGAATCATGGGTGTAACTCCTGATTCTCTTCCTCTTGTTACCCTTTCAGTGACACTCAAGGGTATTTTGTTCTGTCTTCCCGTAATTTTCATTGTCTCCCAAGTTGTCTCTTATGCAAAGAGCTCACGGCAGAGGCTGCCTCCCCAACCCAGGCGCCTCCCAATCATCGGGAATTTTTTTCGTCGATATGACAAAAGATGGTTATGTTCACAAGAGCGCAAGGAACGTTTTGGTGAGTACCGAATACTGATTTGAAGGATCCTAATGTAGGGAGCATCGGACACTAGGCAAGGTCATGTACCTCGATGTGCTTGGAAAGCCCACAATCGTCTTTAACAGCCTTAAATCGGCCTTTGATATGCTTGAGCGCCGTGCTAGTAACTCTTCTGGACGTCCTCGGAACGTAGTGGCAAATGATATCTTTTTTGGAGGCTTAGGGATGATATTGATGGATCATGGTGAAGCGTGAGTATGACTGATGTAGACCATAAAAGCCTACATTATCAACTCGCGTATTTTCACAGCTGGCGTCGCATGCGTCGCGCTTCACATGAGGCTCTCACCAAGGTGGCAGTACAGCGCTACCACCCCATCCAGACAAAGGAGGCAACTATTTTAGTTTCCGCTCTCCTGGCGAATCCTGAGAATCGAACACAACACATTCAGCGAGCCACGGTTTCCATGATCATGTCCGTATTGTACGACTACCCAACACTCACCTCGGCGCAGGATAAGGCCGTCCAAGATATGGATAGAACAATGCACTGGGCTGCACAAACAATGGTTTGGTTCCTTCTTGTCGAGTTCTTTCCCTGGATAATGCACATTCCCCAGAGGTCAACCCTTTCTCCACAATCAATAATGCGTTCGCATCTAAAGAACTGACAGGTTTTTTAAATGGAAGAGGGAAGCCTTGAAGCACACTACCGAGCGTTCCGAGATGTTTCTACGATTATTCAATCGTGTCAAAACAGACCTTGTACGTCCTGTTATCAGAATGTGTGCCAGTGGCGCCTTAATAATAAATTTCACAGGTAGGCGTAGGGGCCCGTCCAAGTTTCAGCGCATCGTTGATAGAACACCGTGATCGCTACCGCCTATCCGAACGGGAAATAGCGTTCCTCGCCGGGCAGATGTAGTATGTAGTCAGTTTCTTTCAGGCTACGTGAGAAATTACGATGCATCGCAGTAGTGCTGGTTTTGAGACGACTTCGACCACACTGATGTGGTGGACAACTGCGATGGTAGCCTTCCCCGAGGTGCAGCGCCGAGGGCAAGCCGAACTTGATGCCGTGGTCGGCCGTATGCGACTCCCTACATTTGCAGACGCCCCGCGTCTTCCTTACGTGCGGGCAATCATCAGAGAAGTTCTTCGCTGGCGACCCGCTTTCCCACTCGGATTGCCTCACAAAACGACAGATGACGACTGGTATGAGGGCATGTTCTTTCCAAAAGGCGCGGCATGCATAGCCAATTTATGGCATTGCAATCGCGACCGGACGGTATTCGGTGATGATGCCGATGAGTTCAAGCCAGAAAGGCATATTGGCGACAATGGTGAACTCTTACCAGGCCCCAAAGAAACGAATCAAGAAGGTCATGTGACGTTTGGATTCGGGCGGCGCGCCTGTGTGGGCAAACACCTGGCAAATGATTCGCTCTTCATAGATACAGCGAGGATCCTGTGGGCAGCGACCCTTCAGTGCGCGCGGGACGAGAACGGGAAGGAACTGCCTCCAGATACAAGTCCGTTTGAGAAGGAAGGCTTCGCTAGGTGAGTACTCTGGCCAGTAGATCAATTTGAGACCTCAATAGATTCTTCGTATGTAGCGAGCCTCCGCCTTACGACTGCGTTATTACACCCCGTTTCCCGGAAGTGCAGTCAATTCTTGTTGAGGAGCGCGAGAGTTTTGAGGATTGAAATGGGCCCATTTACTGTACAGTACGCCGGACAGTAAGACGATGCATTGTGATGACTGAGATAGTAAATATGGATGGTAGTTTCTTTGTGCTGGGTCAAAGAATAAGGAAATGGCCAAACAATAGGGTAACGCGAAGTGTCGCCTCACCCCACTGGCAGCAGTACCCAAGCCTAAACGGCTCGACCACGGCCCATGTGCATTCAGTTTGGTCGTTACCTCAGTCTTATCCGCATATATTTTATGGAAGGAGTACCGCAGGACACATCTGGGCAGCCCCGAACCCGCCGTAAACGTCTGATTCAAGTTGTCCATTCTTTCGAGTTCATTTGATGTCGTTACTACTTTGTGGCATGAAAGGAATCGACATAACTGCGGGACTTGACGCGCTTGAGCCCCTCGCCCCATGGGAGGCTGTCGTTTATGAAAAAGACACAAGTTGGCGACATCTGCAATGACGTAAGTGTGGCAGGATGGCCTCGTTACACCCCGAAAAGGAATGGCAAAAGGAATGGAGGGTAGGCGCCGGTAGGCCTTTGGTCCGAAGTATACCTGAGTCGCGTCACCACCCCCGACCAGGCTTGTGTGTCGTGTGTTCTTTCTGGCATCACACATTCCTGCCCTTCACCAGTCCCTACGCACCCCGGGAAACCAAGAGTTCAATATAACCTACCAAGTAGGACTCGGACAGCAAGGAAGGAATGATAACGCGTTTGGTTCAAGCGCTTGTGTGCATGATGACAAGGTGTTTTGCCAGCCCAGAAAACTCACATAACGCCGCACAATACAAAGGAGTTCCGAAGTCGTATAAGTGGCGCCTAGTGTTCTGCCAGGTCGTCTATGAGTTGCACCATCCCCCCTGTCCATACTGTACTTTATATCCGAGTCCATGCTGAGAAATGCGGCTCGTGGGTTCGAATAGACGTTCCATGAAATCGTGAATCTATGATGTAACGTTCTCGAACTTGGCATGTTTGACCCAATGCCGAGCGGAGCAAAAAACCAAGGGAAAAGTCGCAAAGCGCTCCTTATCACCGTAAAGCCAAAGGTGGTATTGGAGCGGATGACGGTGATGAAGGGCAGCAGCTGGGCATCGTTGCCATTACTATGGGAAGATCAAATTCCTCAAACCGTGCAGATCTCCTGGAATACCTGACTGACCAATCTAGCTGTCGCAACACGCCCCTCTTCCTAGAGTCATGGTGTGGGAACCTCGAAAACGCCAAGGTACTAATTGGACATGGAGCTGACGTACACCTACGAGGAGAACGGAACTGGGCACCATTACGGCGAACTGCCATCACGAAATTGCGCGACTTTTATCGGAGCATGGTCCCGAAAGAGAATAGGAAGGTGCTGCAAGTTTTGTATTCCTCGTGATGTCGCGTGGGCCGAGAGCCCCTTCAAGAATCGAGAGTGCGTGGGACTGTGGGACAGTACCTAACCTCACGAAGCGACATCCTCGACGCTAATGCTACAAAGGGATCTGTGGTTGGACAAAGCACATTAATAGAGCCATCGCACGAGGATGACGAACGTTAACCGCGATGGTGCACTCGGTCAATCAGGCTGAGACCGTTCTGTCTGATGTAGTGACGTACAGTATGTGACGCACACTGCCAGACATGGCCGGGAGGAGAAGACTTGGAATGCTGTCAAATGGACGTGAATGCTGCGGCGTGGTTCTACGTCTTCTGTGAAGTTCTGTCCTTGACGTGAAGACCTACAACAGTTTTCATGTCGATAGGGCCCTTATGAAATCTTTATTTGGTAGTTTGTTTGGTTCCATCCGCGACAGCAGTCGGATATTGTCAATAGTTCCAAACAAACTCCAAGCCTAATCGACATGAAAACGACTGTTCCGCTTCCGCCCTCCAAGTCAGGATTCAAGCGCCCAGAGTGATGTCATATTTAACACGGCACTGCGACCCCAGGCCGTTGATCACCTTAACATGGATCTGGAATCTCTTCGAGGAAGCACCGAAGTCCTCAGGGTCACCGCTCGCCATGAGTCAGTTGTCTCCCCCACGTAGAGCCCTTTGCTACTACCAGCAGCGCTTAACTGTGATTATCAGCGTTTACCCATTCATCGACCCAAAGGTCCACTACGATGCGCAGACACTCGCAGGGAGGGTCGTCCTGATCACTGGCGCATCGCGTGGCATCGGTCTCGAGCCCGCCTTGCATTTCGCGCGTGCTGGTGCCTCGCTGACGATCGTCGCCCGCAAGCAGAAGGCGCTGGCCGCAGGCAGAGACACGATCCTGCGCGAGCGGCCTTCAGTACAGGTGCTCATTTTCCCAGCTGACGTCCGTGACGTCAAGAAGGCGGAGGATGCGGTCACTGCCACCGTGGCCCACTTCGGTCGCTTGGACCTCGTGGCGAATGCTGCCTCGCTCCGAACCCCACTTCAGCGTGCGTGATTTTTCTTCTTACGCACTTGGTCTGGTGGGTGTTGATAGGCACACTGCTGACCTCGCCCTGTGACCATTTAGCTTTCGCGAGTGAGGACCCGGCCAAATGGTGGGAGGTTATGGAAGTAAACATCCGCGGGACGTACAATTTTATTCAGTGAGCGTGATCTCGACTGGCTGATTTGTAGTCCAGTGCGCACTCACGTCCTGGCTGCGCAGTTTTGCCGTCCCAGAATTGCAGAAGACAAAAGGTCGAATCGTGATGTTGAGCTCCCTGGCTGCGCAGCACCGCATCCCCTTTATCGCTCCATTTCAGCGGCAGCGCTCTCGCAAAGACAAGTTAAATGTAAAACATCATAAGTTCATAACACTCTATAAGTGCTGACTCAATCACCCTTGTGATGCAGCTCCATCGTCCTTGTCACCACCCCCGCTACCTCAATTGAACCAGCGTCGTTGCTGCGCATCGCTGTGTCTTCGGCTGCGTCGTGGGCCTCATCGTCGCCGCCACCACCACCGCCATGTCGTGACCCACTATTGCTGCCGCCAGGCCTGCGTCGTAACACCACCACCACCACCACTACTACATTGTGTGGAATGTCTGCGAGTGTGTGCGGTTCTTCGTTCTTGTCCGGGCTTTCAAGTTTGGGCTTAAGTTCCCCTAAGTTCTTCCAGTTCGGGTCGGCCGGGTCGAGCGTGCCGAAAATACAACATGTCATTCAAAGTTCAGGTCAACTCTTGCCAGTGTGGCTGCTGACCACCCAAACTGCACCAACTCGGACTCTGACCCAGTAATTCGTCGCCCAGTAATCAAACTGAATGTTACTTTATTTGGGCTAGTGCTTATACGCAGCACATTATGACACTCGACAACGGATTTAAGTTCGACTCCAGAAGATTGAAGCTTGAAGGCCCGCGCCTGATACAGGCCTGATGGTCGAAGGTCTGGTGTTCCGCGTTGATTCGAGGCAACGATTCAGCCGCAGCGAAGGGTTGCGTCACCTTCGACGTGTCCTCAATCAGCCTTGTCATAATCTCTCTTCGTCCGACTCGGTGGGTGTTTCAAGGTGATCCGATGGTCAGGTCCTTTTCTTCCTATTTACGAAGAATATTCGGAGTTCTCTTGCAGAGTGAAATCGAGAATCAACCTTGATGGTATGATAAGACGTCTGGTACAGGCGCTCGGGACTACTATCACCGAACGACCATTTTTGCAACTGCGCCGGGCCCGGGCTCAATCTTACAGTATCCCGGATACGTAATGTACGTTCCCCCCGGACCCCCCGAGTCCGCAGCTAGCAAAGCGATCCACTCCTTTGGCGGCCAGTCGTCTATAGGCAGAAGCCTTTGGGATAAGTGCATCGCGAGAAGAGTCTCTGCTCGAGCTGAACCTCAGACCGGACAACCCATTTTCGCATCTTGCTGCGTGATCTGACTGATCTCGTCCACTTGAAACTCCCGACAAACAAATCACTACTGAAAGTAGCGAAGAGGAAGCTCAAGAAGCTCCCACCGACGACGACGGAGCGCAAACAGAGGGGGGATACACTGCCATTGATGTAGGCGAAATACCAAATACGGCAAGATTTCGCAGTGAGCCATCATAGCCTCGCGTATACGGTACTTACTCGCCCAGAAAGGTAATTTACTTGACACGCACACAGTACGCACACACGCATTCCACTCCAAAAGTTCAGTCAAATCAATTATATTTCATCTTATCCCATAATCGATCAAGCCACATCAGCGATTTTACTTCTGCCGTGCCCGAAACAAAACATTCGCTTTCCCGGGTAAACGCAATGCAGCGATGCAAAGCGGGCGCGGAACCGCTTTCCCTTCCTCAAACTTGACATCATAAGTCGCAACGATATGGGCAAACAGCGCCTTGACTTCATTGACCGCAAAGAATCGTCCAGGACTGATACCATCGTGACGGGTTAGGTCAAAGATCATAAACCACAGGAAGGAATGCTTACCATGTGTGTCGCCCGAGTCCAAAAGCCAAATGCTCGCTGGACGTGGACACCGCTTGATGCCTGCTTATCATAGTATCCCTCTCACTCTCGCGGAGCTTCGCAAAGCGAAATCCGTCAAATTTATCGGCATTTGGATAGATTCTTTCGTCTGTATGAATGGCACTGGCCGGGAAGGACACAAGTGTGCCTGCGGGAACAGTCACACCATTGGAAAATGTGAACGGGCGCAACGCCAGACGGTTAAAAGGAACTACGATGAAGCGGGAGGCAAATCAGTCGTATTTGGGATACTGGGGAAGGAATTCAACGAACGGAGGGTGAAATTATCAACCCGCTGGGCCTCCCGGATGAAACTGTCGATCTTATGCATCTTGTCTATCCCAGCTTTCGTCCAACCTTCTTCTGTTATCACCGCATCGACCTCTTGGCGGAGGGGTTCGATATATTCTGGATTCGCTAGAAGACGGTACAATGCTTGCGTGAAGGTCTATTGACACGAATTGATTAGAACTGCATCATAGGGGGAGGATGTCATGCTTGCCAAAGACATTGAATGGATAGATGCAAAGTTGATCAAAAGCAATCGCCGCGCCACGCCTTCAACGGACCTTTCCGCTCCCTTGGCCTCACTCATCAGCCACATGACCATATCGTTCTGTGAACCAACCGGCTAATGAGAGAGGTACCGATAAAGTGGTCTGACAAAACCGGCTTATCATCCCAGTCGTCCCCATACTCCTTCATCTTCGCAAATCGCTCCTCAACCATAGGTCTGATAAATTCAATTTCTTTTTGAATCTGGGAGGGAATATTCGATCATGCGAGAAACGATACTAAAGTGGGTTTCAGTGACAAGACAACAATGGTAGATGAGACTACGCGCGGCTTGAGGGACTTTGGAAACAAGCTGATGATCATGCCAAATTTCACGACGTTGTCCGCGAAGGTTGAATTCAAAGTCTGATAGTCGTAGTCCCTGCCTAAAAAAAACATCAGAACAGGCCACTGAAGGGATCGTAGAACGGGAAAATGATCACTAACATAGAGGAACACCGACAAGAATACGATTCGTGGCGCGGCAAATCACGCGTTCAAGGGTCTCTTGAATAGGGACCTTGACCCATGATTCTGTGCTCCCTGTGAACCACAGCTTCGTCTACACCTTTACCACGTACCACCGCCACTCATCGGGATGAAATCATCCATGGCCATAATGAGCTCCTCGCGAACCTCCTTAAAAGTGACTGCAATATTCCACGTTAATTTGGACGAATTATGTCAGTTTGGAGT
>WHVB01000079.1:0-49095 GCA_015178965.1 Russula ochroleuca
TCTCTCATTTGTTCCTATCTGATGATGATCAAGTTACACCTGAGTACTTGTTCGACATCGAACACGCTTATTCTTCGAGTAACGAGGCTTCTGCTTGCTTGGTGGAACCTGGCTCTGCCGAGGACGTGGGCGAGATCGTAAGGTAACCTCATTCGACACACAAGCTTTTGCCGACCCAAATTTTGATAGCTACGTATCCTGGGATCAACCCGAACCCCGTTTGCCGTGAAAGGTGGAGGACACGCTACGAACCCGGGATTTTCCTCGACGAGAGGCGTACAGATAGCGATGTCGCGCTTCAACGAGATAAAGATCGGTTTGACGTCTGGAACAGTTGAGGTCGGGGCTGGCCTCACTTGGGACCAAGTGTATGAGGTACTTGAGCTGACTGGAGTGAACGTCGTAGGGGGACGTGTATCCGGTATTGGTGTTGCAGGGTTTACACTTGGTGGAGGTGAGTATCTTCTATCGTACGAGAGCTCGATCTTATATGCTTTTAGGCTATTCTTATTTGTCAAATCAGTACGGACTTGCGGTTGACAACATTGCTGGATATGAACTTGTGCTTCCAAACGGAACTGTGACTATTGTGACTTCAGATGACGATGATCTTTGGTTTGGATTGAGAGTAAGTAGTAGGCAAACTAAATACAGATGGTATTGCTAATGACATTTAATTGCAGGGAGGGCTCAATAATTTCGTATGCTATCAGCTCATAGCAAGTGTCACCGCTGCTTACGCGACGATAACGAGTAGACTCGGAGTGGTAGTGACAAGGCTCTTAGCGGCCGCCTTCTGGCTAGGAGTGGAGAATAGATGATATTGCCGTCGTAAGACGGACAGGAGACTCAACTTAGCGACCTAGAGTCACTAGAGAGTCGTACTTATACTACTACAGGGTACAGGGTACAGGGTACGGGGCACAGGGCACGGGGCATGAGGATACGGGGCTGCGAGTCACGTACATAGGGGCTGAGTCACAAGGCGACTCATGTAGTCCATCCACATCAGGTGAGGCGTATACGAATAGTACTAGTCCGATCTTACCGCTACTCCGGGTCATCCAACTCCATCGGGTCGTCCGCATGGCTGATATCCCCGTCGATCGAGGGGGGGAAGTCCCAGGGTCGAGGGGACGGTAACATCACCCTCCGGTTAGATGCGAGCGCGACCACGCGTCGCGTAGCGGATGATCCCCGCCCCGTGACGTTGGTCGTGGCGGTCGGCATCGTTGCCGGCAAGGTGGGCAAGGGTTTCTCCGGCGTTGGCGGCGCGGAGGCGGCGGCGGCAGTTGGCGAGGACGTTGCGGGTTTCGGCCTCTTCAGCTTCGAGGGCGCGGAGGCGGGAGGCGATGTTGGTGAGCTCGACGTCGACGTGGTGGTAGCGACAGATCTCCGTGTAGAGACCCCAGTCCTGGGTCGTATCTTGGACCTCCAATGCGAAGGCATCGAAGATCTCGGAGTCTCCGTCGATGGCACGGAGTAGCCACTTGGGTACCGGCGGATTGGCGACACCGACGTTGGAGTTGGGCTGGGCGTAGACCTCTGTAGTAAAGACAGGGTCGTCAGGGCCTCCCAGGGTACCAGCGGCGCGGGGAACGGGGCCGTCGAGAAGCTGGATGTAGGGGGCGATGCGGCGGTCGTTGCTGCCGCCTTGGAGGGGGATGGAGAAGTAATGGAGTTGGCCGTTATTCTCGACAAAGCCGGCAGGGGGTTCAGACTGAATACCCTGCGGAGTGTCCGCCCTTGCGGGCTGGCTGGCCAGGCGGCGGATGGTGAGGTCGGCGAGGCGGAGGGATTCGGTCTTGGCTTCGCAGTCGAGCTGGAGGGCCCTGGCGCCGAGGGCGAGGATGTCGCGTTGATCCCGGCTCTGCTCCAGTTCCGCGGCTTGCTCTTCGGCCGTAAACCTAACGGCTTCCATCCGGTCCTCGGTGCGCTTGGCGGTGATGATGAGACCGCGGACCATGCGGAGGAGAACTGGAGCCGTGAGGGCGTCGGCTTGTCCTTCGACGATAGCGCTAACGGCTCGGGGTGATAGGGGTATGGCTGGCTGCGTAGCGCCGACGGCGAGGTCCACTGCAAGCACCCGTGCTGAGTTAGTGGGCGCGGGGTCCTCAACAAGAGGAAGGGCTCCATTGGGACTGGTCGTCTGGTAGGGGGTCCCTGGGGCGGGTATGAAGAGGGCCTCGGTGGAGGCATAGGAGTCGGTGGGCGAGGCGGGGGCGTAGTTGGCATCTTCGACGGGGGAGAGATGGATGGTTTGGTGGGACATAGTAGTTCGGAGTGTGGGGAGAGGATGCTACTTCGAGTCCTCAGACCCGTCCTTTTATGCGGTTGCTCGAGCGGGCGTCTTTGGTGATAATCTTCGATTAATGCAGGGGCGTGTACTTGGGGGGCCGGTTCCCATGTGTTGTCTGCGTCTGGGTATCCCTTCCATTTGAGGAGATATTGCAGGGTCTTCCGCTTTCCGTGGAGACGGTGATTAACGATGGCCTCGACTTCGTACTCGTGTTCACCCTCGATCAGTTCGGGGGGTGGTTTGATGTAGTTGGGGCCGTGTTGTGGGGTCTCGCGATAAGGGGTGAGGAGGCTGGCGTGGAACACGCTGTGGATGTTCCAGGCGTTGGGTAGTTGGAGCTGATACGCCACCGGTGACACCTGTTTGCTGATGCGGAAAGGTCCGTGTCGCTTGGGGGCTAGTTTGGGGGTCTGGTAGGGTAGTCGGAGGTTCTTTGCCTCGAGCCAGACTTCTTGGCCCACGTTGAACTGGGGTGGTGGCGTTTGATGGGCGGTGCGGTTGATAGCCTCGATCGCTTGTGCACGCCTCTCGAGTGCGGTCTGCTTCCTGTCCTCCACGTGTTGGTTTAATGATGGAGGGGGGTCTGTAGGGTGTAGGCGAGGCGTATAGCCGAGGAGTGCTTCTGATGGGGCGATGTTGATGGTGGCGTTCCTGTGATTGTTGTGCACCGTGGTGGCTATTCCCAGCCAGTCGCTCCAGTCGGTCTGGGCGCTGTTGGTGGTCAGGCGGAGATATTGTTCTATCCACTGATTTGTTCATTCTGATAGTCCGTCTGTCTGGGGGTGGAACGCTGAGGACACGTTTTGTTTGATCCCCAGTTGTTGGGCGAGTGCCTTCGCGAAGAAGGATGTGAATCGGGGGTCTCTGTCGGATATGACCTTATCGGGCAGGCCGAACCATCGGTAGACGTTGTCGTAGTATAGCTTGGCCACTTCTTGTCCGGTGATTGTTGTCTTGCAGGGGAGGAATACGGCCGCTCTCGTGCATCCGTGGTCTACTATCGTGAGAATGGCGTCGTATCCCTTGCTGGTCGGGAGTTGGGTGATCAGGTCCATTGCTACGATCTGGAACGGGAGTGCGTTGGTCGGTGTGGGGATGCGGTAGAGGGGGACCTTCGCTCGTTTTGTAAGGTTCTTGCCTTGTTGGCATTTGGCGCACCCTCTTACGTATTGCGCGATCCATTCGTTCATGTCTGGCCACCAGAAGTGTTGGCGGATGATTGTGATGGTGGGGTCTCGTCCTGGGTGTCCTCTGATTTCCAGGTCGTGGAATCGGTGGAGGATTTCCTTTTTCAGGGTGTCGTCTGGGGGGACGGCGATTTTGCCTTGTACGCGCCAGTGCTTTAGGTTATTGTCGTTGTGTGAGTGGGTCATGGCTGCCTTGTGGCGTTTGATCCACCCTGCGATCTCGGCGGGGTACTTCCGTTGCATCGTCCCTATCCGTCGTTCTAGTTCCCACCACTCGTCTTTGGGGTCTTCGGTGGTGGATAGCCTGATAAAGGCATCTGGGTGGAGGAGGGTTAGGTCTTGGTTGTCCGTTTCGCCTCTGTCCACTCCTGGGGGTCGGGAGAGGAGGTCTGCCGAAGTGTGGAGTTTTCCTGGCACGTGTTGGATCTTCAGGTGGTACTCCTGGAGTTCTGCGAACCATCGTGCCACCCGGCGGTTTACCTTTCGTGGGGATTTCCAGAAGGTTAGGTTTGCGTGGTCGGTGAGGACTGTGACTGGGATCGTTGATCCTGCCAGGTGGGGTCGCCAGTGGGCTAGGGCTTTCATTAGTGCTAGGAGCTCTCTTTCATAGATGTCGTAGTTGCGCTCGGTTGGGGTGAATGTTGCGGAGTAGTAAGCTATGGGGTGTTTGGTTGGTGAGGTTTTTCTGGGGTGTTTGTCTCCCTCCTGTAAGAGTACGGCTCCCACGCCGTACGCGGACGCGTCTGTGGCGAGGAAGAATGGTTTGGTGTAATCGGGTTGCCGTAGGATTGGGTTTTGACACATATGTTTCTTGAGGGTCTCGAAGGCTGTAATTTGGGCTTCTCCCCATGCAAATGGCGTCGCTTTCTTGGTAAGATGGATTAGTGGTCTTGCGATCTTCGAGTAATCTTTGATGAAGTATCGGTAGTATCCTGTGAATCCCAGGAAGGCTCTGACGTCTCTGACCGTTCGTGGGGGTTTCCAGTCTGCTACTCCTTGCACCTTGGCTGGATCCATCCGTATGGTGTTGTGACCCAGGATGACGCCTAAGAACTCGACTTCTTTTGCTTCGAAGACGCACTTCTCTGGTTTGAGGAAGAGGTCGTGTTTGCGTAGTTTGTCGAGGATTTGGTGGACTCTCGTTCGGTGGTATGGGAGGTCTGATCGGGTGTGTATGAGGATGTCGTCCATGTAGATCGACAGCCAGTCTTGTCGGAGTTCTTCTCTGAATAGTGCGTTCATCATGGTCTGGAAGGTGGCTGGGGAGTTGGTCATCCCGAAGAACATCACCTGTGGTTCGAAGAGACCGTGGTTCGTGACGAATGCTGCTTTCCATTGGTCTCCATCGCGTATTCGTATGTTGTTATATCCCCAGCGAATGTCGAACTTGGTGAATAGGCTGGCTCCTCTGACTCTCGCGATGAGTTCTGGGATGAGCGGGAGTGGTGTGGCGTTTCGGCGGGTCCATTCATTGAGCTTTCGGTAGTCCTGTACTGGTCGAAGCTTTCCGTCTTTCTTTTTGACGAAGAAGAATGGAGCCGCGAATTGGCTTTTGGACTCGGTGATGTATCCCTTGTCGAGGTGTTCTTGGAGGAACGTTGCCAGAGCCTCTTGTTCTGGTTGGGTCAGGGCGTACACCTTCCCTGGCATGTGTTCTGGGTGGCCTGGTTTTAGTTCTATGGCGTGATCCCATTCTCGTGGTGGTGGGAATCGCTTTGATTCGGCTTCGCTGAACACAAATGAGTGTCGGCGGTACTCCTTTGGGATTGGTGAGGGTTGAGCTGCGTGTTTTTCGGCTAGCTTTGAAGCTAGTGTTTGTCGATCTGTCGCCGTAGCGGTGTGGATCTTTGTCGTTGTCCGCTTGATTCTGGCTTTGATGACGACGGGTAGTTGTTCGTAGGCGATCCATCCTTTTGCCCAGTCGATGACCGGTTGGACTGCGGCGAACCATGGGTAGCCTAGGATTACCTTTTGTTCGCCTAGGTTGGTAAGGAAGAAGCGCATCGTGCGCGTTTGGTCGCCCGTTCGTACGTCTAGGTCGGTGTAGTGGGTGATTTGTCCGTGGCGGTTTTGTGTTCCATCCACGTTGAACACCTTGCGGGGTTCTGCCAGTTCTTCGATTGGCAGCTTGAGTTCTTTTGCGTAGTTGGGGTTGATGAAGTTCTCCGTGGCGCCGGAGTCTAGTAGTGCAGAGGTTTCGGCCCTCTTGAACAAGGAGTTTAAATATACGCGAATTGTCATTGATCGACGGTTCGATAGATACACGCTCCTTGTACTTAATGCCCTAACCAAGGCCGAACTGGTTAGGCGTCCTGAAAACCCTCTTCCTCGGCTGCTACTATTCCTCCTCCGAAGTGTGCTGCTACTTGGTCCCGTTGGTCGGTGGACATGGCCGCCAGTCTGGTGGCTATTTCGTCTACTGGGTTCTCGTTAGTGGTCGTGGTGTCTGACATCCAGTCGACCAATTGTGCCGTGGCTACGCGCGGTTTCTTCTTCCGATTGGGGCAGTTGCGCGCGAAGTGTCCAACTTGGTTACACTCGTAGCAGGCGCCGCGTGGGGCTCGGTCGGCGTTGCGGGGGTTTCTGTCGGTTGGTTGGGTTTGGGCTACGTTCACCTGGTAGACGTTCCCTTGCTCGTCCTGCATCTGGACCGTCCTCCCTTGGGGGTTTCGGTTCCTCCAGTTATTGTTTCGGTTGGCGCGTGCTCGGTCTGCATCGACGTCCATTGGAACGGGGGCGTTATTCAGGTGGCGGGGGGCGTTGGTGGAGTTATACCCTCTGATGTTGGGACGGCTGGTTTGTTGGTTGGTGGGGTTGGGCTGTGCAAATCGATTCCACCTCGAAGATGGTGGTCGGTTCGTGGTGCCTTTGTCCTGCTTGAACATCTCGTAGATGAGGAGCTGGGACGCCACGCTGTCGATCGCTCGCTGTTTGATTTCTGCATAGGTATTGACCTTGGGGGGTTTGACTATGTCGTTGACGATGGACTTGGTTAGTCCTTTCAAGAAGTACCTGACGGTTGCGGGTGCTGTGAGCGGATATTCGGCCTTTCGGGCGACTCTTTCGAAGTCCTGGATGTACTGGTCGACTTCGGGCCATTTCATCTTCATATTTTCGATTTGAAGGCGTGCTCGCTCTTCGGCTTGGGTGTCTTGGAATTGGTTCCGGAACTCGTTTAGGAAGTGTATCCAGACGTCGGGGACGTCTTCGATGAGTGGGTCTAGTTGATCCACCCATTCTCCCTGGTTGAGGGCCCATTCGTCCACGGTTGGGCCTTTGACGAACGTCAGCGCTATTGCTACGCGGCGAATCCAGGATTGAAGGCCGGGGACTGTGGCGTTTACGCGGAAGTAGTGTCGCAATTCGTTTATGAATTGGTCCGCTTTCGCTCGGTCTCCGTCGAATTCTGTGGGGGCGTTTCCCATGAGGCGGGCGTCTTGGTTTGCCGGGGGCATTGGTGGCGCGGCCGGGGGGTTGGGGGCTCCGGGGTTTCCTCCGGGATTGCCTCCTCCGCCTCCGGGGTTGCCTCCTCCTCCTCCGGGGTTGCTTCCTCCGGGGTTTCCTCCTCCTCCTCCGGGGTTGTTGCTCGGCTGTCGCTTCATTGCTGTGTCTAATTTCTTCTGCACGGAGGCCGCTATCTTAGGTTTGGTGGTTGTGGTGGCGGTAGTAGTGGTTGCTGTAGTGGTTGCCATGGTGTGTTCGCGTATCAGCGAAGCGAATGGTCGAGTATCGAAGAGTGGGGAGTTTCTGATGAGGGTGTTGGTGTGATCCTCAGTGGGTTCTTCGTCGGTGGTAGGCGAGTTGGGTTGTTGGTCTGTGGAGACGGGGGATGGGGGCCGTGTGTTGTCTTCGGCGTCGCTGTCGGAGTCAAGAGGGATGGGTAGGAATGTTCCTCCTTCGCGTCTACGTCGGCGTTTCTCTTGTGAGTTTAACTGGTTGTGTGCTTCGATGTCGGGTCTTCTAGGTCCTCGCACTAGTTTGAATTTGTCTCCGTCTTCCTCGAGGTAGACTTGGGTGAGGAATCCTTTCTCGTTATGTATCCAGACGTGGGTTCCGTCTATGCAGTCCTGTGCTTTCTTGGTCGTATCAGGATGGTATAGTATCGCTATCCCGTCGTATCCGGGGATGACTCCTTTGTCGATCCTGCGCAGGTGTGCGTTCTTTGGTGGTTTGTCGTCGTCTCCAAAGTCCGTGAGGTATTCCTTGGGTGGGGCCTCCGTGATGATAAGAAAGTTGAGTCTAATGTCACCGCTGCTTACGCGACGATAACGAGTAGACTCGGAGTGGTAGTGACAAGGCTCTTAGCGGCCGCCTTCTGGCTAGGAGTGGAGAATAGATGATATTGCCGTCGTAAGACGGACAGGAGACTCAACTTAGCGACCTAGAGTCACTAGAGAGTCGTACTTATACTACTACAGGGTACAGGGTACAGGGTACGGGGCACAGGGCACGGGGCATGAGGATACGGGGCTGCGAGTCACGTACATAGGGGCTGAGTCACAAGGCGACTCATGTAGTCCATCCACATCAGGTGAGGCGTATACGAATAGTACTAGTCCGATCTTACCGCTACTCCGGGTCATCCAACTCCATCGGGTCGTCCGCATGGCTGATATCCCCGTCGATCGAGGGGGGGAAGTCCCAGGGTCGAGGGGACGGTAACAGCAAGGGCCAGTTTTGTGGATTGTTGATTATTTATAGGGGATTGTGACTCAATTCATGTTCCAGTCGCACCCTCAAGGTGACATATGGGTAAGCTGGCCAGAATGTTGGTTTACAAATCAGATTGGGAACTTACTGGAAACCTGGCAGGCAGGGTTTATTTACTACAGCGAGAATGAACTGGATGCAATCAAAGAAGTGCTTGTCAATTTCCAACAGAAGAATGATGACAAGGCTGTGCTTATTGTGTCCCTGGCTTATTCTTTGGATCAGGTGCGCTCTGTTTCTGTATGACGGCATTGCTATTGATTCGTGCTGACATTAGTGTAACAGTTTTTAATTACAGTAGACTCCCTCTTATCCCATACCCCTCTGTCACTCCTCGAGGCTATGGGTTATACAAGAGTATGGCATTCTGGGAAGTCATTAAAAACAGGTTGTAAATATTGTAAAAAAATCGTTAAAAATCATAAAAATTTCATTTTGTGCTTCCAACATTGGGGCTGAGGCATTTCCTGCCATTGTGGGACATTATTACCTAAGTAGTCAGTAAGTCGAGTGGAAACCATGGATCCCTATCTCCCCCAACTTCCTGTGCTGCTTCCTGTGTGTCCAACACAGCCTGGAAGATCTTTTCGTGTGTTGTCTCATTCAAGGCCCCAACTGACTCCTCTTCTGGATTCAGAAGTGACTCAATATCCATTCTGTTGGCCGATTGAAGCACCCCACTTGAAACCAATTCATCGAGAGCACATTCAACTTGTGTCTCGGCAATTCTCACAGGATCATCTTGATCAAGTCTGGTGGTTTTGTGGTTTAGGAGTGATGGAACCTGGATGGTGGGCTTGTGTTGGAATGATTTTTAATTCAGATGGAACAGAATCTTTGAATTTGCAAATGTGTCACTAAGAAAATGTATGGGTTTCCCTTGGACAGACTATGGGTTATGGGGTACAGGGGAGTATGGATTATGTACCCAGATTCCCTGCAAACGAAGTTGGTGGAACAAGCCCCCCATGGGATATGCAGGAGTATGTGTTACCAGGGGTATGGGATAAGAGGGAGTCTACTGTACTATCATATACTTTTATGATGCGCCCACTCCTTCGGACATATTTGAAGATTTTTTGGCCATACCCGCTGCCGAGGGGAATGTCTCAACAACATCTTTCTCCGACTTTGTTCAAAGTCTGAATCCTCAGCCCGAGTTCAACGGCCTTCGGTTAGTAGTACACTCAGCTGTGTGGTGGAATATAGGCTGACCTGGTATGCTTAGTACCTTTTACAATGCTGCCCCGGTCACCCAGTATTCGCCTGCTGTTTTTGATGCATTTGTGAATCAGACCAAGGTGAGTCCGTCCATCGAGCTACTACATCCCGAGACCGGAATATAAATGCGTTCTCAGTTCTGGGGTGCGCACCTTAGCACTCTAGACAAAAATGTGACCGTGATCTCCGCCCTTGAGCCCTTCGACAAAGGCCTCTTCTCACACGGGAGCGGGTCTGCATATCCGACGCTGTCCTCCCTTCTGACCTTACCGTCCAATGGTCCAACGTCTCACTCGATAAAACAATGGCCTTTGCGCTACGCAACATGTCAGTCACAATCCACGCTGCAGCTCTTGCCGATGGGCAGAATGTGTCACGTGCAGCTCTGTATCCGAATTATGCTCTTTTTGGCACACCGCTGGAGGACATGTATGGTGGAAATGTAGAGAGGCTTCAGAAGATCAAAGCTGCGGTTGATCCAGAAGACGTAATGGGCCTTGCGGGAGGTTGGAAATTCTAGGTTGGCCTACTCAGCTGTATAAATGTCCAGGGCGGAGGATCGGAAGTAAGATATTCGTTGATCATAGCCGGGGCTCGAAGGACCATAAGGAATGGCATGTGGTGGGAGGGCAATGCGGGAACCAAGGCGGGACCCCGGATGGAAAGTCGATCATAAGGATGCGGGCCTCGCGATCGTCTGGAGGCTTGAAGATACTGTAGAACTTGCCGTTGGCACTGTTGACCTGGCCAATTTCAGACCACAGTTTGGTCGTCAATAGGACCTCGGCCGCCTCAGCACCAATGGCATACAACTGTGGACCGTCATTACTGAAGTGCTCGCCATCCATTTCAACCTCATGATTGTCCTTATGGAAATTCCGCCACCCGTCCTCACACTGCCGGTGGCTGATTCCGAACATGGCGGAAAGGTACTTGTTGGTGGCGACGATATGTTTGCCTGCATTGAATTCAGCATTCTCGGAACGGGGGAGTCTGGTGCTGCATCTGTTCAGCAGCCAAAGCCTGTCGTATTCAATTTGCCACCTTGCATGAAAGAAGGTAAACCATCTTTTGTATGTTAGAGGCCCTAAATGGATATCGCAAGTTCTGGACGAAACGTGAAGTGGAAATACATGCGACGTCGAAGAAAGGAGCGAGAACGGCACGTGATGCGTTTGTTTCATCGTCGTCACAAGGTCGGCGGCTTAGGCCGGGCCGGAACCGGGCCGACCGTGTGAGAGTCCGTCCCACAACTGGACACCAACTGGACCTTCCTTTCCCTTTGCTTCCCGGTCATGCCTGAAAGTGCTTCGCTTTTTGGGCTTTGTTATTTACTAATACATCCGCTATGGTCATTGCATCCTAAGTATGACAATATATTCCCCCCTTCTCTCCGCCGAATGACGTCCAACGATGGCGCCGAGCTGGCTTGCCTCCGTCCCCCTGGCTCCTCCAGGTGTACTCTGACACGTGGGATATCAGAATGGGTGCATTTATTAAGACAATTTGTGCCGATTAACCTCGCCAGCCTGCGCTCGCCCGCTCGAATCTCCGTAGGCTGCACTTCCCCAGTCAACTGAATGCAACTTCAGAGTCGAGGTTTCGTGGAAATGCCCTTGAAATGGCCCCAGATATTTCCTGGACGACCTCCGTATCACGGTCACGGACTCACGGACTTCCATTCCCCGGTCCCCACGCCTTCGGGCTCTTCGCGATCTTACGGCATTGATGGCATTCGAACCTGGTGGTTCAACGTGGACCCCCGATCGACCTGTTTTTGTTATGGCTGAAATTCTGGGACACTTGGAGAGCCTACTCATGGGACAAGGTGCGAGGGAAATATATGGTTCTCGGAAAGGATATTGCCCAAATCGATCGATTCTTACGAAAACTTCGTGAGTGGAGCGACGCACTCTCCCGGGGTTCCTTTTTCCTTTCCCGGGGCGTCTATTACTGTACAATCTGAGCATCTAGAATTTACTCGGCATTACCCATCTCCTGACTAGATAAAAGGCTTCGCTCATCCATTGAGGTCCACTCTCTACCCCACATCAGATTACTCATGACCTTAACTGTTACCGCCGGCAGCTGCACTTAGCCAATGGGAGGTTAAGGGGCAGTGTAAGCAGAGGGTGAACCGGCCCCAGGTAAGCTATTGGTTCTGTCAGGAGTTGAACCCGGCTCTATGTCATAATAATGGTCCGTGCAATTGTATGTCTCGACCCTCCCCCTTCCTGTAGCATGTTCTGGATGCTACCTACCCCCCCTGACTCATAGTATCTCTGACGTGTTTATGATCTCATTGTCTCGACCTTCCCCTCGTGTATGGACTCATCGTGGGCATCGTAGTAAGGGTGACGTCTTTATGACATCGATCCTAGTATCGTCATAGTAGGATGACGTGCCCCGACGTCATCCCCGTACCTCTAGTAGTTGTTGACTTGTTCTAGGCTTTGTAGCTGTACTTGTATAAGTAGGACTCGTCTTAGGTCTCTAGGACTCTAAGTCGAGTCTCCTCGTCTCACAATCTAGCTTGCTATCCCCTACTTCGAACGGAGTGAATGCATCACTGTCCTCTCTCCTTGCCCCTCAAACCAGTACACTCAGGAGTCTAAGTGTCGCACCCTACGCCGGTGACATTAGACTCGACTTCTTTTATCCACTACATCACAATTACTCGCAAAACACCAGTCATGATCAAGGCAAACGAGCAAGCAAACGTCAAGGGTGACACTCCCCATCGAACAACAACAGTCAGACACCAGCACAGATGACATCGACGAACTGCAGGAATCTACACAGACCCAAGAAGTCCCAGAAGACATAAAGAATCGCACCTGGACCGTGCTCTCCTTCCAGGAATCCCAGAAAGAAGCTATGGCCATGCAGACACTCAGCTCCTGCACCCTCTCTGACAGCGAACAACTCGCTCAACAACTGGCCCAGACAACCCTCGCCACAACCACCACAGCTATGTCCGGAATTGGAGGACGAGGCACTACTCAACCTGCACCCCAAGGAGGGGGAAGCAGTGGAGGAAATCCCGGAGGAAACCCAGGAGGAGGAAACCCCGGAGGCAATCCAGCCGGAGGTAACCCAGGAGGAGGAAACCCCAGAGGCAACCCAGGCAGAGGAGGAGGAAACCCGCCAGCAGGAGGAGGACAACCCGCCGGACAACAGGCTGTATGTTAAGCCTGCAGCGGGGCTTCGTGCACACTTGACCGAAGAGGAAGGTGTGCGGTCCGAAGTGTGCCGTGACATGCGATCAGACTCCTGAGGTGCGCATTGATTGTTATAGCACAATCACTAAGCTCCGAAGGTGGGATCCGCCTTTAAGGACCTCGAAAGGTAGATGGAAGAGCTGAGAGGGCCGTGCAAGAAGCAGGAGTATACAAGGAGCTGCGATTGCAAAGCAAAGTCGAGCTTAAGGCTCAACTGTTCGTACAGGGTCATATATATACAAGTCGAACCTGGTATGACTAATAGTCTCAGAACCGGTTGCTAAGCCGGTTTGTAAGGGATCAGTCATCCGTCCTATCGTACAGTAAGCATGATGCGCTTATGAGTCATCCTATCAGTCAGTCATCAGTCAGCGGTACAGTAAGGAATCTCAGTCATCCAGTCCAGACAGAGAGCCACGCGTGTATCGTATGTGAGTCATGGGATCACGTGATCCCAGCCAGTCCGTCGGTCTGTAAAACACCTCACCTTTCTCCGTACCAGAGGCGGAGCTTATCACCACCCTCCCCTCAAAGAAGCGCTTCCATGCGCTAGTCGGATCCCTCGTTGTTGCCGGGGACGTAATCATAAGCAGGGGAAGGGGAGCGAGGGGCATAAGAGGGGCCCGCATTTTCGAACTCGTCTAAGACGACCTGGGTGATCGCCTGGCGCATGGCAATCCCTGCGCTACTGAGTTCCCCTTTACAGAGGTCGTCGCATCCCGCGTTGTTATGGTCGTACTCTATCTCTCGCTCTTCCAGCGTGAGGTAGCGGGCGTGTCGTTGGCGGGTGAGGTAATGGCCGTTGGCGTGACGGCAGCGGCCTCCGTAGGGACAGGTGTCCGGCATTTGGTTCCGGAAGAAGCGGTGGTGGCGGGGGACCCGGCACCAACCGGACGCCGAGATTGAACAGAGATGATGGGGCATCTCGCATTGGGTGGAGAGGTGATCGTACCAGGGGCAGTAAGAGCATCGTTTGCGCTCTTCGAACTCTTCTTGGGCCAAGGCGTCGTCCGTGGCATTCTCGCTGTTCCAAGAGACTCTGCTGCCCGCTCCTCCTCTTAGCTGAGAGTCGGGTCGTGTTACGATATTGGTGTGGTAAGGCATGGTGCTGCGTCTGACGCATCGGTGTCGCCATGCCAGTTCGCCTCTCTGATCATCCTCGTCCACCAGTTCTAAAAGTCGTTCTCGCACATTGGCCCGGATGAGCCGTTGGCAGACCGCTTTGGTTCGGCCGATGTGAGCGAGTTGGTGTATGTTAAACTCGGCTCTCCTCTTCTGCGCGTAAGCTTCCAAGGCTTGGACTTCGCAGAGGCAGAGGGCCAACTTGTGTCTGTCGGCTTCGAGGTTTCGAAGACAGATGATATCTGCCTTGACTCCGTAGTCCCCTAGATCTTCGATTGCCCTTTCCATCGGTCCTCCTATCATCCTTTCCTCTGCTAAAAGTGAGAAATGCCTGTCATCCCGGTAGTCGGCGGGTGCTGCCCAAGATGCCGGAGCGGCTTCCAAGGTCTCGGCGTAGATAGGCTGTCCACTTCCCATGGTCCCGTAGATGGTGGGTTCTCCTGTGACATTGTCGATGCAGAAGCGTATGTACCTTGCATCCACCTTTACCGTAGGTTCCGCTTCGGTTGCTGGGATTTTAATGGAGGTGCAGTGGATTTCTGACTGGAATCTAATCCAGTCATTGCCGGGATGCGTCTGTACGAGGTTGTCGACGTCGATCTCGAGGGTGTAGTGTGATGGGAAACTATGTATGGACGTGGCTGGGGAGGAGCTCGGTGTCGTGCTTGACACTGAGGATAACGGAGTGGCTGCACGATGGACTTCATGAGTCTCCGGGTCTAGTACCAAGGGATGGTCGGCCTCTTCTTGTCGCTCTAGCATGAGTTGGGCTGCGGCCAGACCACTTGGGGAGTAGAAGAGTCGGTCCCTTGCGAAGCTGCTAAGACCGCGGACGAGGTTTCGCGGGTCTTCTGGGTTATCCTGGGGGAGTATACTAGTGCGTGGGGGAATGGGCAGTGGTTCGGGGCTGGGGACTCGGCTGGGTCCGTGAACACTGTAAAGCGATGGTGATAGTCGCAAATACTCTTCCAGTCCGAAGCTGGGGGGCGTATCAATCGGTGGTGCGTAATCAGGCTCTGTGGGGAAAGGTGGAGGTGGTTCGTTGGTGGGGTGCAGTGAGGCTTCCAGTACGGCGACTTCTTCTGTGTCGACGGCTAGCATGGCATTGCGGGTTGCAGGGGATGGTGAACTGAACTGCGAGGACATCAGGGATAGACTTTCAAACTGTGAACAGAGTGTAGTGATGTCGGGGAGTGGTGAGGACTCCATGATCAGTTCTTGGGGGTTTATAACCATTCTCCGGATGGCCTTGGGGCTCTTATCGTGGAATTCTTTTACCTTTTTGGCGGCGTTGCTTAGATTCCTTTTTGGTTCCCAGGAATCATGTGCCTCGGAGAATCCCTTCCACCGGACAAGATATTGTAAGGTCCTTGCCTTTCCGGTTTGCCTTGAGGCTAACACATTGTCTACTTCCCACTCCTCGTGTCCTTCGATCAGATCAGGAGGTGCCTCGGGGAAGTTGGGTCCGTGTACTTCTGTTTCCTTGTATGGGTGGAGGACAGCTGTGTGGAAGGCATTGTGGATTTTCCATGTGGCTGGGAGGTCTAGTCGATATGTTATGGCGCTGAGTACTTCCGTCACTTTGAAGGGTCCAAAGCATTTGGCCCTTAATTTCATGGTGGGGTGTGTCGTTCGGAGATGGGTTCCTTCTAACCAGACTTTCTGATCCACGCAGTATTGTTGGAAATGGGGGTCTTTTGTCCAGAGGGATTGCACCTTGCTGATGGCTTCTTGGGCGTTTTTCCTGGCTTCTAGAAGCTGGGACTTTCTCTCTTCGATTGCAGGTACATTCCCGATGCGTGTGGGTTGATGGGTGCGAGGAATAAATCCCATCCATAATTCGTACGGGGGTTTCTTTGTGGTCGACGAAGGGCGGGAATTTATCATGTACTGCGCAACCTTGAGCCAATCTGCCCAGTTGTCTTGTTGGTGATTGCAAAAGATCCTCAGGATGGTTTCTACCATCTGATTTGTTCTTTCCGATTGCCCGTCTGTTTGAGGGTGATAGGCCGAGCTCATGTTCTGCTTGATTTCGAGTTGGGCGCAAAGTTCCTTGAAGAATTGCGAGGTGAACCGCGTGTCTCTGTCCGAGATAATTCTTTTAGGAATTCCAGTGTAGGGGAACGCATGGTCCCTGAAGAGCCTCGCGACCTCTTCGCTCCCCATGTCTTCTCTACACGGGATCAGGATTACGGCTTTTGTACAGTCATGATCGGTGATGGTGAGGATTGTATCACAGCCGCGTGAATCGGGTAGTTTTGTGATGAAATCGACTGTGATCGTGGCGAAGGGTGTTGCGTCTTCGCCAGGACCGATCGGCGCAATAGGGGGTATGTTGCGGTGTGTGATTGTTTTTACTGCCTGGCAGGTGGCGCACCCTTTGACGTAATCTTCGACATCTTTATGGATTGTGGGCCACCAGTAATCTCGTTTTAGCATCAAGTAGGTTTTCCAAACTCCGGGGTGTCCTGATGTCGGAGTATCATGATACTCCTGGAGGAACATGTGTCGGAGTTGTGTATCTTCAGGGATCACTAACGATCCAGCCTTCCACCAGACCTTCCACTCGTCTTGGTAAATATTGTGTTTCTTCTTCCAAGTTTGGCATAGTTCGTTGTTTGCCTTCTGTAGGCGGTGAACTTGTTGCTCCAGGATGGAGATTTCTATTGCTCTGGCGAAGAGCTCATCAGGAAGGGCTGTAGTCTCTTCGTTATCTGCTGATCCGTCATTATGGTCTGGACGTCGGGATAGGGGGTCCGCTTGGTTCTGCTTGCCCGGGAGGTGGACTAATTCGAAGTCGAAGTCTGCCAGGAATGCAATATAGCGAGCCACTCGTCTGTTCAGTTTCTGCAGATGTCGGTAATAGTGATAAGCTCCGCCTCTGGTACGGCGAGAGGTGAGGTGTTTGACGGACCGACGGACTGGCTGGGATCACGTGATCCCATGACTCCTATACGATACACGCGTGGCTCACTGACTGGACTGGATGACTGAGACTCCTTACTGTACCGCTGACTGATGACTCTGAGTTGGCTGACTGATACGCGCATCATGCTGACAGTGTACGATACGATGACTGAGCATGACTGATGGACTGACAAACCGACTTACCAATCGGTTGTAGGACTATTAGTCATACATAGTTCGAACCTGTATATATACGACTCTGTACGAACAGTTGAGCCTTAAGCTCGACTTTGCTTTGCAATCGCAGCCTCTTGTATACTCCTGTCTACTGCGCGGCCCCTCTCTACTCTTCCATCGCTACTTCAAAGGTCCTTAAAGGCGGACCTTTGCCTTCGAAGCTTAGTGATTGGGCTATACCAATCAACGCGCATCTCAGGAGTCTGAACACGTGCTCCGGCACGCTTCGGACCGCACACTTTCCTAAACAGTCAGGTGTGCACGAAGCCCCGCTGCGGGCTTAACAAATAGCAGAGGTTGTCATGGTCCGTATAGATTGTCAGTTTATGGGGTGATCCCATTACCAGATGTCGGATGCGTTTGAGACCTTCAATGATGGCTAGAAACTCTTGGTCTCCGATAGAGTAATTTCTTTCTGCCGCGTTTAGTGCCTTCGAATGATAGGCCACTGCTCGTCTTTTGTTATTGTCGTCTCTTTGATAGAGGATACTGCCGAGTGCGAATGCTGAGGCATTGACTTCGAGTTCGTATGGTTTTGCTGGGTTCGGGTGCCAAAGGACCAGCTTGGTGGTTACTCGTGTGATGAGTTTGTCTAATGCTTTTGTACACTTCTCGGTCCAGATGAAGGGGGTCTCCTTTTTTGTGAGGTCGTGTAGAGGTCGGGCTATAGATGCAAACCCTTGGATGAAGGGTCGTTGGTAGCCCAATACGCCTAGGGTCTTCCTTACTTCTTCTACGGATTTGAGCGTCCTGGGCCATTCTGATATTCCTTTTACTTTGGCAGGGTCGATACGTACTCGTCCGCCTCCTACGAGCCATCCGAGGATTTCCATTTTGTCCTTTTCGAATTGGCATTTCTTTGGCTTTAGGAAGTAAGAGCATTCTTCCATTTTGTCAAGAAAGTCGTGGACAATTTGTTTGTGTAGTTGGCAGCCTTCTTCATCGTTGGCAGTGGCCACCCACCAGTCGTCCATATAATTGCCTAGGTTCTCAGGATATTTTTGAAGCAGGGGGCGAAAATCTCGGTGCATCGTTCGTTGGAAGAAGGGTGGTGCGTTCGTGAGGCCGAAATACATTACTCAGGGAACATAGGTGCCTTGGGGGGTTTTAAACGCTGCCTTAGTTTGGTCTTCTTCAGCAATGCGTATGTTATTGTATCCCCAATGAATGTCAAACTTGGAGAACAGTAGTTTGCCGTGTAGTCTTTCTAACGCGGATTGTATATTGGGCAGAGGATTGTTATCTCTGACCGTATACTTGTTCAATTGCCTATAGTCCATGATGATTCGTTTCTCTGAGCTGTCTTTTTTGTTGATGAAATAGACTGGTGCCGTGTAGGGCGATGGTCCTTCGTAGATTCGTCCTAGTTCTTCTTCTTCGAGAATCCACTTTTGCAGGAGTTCTCGTTCGTCTTTGGATAGGGGGTACACCTTGCAATTTAACTCCTTTGGTGCGTCTGGAGTTAATTTGATAGTCATATCTTCCGATCTTGCAGGGGGGAAGCGTCGTGCTTCTTCTTCAGAGAAGACTTTTTGATGTCTTCGATACTCTTTGGGAATGGTGTCAATGGTAAGGTGGATTTTATCTTTATCCGCCTTTTGGGCCCATTCTTGTGCGATGTTGGTTCGTCGTACATAGATGGCTTCGTCTTCCTTGGGTTTCCCTAGTTGTTTGATCGCCTCTCTCTGCATAAAGAAGATGTTCTTGGCGATATGCATGTATCGGCTGCTTTGAAGCTGTACCGAGTCTCCCGAGACCTTTCCTGTCTTCCAGTTGATTTTTGGGTTGAAATCGTAAAGGAAGGGGTATCCTAGGATGATGCAATCCTTTCCTAGGCTTGTGATGTAGAATCTCTGGAGCATATGTTTGTCCCCTTTGACGATATGGAGCCAGCAGTAATGGGTGATCTTCCCTTGTTTGTTTTCTGTGCTGTCGACATTGTGGACAGTAACTGGTCTAGCTAATTCCTTGCGTCCTATTCCAAGTCGTTTCCAGGTGTCTTTGTCGATGAAGTTGTCGGTTGTGCCACTATCTATGAGGGCGGATTCGTCGGCCTTGGATTGCAAGGTGCGGAAAGAAACATTCATATTCAGAGTCGATAGTTTCCTAATGTACATTGTATCTTGCAATCCCGTTGCTCTAAGCCAGACCGTCGGCTTCGAGCTTCCTAAAAATCCGCCTTGGCCGATAGCTCCTCGTAGAGGTTTTCTCGGTCTTCAATAGTCATCCCCCTAATGTACTGGAGGACGTCCTTTTTGGTGTAGGAAGGAGGTGCGATGGTCGAGGTTTCAGCTTCGCTAAGCTGTTCCTCTTCCTCGTCTTCATTGATTACTGCAGCTCGGACCTTGGGCTTTTCTTTGGTGTATTGCCCTTGGGAGCTGTGGGGTCTATCTGGGGTTTTTCCTTTGCCTTTGTCGGGACAGGCTCTGGACATATGTTCCAATTTGCGGCATCAGAAGCATCTTCCTTCTTTCATAAGTTTGGTTCGTTCTTCATCTGTTAGTTTCCCAGTGGTACGGATGGCGTCGATGTCCATTGCATTGGGATCCTTTTGTCGCTTTGGCGGAGAGGGCTTTTGATAGTTGTGCATCCTGTTGGCTCTGGTCAAAATGTGACCAGGTCCTCCTTTGGGCCCGATGTTGTCATTTAGGTCTTGCCACCTTTGGACTGTCTTTCGAGTCGCATCATACCATTCTTCCATGGTTGCTGGTAGAGTTTCTCGTTGGCGGATAACACGATGGAGTCCTACCGGCAGGATGTCTTGGAACAGTTTGATTGTTCCTTCTGTGTCTGGTCCCCACCCCGCCTCCCTGATGAGACGTTTGAAGAGTGTGATGGAGGAGTCGACTTTGTCCACGTCTAGTTCCATTTTTGTGAGACGGGAGTACGCATCTTGTTTCTTGGTGGAATCGGTGAAGGCATCTCTGAATGCTCTTGCGAACCATTCCCAGAGGGCTGGATCGTTCTCTGCATGTGTGGGGGGATCTCCTGTGGTCGGGTTCCCTTCAACTTTAATGGAGAGTTGGTCCGCCATGTCATATGCCCAATCATCGACTATTGGTCCTTTGATGAAGGTGATGGCGTAGGCCACTTGTTCCGCTTTGTTTGTGAAGGTTGAATTGTGTCGGTTGAGGAAGCGATATGCCCCGAATTGCTGCATAAAGTGTTCTGCGTCTTTTCTGTCGCCTTGGAAGATTTGGGGAATCATCCCTTTGAGGGCTTCGCTGCGGGGTGGTGCAGCTGCTGCCTGTCCGGCTGCTGCTTGTCCAGCTGCTGGTTGGCCTCCGCTGCCTCCTCCACCGCCTCCTCCACCGCCGCCTCCTCCACCGCTGCCCGGTTGTCCTCCGGCGGGTGGTTGTTGGGGTTGTCCTCCTCCTGCTGGTTGTCCTCCTCCAGCTGGGGGTTGTGGAGCCTGTGCTGGTCCGGCTACCTGTGCCGGTTGTATGTGAGCTACGGCGATTGCTGCCATTGCTGCTGTGAGTTGTTCGATGACTGGTGCGTGAGCCTGGTCTGTCATGGGGATGTCTGGATCTGAGGCTGGTGAAGTGGTTTTTACTTCGGGTCCTTCGTCACTTCCTTGTGTGACCTCTGTGTGGATTCGTTCAAGATCCGGGGCGAGTAGGAACGGTTGGTTTTTAGTTCCTAGTCCTGACTCGTGAGGGTTTCTGATCTTGTCTTCTCTGCTAACTTCGTAGCACTCGTCGATGGTCCAACTGATTTTGTACCAGGTTCCGTTGATGTATTCAACAGGGTATGTGTATAACCCTTCTTTGAGGTGATATGCTGATCGTCCCTCGGTCCGTGATTCTAGCCAGAAGGCTTTTCCCTGTATTTCTGTAGGGAGGTCGTCGGCGGTTCTATTTCTGAACCTGATGTCGGGGCTTTTTGAGAGCTTTTGCTTTCTTCCGAGGTCGAGTAGTATGTCAGCCAGGTTGGCTTAAGAGAAGCTCGACTTGTGTTAAGCCCGCAGCGGGGCTTCGTGCACACTTGACCGAAGAGGAAGGTGTGCGGTCCGAAGTGTGCCGTGACATGTGATCAGACTCCTGAGGTGTGCGTTGATTGTTATAGCACAATCACTAAGCTCTGAAGGTGGGATCCGCCTTTAAGGACCTCGAAAGGTAGATGGAAGAGCTGAGAGGGCCGCGCAAGAAGCAGGAGTATACAAGGAGCTGCGATTGCAAAGCAAAGTCGAGCTTAAGGCTCAACTGTTCGTACAGGGTCATATATATACAAGTCGAACCTGGTATGACTAATAGTCTCAGAACCGGTTGCTAAGCCGGTTTGTAAGGGATCAGTCATCCGTCCTATCGTACAGTAAGCATGATGTGCTTATGAGTCATCCTATCAGTCAGTCATCAGTCAGCGGTACAGTAAGGAATCTCAGTCATCCAGTCCAGACAGAGAGCCACACGTGTATCGTATGTGAGTCATGGGATCATGTGATCCCAGCCAGTCTGTCGGTCCATAAAACACCTCACCTCTCTCCGTACCAGAGGCGGAGCTTATCACTGTACCTCCGATCGCCCACAGAGAACGTCTCATGGGCGCCCCACTGGTCCACTTTGAAGGAGACTGCACCAGGGCAGAAGAATTTATTGACAAAGTCACTGACCACTTCCTCCTCAACCACCAACACATCCCTTTCCAATCAGCCATCACCAGGGTAGCTTACACCCTCTCACATGTCAAAGGACTGCAAACCGCTACATGGAGGCACAACATGGGAAGGTGGCTCGCCAACCAACCAGACAACCAAGACACCTATGACCAATTCATCGCCCAATTCCGCGCCCAGTTTATGGACTCCCAAAAAGAACTTAGGGCCAGGAACAAACTCACCAGCTTATGCATGGCCTGGCCCCACATCGACCAGTACATCATGGACTTCGAGCAACTCATTGGAGAAGCAGGATACGACAAGGACCACCCTGAAAGCGTTCAACTCTTCCTCTTGCACCTCTCCCCAGGCATACTCACCGACACCATGAAAGCCATGGCCCAGCAACCAATCAGGGCTTACCAAGTCTACAAAGAGACGGCTATCAAGGCCACCCAATCCCAAGAAATGCTAAAGGCGCTCCTAGGAAACACAACAGGACGATTCTTTCAACCCCAGAGGCAAGGAAACCCCCAGCCACAGAGACAAAACTGGAACTACCAATGCCCCCAGCAAAACAACAACTACCCCCAACGCCAGTACAACTCCTCAAATGCCCCGCGGAGTATGAACAACGCCTACATCCCCATGGACCTTGACAGGTTGAGAGCCAACCGACAGGGACAAAACAACTACACCAATTGACGATCCTACAGACACTCCATAGAGGTCGACACCCAGGGCCAACCCCAAAACCAACAAGGACACACCAGACTCCCACCAGGACCCTGCTTTAACTGTCAAGAGATGGGCCACTTCGCCAGGAACTGCCCCCACTGCAACAACCGAGAAAGACCCCAAGGACGACGCCCTGCAGCCAACCTCATCGACATGGAAGACACCTACAGCGACAACCTGATGGAGTCCACCTCAAGCACCAAATACAACGCCATCCAGGCCCAAATCACATCAATGATGCAGCAGGAGATGGAGGAAATCACGGCAAAGTTCGGAGCAGAGGATTTTCAGGAGGCCTAATTCGTACAGTCTGGATTAGAACCAATAGTGCAGAACATGTATATCTTGCAAATCGACGATCAATGACAGTTCGAGTATATGTTAACTCCGCCGGAAAGAGGACTGAAACCATCGCCCTAGTGGACTGTGGCACCACAGAAAACTTCATAGACACAGACCACGCCTACGCCCTTTGACTCCCCCTCACGTGTCTTAAAACACCAAGGGAAGTCTTCAACGTAGACAAAACCCCAAACCGACAAGGACTGATCACTCACTATACAGATGCCGCCGTTAGAACAGGAGGAAGAACGAGAACCATGAGGTTCTTCCTCACGCACTTAGGTGGAAACCCCCTCATTCTGGGATACCCCTGGTTCTCAGGAATGGAGCCACGGATCACCTGGTCCAAAGGTTGGATCGACTACGACCAACTCCCAATCACACTCACCCCCATCAGGACCCTAGCAGAAGAAACCCCCCCCCCCCCCCAGCACATAAAGAGGCTAGTGATTGCAGCCCTGACAGCGGACAAGCGACAAATGCAGGCCTCAAAACTCGCAGAACACTGTGACACCCCGCAGGATGTCTCCCTACCAAAAGAATACCAACGGCACGCCCAAGTATTCAGCGAAGAAAAGGCCCAATGCTTCCCCGAACCAAGAATATGGGACCACGCCATAGAACTCAAAAAGGACGCCCCACCGACACTACCAGGGAAGATCTATGCCCTCACCCAAGAAGAAAGGAAAGCACTGAAGAAGTTTGTCGAGGAACACCTCAAGAAGGGATACATTGTCCCCTCGAAAAGCCCCTACACAGCCCCCTTCTTCTTCATCAAAAAGAAAGATGGCAAACTTCGGCCAGTACAAGACTATCGACACCTCAATGAACACACCATCTGCAATCGCTACCCACTTCCCCTCATCCCAGAACTCATTGCCCGAGCCCAAGACACTGCCCTCTTCTCGAAATTCGACGTGCGATGGGGGTACAACAACATGCACATCAAGAAGCAAGACCAATGGAAGGTGGCATTCATTACCAACAAAGGCCTCTTCGAGCCAAGAGTCATGTTCTTCAGACTCACCAACTCCCCAGCCACCTTCCAAACGATGATGAATGCAATCTTCGTCAAAGAACTGAGAGAAGACTGGCTCACGATCTATATGGACAACATCCTAATCCACACCCCAAACAACCCGGAAACCCACAGGAAGCGAGTCCACCAGGTACTAACCAAGCTCAAAGACCACAACCTCTACCTCAAACCAGAGAAGTGCCAGTTCGAGCAAAAGAAGGTAGAGTTCCTTGGTGTCATCCTAAGCGCAGGGACAGTACAGATGGACCCAACAAAAGTAAAAGGAATCACAGACTGGCCACCCCTGAAGAACGTCAGAGACGTCCGAACATTCCTAGGGTTCACAGGGTTCTACCAGTACTTCGTACCCAACTACTCCAGGATTGCGTGCCCCCTCATCGAACTAACAAAGAAGACGACCCCATTCCACTGGAGAGAAGCACAAATCAAAGCGTTCGAAACCCTCAAAACACTGATGTGCGCCAGACCAATCCTCCAACAACCAGATTACACCAAACCCTTCTTCCTGGCTACAGACACCTCAGCTTATGGCATGGGAGCCGTACTCTTGCAGGAGGGAGAAACAAACCCAAGAACCCACAAAATTATGCGACACCCAATTGCATATTACTTAGCCACTTTCACTCCCACAGAACAAAACTACAACATCTTCGAAAGAGAACTCCTAGCAGTCATGAAAGCTCTACATCACTGGAGACCCCACCTAGCAGCCACAGAAACCCCAGTCACGGTACTAATGGACCACACTAACCTGAACCATTGGAAGACCCCCAAGAAGGTAAACAGGAGAGTCGCTAGATGGTTCGGAGAACTACAGGAGTACAACTTAGTAATCCAACACATACCAGGCAAACTACACATGGCAGCGGACATGCTCTCATGACCCCCGGTAGATGACAAGGGAGAAAGCGACAACAACAGCCTCACCCTCCTACCCGAAGAAATGTTCATCTGACTCCAAACCAGCGAAGACCCAAGCCCAGAAGGAGAAACCCTCGAACTCAAAGTTGCACTGGAACAAAAACGACAACCTAAGGAAATGAAAGCGTGGGCAAAGAAATACAAACTCACCTACCAAACACACCCGAACCTACCAACAGACCCCAAATGGTTCAAAGATGCCGTTCCAGTAGTTCCAGGAAGTACAACAATGAGGAGAGACATCCTGAACCACTTCCACGACGCCCCAACAGCAGGCCACCCGGGGAGGGATAAAACGATCCAAGCAGTCAAGAGAAGATACTGGTGGCCTGGCATGAATGCCTGGATCGAAGACTACATGAAAGGATGCGCCCCCTGCCAACAGAGCAAGAACCTCACTCACCAAAAGCACATCCCGATGTACCGCATTGCCCCTCATCCAAAAGCAAACCTGTTCGAAGAAGTCGCAATGGACCTAATCACACAACTCCCCAGGAACGGCCCCCACGACGCCATACTAATGATCGTCGACCACGGATGTACGAGAGCAGCCCTCTTCCTCCCATGCTCGACCACAATCACAGGCGAAGGCATTGCCGAATTGTACCTCAGAAACATCTATCAGTGGTTCAGAATACCCAAAAAGGTGATCACAGACCGGGACCCTAGGTTCACCTCGCATTTCGCCACCGCCTTGTGTCAGAGACTGAAGACGAAGCAGAACATCTCGACGGCGTACCACCCACAAACAGACAGACTATCGGAAAGAAAGAACCAATGGGTGGAGCAGTTCCTAAGGTTTGTGACAACCGCACAACAAGACGACTGGAGCGACTGGCTCCCCATCGCCTCCCTCGTGCACAACAGCAGGACCAATGCCACCATCAAGATAGCTCCCCTCCAGGCCCTACCCGGCTATCTCCCCCAGCTGATGCCCGAAGCAACCCCCTTATCTACCAATCAAAGAGTCGAGAACCGCGGAGAAGAGATGACCAGACGAAGGGAACAGGCACGAGCAGCACTAGCCAAGACAGCCCAAGGGATGCCGACCACACAATTCCAGACAGGTGACCAAGTCTGGCTCAAAGCGAAGCACCTAGCCCTTCCTTATCAGGCACCCAAACTTGCCCCTAAACGTCACGGCCCCTTTATGATCACCAAGCAAGTGTCACCAGTCGCCTATAAGCTCGACCTCCCCATGGGCTGGACCATCCACAATGTGTTCCACGCCTCCCTGCTGACCCCTTATCGTGAAACCACGACACATGGACCCAACTACACAAGGCCACCGCCTGACCTGATCGCGGGAGAAAAGGAGTACGAGGTCGAGAACATTGTTAATCACCGCTTTTATGGTAGGCAACAAGCCCTGCAGTATCTCGTACATTGGAGAGGATACCCAGATGCAGACAACTCATGGGAGCCAGCTGACCAGGTGCATGCCCCAGTGCTCGTGGCAAGATATCATCGGAGAAACCCCTTAGGTGAAGCTCAGACCTATAAGAACCCCAGCAAACAATGAAAGGTCTCTATCCGCTTCACTCTACTCCCCACTCAGCAATGTCCTCTGCCTCCATCGATAGCTCCATCGTCTCCCTGTCTCAAGCACGCCAGCTCCTCATCGCCAACCCCGACCTCGCCCCAGAAGCCCGCCAGACCCTCGAAGAGTTGCAGACTCAGGATGCCCTCATCTCGGACAAAATCGTGGACAAAATCGCCGACGCCTCACTCCCGACTCTCCCCACCTGCCCAGCCGATGTTGTCATTGTTGTGGAAGAAGATTACCAGCCAGCTGTCCTCACAGCCCCCAACCGAGCTGTTCCCCCTTCCCAGGACCTTCCCTTCTACTCTGGAGAGGACATCACACTCTCGCCACGATCCGCCCTCTCAGCCCTCTCACTCCCCGGCATCACTCAGGCCAAGACCATCGAGATTGCCATCGCCCTCGCCAACACTGTCCAGGAGAACTGCAAGGACTTCGCCCACCAGACTCAGCTGTATGCCCAGGCAATCGACCGCCTCCAAGACGAGGTTTGCGCCCCTGCAGGTCCCCCGAAGGAGCCCCCGTATGGCTATGTCCCGAATGATGACATTGCCCCCTACTTCACCATCACCAACAAGCAAGGACAACTCCACATGGCCCCTTACATGCGAACCTGCCCCGGACAGCCCACTCACATCATCGGAACCCTTGGCAAGCCGGACGACAGCGAAGAGTACTTGTGCCCCATATATGCCACCCCTAGACACTCCGACAGAAGGTCGCTCTCAGCTCTGCCCCCCTGGTTCATCGAACTCCTCAGCGCCCAGTCTCCCCACACTGACACCCTCATCCAGGCCGCCTACGCCCAATCTGACCGGGGACTGGCGCCGCCAACCTCCACCGCTATAGCGAAACCGGGAAGAAGCTCCGAGACCTCTACCGAGAGAAGGACCGTATTGCCGCCACCCTCCAGGCCGTCTATGAGGAGCAGGGGTATGTCTGTCACCGCCTCGAACACGCCCAGGCCCCCTCTCGCCTCAATCACTTCCACTCCCTTGTCGACGACTACTCCAACGCCCCCTTCAAGCACTGTGTCAGTGACGATGACGACAGCTGGAGCTGCCCCCTTCCCGTCCGCCAGCGCAAGCACAAGTCTAGCCAAGGTCAGCTTCCGTTCTGAGCAGAGGGTGATGTTACCGCCGGCAGCTGCACTTAGCCAATGGGAGGTTAAGGGGCAGCGTAAGCAGAGGGTGAACCAGCCCCAGGTGAGCTATCGGTTCTGTCAGGAGTTGAACCCGGCTCTATGTCATAATAATGGTCCGTGTGATTGTATGTCTCGACCCTCCCCCTTCCTGTAGCATGTTCTGGACGCTACCTACTGTTAAGCCCGCAGCGGGGCTTCGTGCACACCTTGTCCGAAGAGGGGAGGTGTGCGGTCCGAAGCGTGCCGTACCACGCGATCAGACTCCTGAGGTGCGCGTTGATTGGTATAGCCCAATCACTAAGCTTCGAAGGTGAAGTCCGCTTTTAAGGACCTCGAAGGGTAAATGGTAGAGCTGAGAGGGCCGCGCACTTGAGCAGAGGAGTACAAGGAGCTGCGATTGCAAAGCAAAGTCGAGCTTAAGGCTCAACTGTTCGTACTGGGTCGTATATATACAGAGTCGAACCTAGTATGACTAATAGTCTTTAGAACTGGTTGCTAAGCCGGTTTGTAAGGGATCAGTCATCCATCCTATCGTACAGTAAGCATGATGTGCTTTGCGAGTCATCCATCAGTCAGTCATCAGTCATCGGTACAGTAAGAGCCTCAGTCAGCCAGTCCAGTCGAGGAGCCACGCGTGTATCGTATGTGAGTCATGGGATCACGTGATCCCAGCCAGTCCGTCGGTCCGTAAAACACCTCACCTCTCGCCGTACCAGAGGCGGAGCTTATCACCACCCTCCCCTCAAAGGAGCGCTTCCACGCGCTTAGTCTGACCCTTCGTTGTCGCCGGGGACATAGTCATAGGGAGGTGAAGGGGAGCGAGGGGCATAAGAGGGGCCCGCGTTCTTGAATTCGTCGAGGACGACCTGAGTGATCGCCTGGCGCATGGCAATCCCGGCGCTGCTGAGTTCCCCTTTGCAGAGGTCGTCGCAGCCTGCGTTCACGTGGTCGTACTCGATCTCGCGTTCCTCCAAGGTGAGGTAACGAGCGTGGCGCTGTCGGGTGAGATAGTGGCCGTTCGCATGACGGCGTCGTCCTCCATAGGGACAGGTGGTCGGCATTTGGTTGGTGAAGAAGCGGTGGTGGCGGGGAACTCGACACCAGCCCGATGTGGAGATGGAGCAGAGGTGGTGGGGCGTTTCGCAGTGGGTGGAGAGGTGGTCGAACCACGGGCAGTAGGAGCAGCGCTTGCGCTCCTCGAATTCGTCCCGGGCCAAAGCGTCGTCGGTGGCATTTTCGCTGTTCCAAGACACGCGACTGCCGGCGCCTCCTCTCAACCTGGAGTCGGGCCTTGTCACCCTGCGGTAGGGCTCGACATTTTGCCTGTCCCGTCGATGTCGCCGTGCCAGTTCCCCCCTCTCGTGATCTTCATCCACCAGCTCCAGAAGTCGTCCTCGCGCATTGGCCCGGATGAGCCTTTGGCGTACCGCCTTAGTTCGGCCGACGTGGGCGAGTTGGTGGATCCCGAACTCGGCTCTCCTCTTTTGTGTGTAGGCTTCGAGGGCCTGGATTTCCTTGAGGCAGAAGGCCAACTTGCGCCTATCGGCCTCGAGATTGCGGAGACGGATGATGTCTGCTTTTACCCCATAATCTCCCAAGTCTTCTATCGCCCTCTCCATCGGTCCTCCCATCATCCTTTCCTCTGTCAGTAAGGTGAAGTGCCTGTCATCACGATAGTCGGCAGGTGCTGCCCAAGACGCAGGGGCGGCTTCCAGAAGGTCTGCATACACGGGTCGTCCCGCTCCCATAGTCCCATAGATGGTGGGCTCCCCCGTAACGGTGTCGACGCGGAAGCGTATGAACCTAGCATCCACCTTTACTCCGGGTTCTGCCTCGGTTGCGGGGATCTTGATGGAGGTGCGATGGATTTCCGGCTGGAACCTTATCCAGTCATCTCCCGGGTGTGTTTGTACGAGGTCATCCACGTCGACTTCGATGGTGTAGTGTGATGGGAAGCTGTGCATTGACGTGGCCGGGGAAGAGCTTGGTGTCGTGCTGGACACTGAGGATAGTGGAGTGGCGGCGCGGTGGACCTCATTAGTCTCTGGGTCCAATATCAAAGGGTGGTCAGCCTCCTCCTGTCGCTCTAGCATGAGCTGTGCTGCTGCCAAGCCGGTCGGGGAATAGAAGAGTCGGTCCCTTGCGAAACTACTTAGACCGCGGACGAGGTTTCGCGGGTCTTCAGGGTTGCTCTGGGGGAGTGTGTCGGTGCGTGGGGGAATAGGGAGTGGTTCGGGGCTGGGGACCCGACTGGGTCCGTGAACACTATATAGTGATGGTGATAGCCGCAGGTATTCTTCCAGCTCAAAGCTGGGTGGCGTATCGGTCGGTGGTTCGTAATCGGGTTCTTCGGGGTAGACTGGCGGCGGTTCTGTGGTGGGGTGAAGGGAGGCTTCCAATATCGCTACCTCTTCAGTGTCGACCGCCAGCATGGCGTTGCGGGTGGCGGGAGAGGGAGAGCTGTATTGCGAGGACATCAGGGATAAGTTTTCAAACTGGGAGCACAATGTAGTGATGTCGGGGAGTGGTGAGGATTCCATGGTCGATCCCTGGGGGTTTATAACCATTCTCCGGATGGCCTTGGGGTTCTTATCGTGGAATTCTTTTACCTTAACGGAGGCGTTGTCTAGATTCCGTTTTGGTTCCCAAGAGTCGTGGGCTTCGGAGAACCCTTTCCACCGAACAAGGTATTGTAGCGTCCTTGCCTTTCCTGTTCGCCTTGAGGCTAACACGTTGTCTACTTCCCACTCCTCGTGTCCTTCGATCAGGTCAGGAGGTGTCTCCAGGAAGTTGGGTCCGTGTAGTTCCGTCTCTTTATACGGATGAAGGACAGCCGCGTGGAATGCATTGTGGATCCTCCATGCTGCTGGGAGGTCCAATCTATACGTCACGGCGCTGAGTACTTCCGTTATTTTGAAGGGTCCAAAGCGTTTGGCCCTTAACTTCATCGTGGGGTGTGTCGTTCGCAGGTGGGTCCCTTCCAGCCAGACCTTCTGATCCACGCGATACCTTTGGAAATGTGGGTTTTTGGTCCAAAGGGACTGCGCCTTGCTGATGGCTTCTTGGGCGCTGTTCCTAGCTTCTAGAAGTTGTGACTTTCTTTCTTCGATCGCCGGTACATTCCCGACACGCGTGGGTTGATGGGTGCGGGGAATGAATCCCATCCATAATTCGTACGGGGGTTTCTTTGTGGTCGAGGAAGGACGGGAATTAATCATGTACTGGGCGACTTTGAGCCAGTCTGCCCAGTTATCTTGTTGGTGGTTGCAGAAGATTCTCAGTATTGTTTCCACCGTCTGGTTCGTTCGTTCGGATTGTCCGTCTGTTTGAGGGTGGTAGGCGGAGCTCATATTCTGCTTGATGTCTAGCTGGGCGCAGAGTTCCTTAAAGAATTGCGAGGTGAACCGCGTGTCTCTGTCTGACACGATTTTTCTGGGGATGCCTGTGTAGGGGAACGCGTGGTCTCTGAAGAGTCTTGCGACCTCCTCGCTTCCCATGTCTTCCCGGCACGGGATCAGGATTACGGCCTTGGTGCAGTCGTGATCGGTGATTGTGAGAATTGTATCACAGCCGCGTGAGCTGGGCAATTTCGTAATGAAATCGACTGTGATAGTGGCGAAGGGCGTTGCATCTTCGCCAGGACCGATCGGCGCAATGGGGGGCACGTTGCGGTGGGTAATTGTTTTCACCGCTTGACAGGTGGCGCATCCCTTGACGTAGTCTTCTACATCTTTATGGATCGTGGGCCACCAGTAATCCCGTTTTAGCATTAGGTAGGTCTTCCAAACTCCGGGATGTCCCGACGTCGGAGTGTCATGATACTCCTGGAGGAACGTGCGTCGGAGTTGCACATCTTCAGGGATTACTAATGATCCCGCCTTCCACCAGACCTTCCATTCGTCTTGATAGATCCCGTGCTTCTTTTTCCAAGTTCGGCACAGTTCCTCATTTGCCTTTTGTAGTTGGTGAACTTGTTGCTCTAGGATAGAGATTTCGATGGCCCTGGCGAATAATTCGTTAGGGAGGGCCGTGGTTTCTTCATTGTCTGCTGATCCGTCATCGTGATCTGGACGTCGAGATAGGGGATCTGCTTGATTCCTCTTTCCCGGTAGGTGGACCAGCTCGAAGTCGAAGTCTGCTAGAAACGCGATGTAGCGGGCGACGCGTCTGTTCAACTTTTGGGGGTGTCGGTAATAACGAAGGTTGTCGTGGTCGGTGTAAATTGTCAGTTTATGGGGTGATCCCATTACTAGGTGTCGGACGCGTTTAAGGCCTTCGATGATGGCTAGGAATTCTCGATCTCCAATGGAGTAATTCCTTTCCGCGGCATTCAGCGCTTTCGAGTGGTAGGCCACCGCTCGTCGTTTGTTGTTGTCGTCTCTTTGGTATAGGATGCTGCCAAGTGCGAAGGCTGAGGCGTCGACTTCGAGTTCGTATGGTTTTGCTGGGTTTGGGTGCCAGAGCACTGGTTCGGTGGTCACTCGCGTGATGAGTTCGTCCAACGCTTTTGTGCATTTTTCGGTCCAGATGAAGGTGGTCCCCTTTTTAGTGAGGTCATGTAGGGGTCGGGCTATAGACGCAAACCCTTGGATAAAGGGTCTTTGGTAGCCTAGCACGCCTAGGGTCTTTCTAACTTCTTCTACCGTTTTGAGTGTTCTGGGCCATTCCGATATTCCTTTTACTTTGGCGGGGTCGATGCGAACTCGTCCTCCTCCTACGAGCCATCCGAGGATTTCCATTTCGTCCTTTTCGAATTGGCATTTCTTCGGTTTCAGGAAGTACGAACATTCTTCCATTTTGTCGAGGAAATCGTGGACGATTTGTTTATGTAGTCGGCGTCCTTCGTCATCATTGGCCGTGGCTATCCACCAGTCGTCCATATAGTTCCCTAGGTTCTCGGGGTACTTCTGGAGGAGGGGGCGGAAATCTCGGTGCATCGTTCGTTGAAAGAAGGGGGGTGCGTTGGTGAGGCCGAAGTACATCACTCGAGGAACGTAAGTGCCTTGGGGTGTTTTAAACGCTGCCTTCTCTTGATCTTCTTCGGCAATACGAATATTGTTGTAACCCCAGCGGATGTCGAACTTTGAGAACAACAATTTGCCATGTAGCCTTTCTAAGGCAGACTGGATGTTGGGTAGAGGGTTGTTGTCTCGGACGGTGTATTTGTTTAGTTGGCGGTAGTCCATGATGATCCTCTTTTCCGAGCTGTCCTTTTTGTTGATGAAGTAGACTGGTGCTGTGTAGGGCGACGGTCCTTCATAGATTCGTCCCAGTTCTTCTTCTTCGAGGATCCACTTCTGTAGGAGTTCGCGTTCGTCTTTTGATAGGGGGTACACCTTGCAGTTTAACTCCTTTGGTGCGTCGGGAGTTAGCTTGATCGTCATGTCTTCCGATCTTGCTGGAGGGAAGCGTCTTGCTTCTTCTTCCGAGAATACTTTTTGGTGTCTTCGGTATTCTTTTGGGATGGTGTCGATGGTGAGGTGGATTTTGTCTTTATCCGCCTTTTGGGCCCATTCTTGTGCTATGTTGGTTCGTCGCACATAGATGGCTTCGTCTTCCTTGGGTGTTCCTAGCTGTTTAATCGCTTCTCTTTGCATAAAGAAGATTCGTTTGGCGCTGTACATGTATCGGCTGCTCTGGAGTTGTACTGGTTCTCCAGAGATCTTTCCCGTCTTCCAATTAATCTTTGGGTTGAAGTCATATAGGAAGGGGTATCCCAGGATTATGCGGTCTTTTCCTAGGCTTGTGATATAGAATCGTTGAAGGGTATGTTTGTCTCCTTTGACGATACGGAGCCAACAGTAGTGGGTAATCTTTCCTTGTTTGTTTTCCGTCCCGTCAACGTTGTGGACAGTTACTGGTCTGGCCAGTTCCTTGCGTCCGATCCCGAGTCGTTTCCACGTGTCTTCATCAATGAAGTTGTCGGTAGCTCCGCTGTCTATGAGAGCGGATTCATCGGCCTTGGATTGCGAAGTGCGAAAGGAAATGTTCATATTCAGAGTCGATAGTTTCCTAATGTACATCGTATCTTGCAATCCCGTTGCTCTAAGCCAGACCGTCGGCTTCGAGCTTCCTAAAAATCCGCTTTTGCCGATAGTTCCTCATAGAGGTTCTCTCGGTCCTCGATGGTCATTCCTCTGATGTATTGGAGTACGTCTTTTTTGGTGTAAGAGGGAGGCGCGGTGGTCGAGGTTTCCGCTTCACTGTGTTGTTCCTCCTCTTCGTCTTCGTTGATTACCGCGGCTCGCACCTTGGGCTTTTCTTTGGTGTATTGCCCTTGGGAGCTGCGGGGTCGATCGGGGGTCTTTCCTTTGCCTTTGTCGGGGCAGGCTCGGGACATGTGTCCCAATTTGCGGCAACGGAAGCATCTTCCTTCCTTCATCAGTTTGGTGCGTTCTTCATCTGTTAGTTTTCCGGTGGTACGGATGGCGTCGATGTCCATTGCATTAGGATCCTTTGGTCGTTTTGGCGGGGCAGGTTTTTGATAGCTGCGCATCCTGTTAGCTCAGGTGGAGATATGGCCAGGTCCTCCTTTAGGCCCGATGTTGTCGTTTAGGTCTTGCCATCTCTGGACCGTTTTTCGGGTTGCGTCGTACCATTCTTCCAGGGTTGCTGGCAACGTTTCTCGTTGGCGGATGACACGGTGGAGTCCAACCGGCAGAGTGTCTTGGAACAGTTTGATCGTTCCTTCTGCGTCTGGTCCCCATCCTGCTTCTCGGATGAGACGTTTGAAGAGTGTAATGGAGGAATCGACCTTGTCCACGTCCAATTCCATTTTTGTGAGACGGGAGTATGCGTCTTGCTTCTTGGTAGAGTCGGTGAAGGCGTCTCTGAACGCTCTGGCGAACCATTCCCAGAGGGCTGGGTCGTTTTCCGCGTGTGTCGGGGGATCTCCTGTGTTTGGGTTTCCTTCTACCTTGATAGATAGTTGGTCTGCCATATAGTATGCCCAATCATCGACCATTGGTCCTTTGATGAAAGTGAGGGCATAAGCGACCTGTTCCGCTTTGTTTGTGAAGGTGGAATTGTGTCGGTTAAGGAAGCGGTATGCTCCGAATTGTTGCATGAAGCGTTCTGCGTCCTTTCTGTCTCCTTGGAAGATCTGAGGGATCATTCCTTTGAGAGCTTCGCTGCGTGGTGGCGCGGCTGCCGCCTGTCCTGCGGCTGGTGGTCCAGCTGCTGGTTGGCCTCCGCCGCCTCCTCCTCCGCCTCCACCTCCTCCGCCTCCTCCGCCGCCTGGTTGTCCTCCGGCGGGTGGTTGTCCTCCTGCGGGTGGCTGTCCTCCGGCAGGTGGTTGTTGGGGTTGTCCTCCTGCGGGTTGTTGGACCTGTGCTGGTCCAGCCATTTGTGCTGGTTGTACGTGGGCCACGGCGATTGCTGCCATTGCTGCTGTGAGTTGTTCGATGACCGGTGCGTGAGCTTGGTCGGTTGTAGGGATATCTGGGTCTGAGGCTGGTGAAGTAGTTTTTACTTCGGGTGCTTCGTCACTTCCTTGTGTGATTTCTGTGTGGATTCGTTCGAGATCTGGGGCGAGTAGGAACGGTTGGTTTTTTGTTCCTAGTCCTGATTTGTGAGGTTCTTGGATCTCGTCGTCTCTGCTAACTTCGTAGCACTCGTCAATGGTCCAACTGATTCGGTACCAGGTTCCGTTGATGTATTCAACAGGGTATGTGTATAACCCTTCTTTGAGGTGATATGCTGATCGTCCCTCGGTCCGTGATTCTTGCCAGAAGGCCTTTCCCTGTATTTCTGGAGGGAGGTCGTCGGTGGTTCTATTTCTGAACCGGATGTCGGGGCTCTTTAAGAGCTTTCGTCTTCTCCCGAGGTCGAGTAGTATATCAGCCAGGTTGGCTAAGAGGAAGCTCGACTTGTGTTAAGCCCGCAGCGGGGCTTCGTGCACACCTTGTCCGAAGAGGGGAGGTGTGCGGTCCGAAGCGTGCCGTACCACGCGATCAGACTCCTGAGGTGCGCGTTGATTGGTATAGCCCAATCACTAAGCTTCGAAGGTGAAGTCCGCTTTTAAGGACCTCGAAGGGTAAATGGTAGAGCTGAGAGGGCCGCGCACTTGAGCAGAGGAGTACAAGGAGCTGCGATTGCAAAGCAAAGTCGAGCTTAAGGCTCAACTGTTCGTACTGGGTCGTATATATACAGAGTCGAACCTAGTATGACTAATAGTCTTTAGAACTGGTTGCTAAGCCGGTTTGTAAGGGATCAGTCATCCATCCTATCGTACAGTAAGCATGATGTGCTTTGCGAGTCATCCATCAGTCAGTCATCAGTCATCGGTACAGTAAGAGCCTCAGTCAGCCAGTCCAGTCGAGGAGCCACGCGTGTATCGTATGTGAGTCATGGGATCACGTGATCCCAGCCAGTCCGTCGGTCCGTAAAACACCTCACCTCTCGCCGTACCAGAGGCGGAGCTTATCACCTACCCCCCCTGACTCATAGTATCTCTGACATGTTTATGATCTCATTGTCTCGACCTTCCCCTCGTGTACGGACTCATCGCGGGCATTGTAGTAAGGGTGACGTCTTTATGACATCGATCCTAGTATTGTTGTAGTAGGATGACACGCCCCGACATCATCCCCGTACCTCTAGTAGTTGTTGACTCGTTCTAGGCTTCATAGCTGTACTTGTATAAGTAGGACTCGTCTTAGGTCTCTAGGACTCTAAGTCGAGTCTCCTCATCTCACAATCTAGCTTGCTATCCCCTACTTCGAACGGAGTGAACACATCACTGTCCTCTCTCCTTGCCCCTCAAACCAGTACACTCAGGAGTCTAAGTGTCGCACCCTACGCCGGTGACATTAACAACACTTCTGCTCTATGCATTCTCTCTGGGGTTACTTTCATATGGCCAACAAGGCATCTTGGAGAAACCCACTTATTCTGGCCTCCTATGTACCTGCAATAAGATCGCAGCAGCTATCTCTGACGCTTCACAAGTATTTTTTCCTTGTGAGTGCGTTATTCTCTCATTTCTGATATTTCAATCTGATGGGTGATCAAGCTATGCCTGAATATTCGTTCGACATTGAACACGCTGCACCTTCAAGTACCAAGGCATCCGCTTGCTCGGTGGAGCCTGGATCTGTCAAGGACATGAGTGAGATTGTAAGATGACCTGATCCGACACACCAGCTTTTGCAGACCTGCATTTTTATAGCTACATATTCTGGGATCAACCCAAATGCCCTTTGCCGTGAAAGGTGGAGGACACGCCACAAACCCGGGATTTTCCTCAACGAGAGGCATACAGATCGCGATGAGACGCTTCAATGAGACAAAGGTCAATTCTGCGTCTGGGACAGTTGAGGTCGGGGCTGGCCTCACTTGGGATCAAGTGTATGCTACACTTGCACTGACTGGGGTGAACGTCGTAGGTGGGCGTATGACTGGTGTCGGCATTGCAGGGTTGATGCTTGGTGGAGGTGAGTATCTTCCATCCTCGGAGAGCTCGATTTCATATGCTTTTAGGCTATTCATATAAGACAAGTCAGTATGGACTTGCGCTAGACAACGTTGCTGGATATGAGCTCGTCCTTCCAAACGGAACTGTCATCTGTGTGACTTCAAATGACGATGATCTCTGGTTTGGCTTGAGAGTAAGTAGGCAAGTCCAATACAGATTTATCACAGTAATAAGGTGTTCAATCACAGGGAGGGTTCAATAATTTCGTACGCTATCAGTTCATAGCGAGGGCCAATTTTATGAGTTGTTGACTATATATATAGGGAATTGTGACTAAATTCATTCTCAAGTCACACCCTCAAAGCGACATTTGGGTACGTTCACAGATCAACGATCACATTGGAGACCTATTCTAAACCTGGCAGGGAGGCTTTCTTTTCTATGCAGAGAATCAACTGGATGCAGTCAAAAATGCACTTGTTGAATTCCAACAGAAGAATGACACCAAGGCTTCGGTTGGCGTGTCCCTGAGTTATTCTTCGGGTCAGGTATGCTCCGTTGTCGTGGTGTCACTGTTCAATCCAATTGATATCGTTAACAGCTTTCTTTACTTTCTCTCTTTTTTTACGATGGGCCCACTTCTTCGGGAGTATTTGGTGATTTTTTGGCTATCCCCACTACTGGTGGGAATGTCTCAACAATGTCATTCTTCGACCTGATTCAAAATATGGGTCCTTTATTTGGGACTAACGGCCTTCGGTTAGCAGTGCAGTCCGCTTTATCATGGAATTTGGGCTGACTTGGCATGCTTAGCCAATTTTGCGAAAGTATCCCAGTTATCCACTATTCGCCCGCTCTTTTCGATACATTTGTGAATCAAACCAAGGTGAGTCCTTCCGTCAGGTTATTACAGTAAACCCTGAGACCAGAATATGAATGCGTTCTCAGCTCTGGGGTGCGCGCCTTTCCCCATTAGACAAAAACATGACCCTGAGCTCGGCTCTTGAGCCCTTCGACAAAGGCCTCTTCTCACACGGGAGTGGGTCTGCATATCTGCCCGACCGTTCACATGCGGTGTTCCCTTCGGTTGTCACTGCTCAGTGGTCCAATGCTTCCCTCGATGAAACAATGGCCATTGCCCTACGCAACATGTCAAAAACAATCAATGCTGCTGCTCTTGCGGATGGGCAGAATGTGTCGCATGCAGCGGCATACGGGAACTACGCGCTTTTTGGCAGACCACTGGAGGACCTGTATGGTGGAAATGTGGAGAGGGTCCGCAAGATCAGAGCTGCGATTGGTCCGGAAGACGTGATGGGCCTTGCCGGGGGTTGGAAGTTCTAGGTTTGACTTACTTGGCTGTAAAACGGAGGATCTGAATTACAGTACAGTACAGTAATCATAATTCGAGTTCGAGGTATAATAAAAGGGTGTTTTGGTTTCCTCCCCCGAAAGCTAATACCAAATACCAAGGACACAAATACATTTTCTATCTTTTTGCGATTCCTGGCAGTGTTGGACCAAAGTACTCCCATCTACGGTGTGGGAACACTGTTACACCAAAGTGTGATAAAGGGGTGATACTTGTGTTGAGACTACCCACGGCCAGCAAGAGGGGTTTGAGCAGTATTTACACGAATACCTCTCTTTGGACTTCTCCCATTCCTCAGGGTCAACTCTCTATGATCAGACTGAAGAAGAAATGAAGCGCTCCGTTCAAAGGGTATCCCGATTCCCGATCGTCTCTTCAACATCCGAACAACATTGCATCGTGCTTACCTTTCTGGCGGTCCTCCACCCCCTTCTGTAAGACGTCGATCTGGCCATAGGTCTTCTCCAGATGGGAGTGACAACAGATCTCATTTCCGCGATGATGATGATGCATTACCCTAGTATGACGGCGGTGAGGCTCCTCTTCACCGCAGCGTGGTATCTAATCTTCTCGAGCCCTCTCGCGTCTCCCAAATGGGGCCAATATGGAACTTATCCCTTTCTCACTGGGTCTCTCAGCGAGCCTGAACCCGATATGCGCTCGCGTTTTTCGCGTTTATACTCACTCGGCGAGTATGATGAGGATGACCCGAGGATGACCGGTGCAGCCCGCGAGTTACTAGATGATCTGGAAGATCTCGAGAAAAGTGTCAAAGATCGAATGGGTCTACGGACCGTGAGTTACAGGCAGCGGTGCAAAGAGGCACAGAAGATTAATCGATTAAAGTCCGCTTCTTTATGACATGTATGTCCAGATCACTTCGTCACACGGAGTACGCTCACCGCTGATTGTGTGAGGCCCTTCTCAATCGCCAATAGTTTATAATGAAGCTTGCGCCCGCGCTCATGACGTTTGGTGCTCCGTCACACCACATCGACTCGGAGTCCATACTTCAAGGTTGTCGCCGCCGCCCGCATCCTTGAAGTCGATGCCGAGTTTCTTCACCTTCCGAACATCTTCCTCTTGTCGTTCGCGGACCCGGAGACATGTACCTCCTACGCACTTCTTCATTAAGTGCTCCGGTCACTTTGCACTCGGGAACTAAAAATGGTGCATTAGACTTGGCATTAGATTTATCGTAGCCCAGTCGGGCCGTGGGTGGCAACAGTCACGTGATTCCGTTATGTTGTCCGTCGTGGGAACCCTCGTCCTCACCCTCAACCATGCACTCACCCTCTCCACACACCCGGGCACCACACAGATAATTCGGGCTCACGCCCCATCGAGCGGAATGCAGAAGAACGCCAGATTCGGATGTTACATGTGTGACACTTATCTGGGCTGTGATCTCAATTGCCACGTGGAACAGGAAAACTGACTCGACCGTCGTTGACGAGATGTTGGTAATATTTTGGAGGCGGGAATGAGTCATGCTCTCATGAGCTCGTTTGCGTGGCATCATTCTATGGCTTTCCTTATGCACTTTCGTTGAGGTACCTCTCGGAGATGACACAATCTCTCTTGCGTAATGGCTTCAAACCAGCTTCTCAGAGCAGCGAGCAATTCCCTCTACGTTCCTGTAGAAAACAAGATTTGGAGTCAGACTACGGCGTCAGAGAATCGCTCCAGAATTCGTCATTCTTTGTGTCATTTTCAACTCGGACCTCACATCGTGCCTCCCTCACCACGCTTTGATCGTCAAAATCCGGACTATCCGAGTCTCTAGTTTTACGCTAGGCATTCGTGGAACCGCTTCGATGACTTTCAATACGGGGACTAGCCCAGGTCTATCAAGCAAAGATTGGCGAGTGCCTTATTTATGTTCTGTTTCGTAAGTCTCATCATCACGACCTCCTGGTGTGAATAGAAGATGATCCGTTCCGCTTCTTACGTTAACCCATATATTGTAATCGCGCAGAAGTTGCCGTGTAAGTAGCTGGTTTGTCCAAATCCCAGTTTGCTGTCACATTCTACCCTCTCGTTTGGGAATTCTGCGTGTCACTTCTTGCCTGGTCTGAGATCGTCTCTTTTCCTTTGGGAGCCGGCCATGCGACAGGTGCGAGGGCAGTCTGGGGCCAGAGGCTTGACGCGACGCCGATACTGAGCACCGATGGTGTTAATAAGTGATCTAGGCGCCTTACTGTAATTGTTTGCCTTCTCAGAAAGGCTATATGTTCCCACTTCGAGTTTTGTTGGTTCATCCGGCAATATGGTCAGCCGAGCAACCCACTCCCGTATTCCTGGTGTTCTTTCTCCATTTCCTGGGGCGTCTATTACTGTACAGTTCGATGACTCGGATGATCGGATCGCACATTTTGAAAGCCGTCAGCAATTGGTCCTGTCACCCATGTCTTTGACTAGATAAGGGCTCCGCCTATCCATTGGGGCCTGCTCTCTACCCTACACCGGATCACCCATGGTTTTAACAACGCTTCTGCTCTCAGTGCTCTGCGCATCCTCTCTGGCATTGCTTTCATATGGCCAGCCAGAACCCCTGGAGAATCCTAATTCCTCTGACCTCCTGGGTACCTGCAATCAGATTGCAGCAGCTATCTCTGGCGCTTCACAAGTATTTTTTCCTCGTGAGTGCTACGTTTTCTCATTTGGATACTCCGATCTTATAGGTGATGATTAAGCTGCACCTGAGTACTTGTCCGACATTGAACATGCTACTCCCTCGAGTACCGAGGCGTCAGCTTGCTCGGTGGAGCCTGGCTCTGCCGAGGACGTGGGAGATATTGTAAGGTGACCTCATCCGACGCACTAGCTTTTGCCAATCCGCGTTTTTATAGCTACGTATTCTGGGATCAACCCGAACGCCCTTTGCCGTGAAAGGTGGAGGACATATCTTGAACCCAGGATTTTCGTCGACGAGCGGCGTACAGATTGCGATGACACGCTTCAACCAGACAAAACTCAATTCCATGACTAGCACAGTCGATGTCGGGGCCGGCCTTATTTGGGATCAAGTGTATAAGACGCTTGAACCGACTGGAGTGAACGTTATAGGGGGGCGTATATCCGGTATCGGTGTTGCAGGGTTTACACTTGGTGGAGGTGAGTGTCTCCATCGTCAGAGAACTCGATCTCATATACTTTTAGGTTATTTATTTTTGTCAAGCCAGTATGGACTTACACTTGACAACGTTGTTGGATATGAACTTGTCCTTCCGAACGGAACTGTCGCCAATGTGACTTCAGAGGACGATGATCTTTGGTTTGGGTTGAGAGTAAGCAGGCAAGTTTAATGCAGATTCCTATCAATAACGGTTTTAAATTGCAGGGAGGGTTCAATAATTTTGTACGCCATTAGTTTGTAGCAAGGGCCGATTTCAGGGGTTTGTTGACGATATATAGGGAATTGTGACTAAATTCACTTTCAAGACGTACCCTCAAGGCAACGTATGGGTACGTTGACAAAAAAATGATTTACGGATTGCGTCGTATGCTTAATCGAAACCTGGAAGGGTGGCATTCGTTTCTACTCAGACAACCAACTAGATGCAATCAAAGAAGCTCTTATCAAATACCAACAGAAGATCGATACCAAGGCTTCGGTTGGCGTGTCCCTGAGTTATTCTTCGGGTCAGGTGTGCACCGCTATGACCCTATTACTGTTGAGTCACATTGACATCGTGAACAGTTTTTGTGTTCTGTCCTTTTTTTATATGACGCGCCCACTCCTTCGGGAGTATATGATGATTTCTTGGAGATCCCCGCTACCGGGGGGAATGTCTCAACAACAACATTCTTCGACTTTTTTCAAAGTCTGGCCCCCCAGGGCGCGTTTGACAACCGTCGGTTAGTAGTACAGTCCGCTTTGTGGTCGAATAGTACTGACAGACCTGTCATTGCTTAGTGTCTTCGAAGATACTGCCTCAGTGATCCAGTATTCGCCTGCTGTTTTCGACGCATTTGTGGATCAGACCAATGTGCGTCTCTTCGTCAGGCTACTACCGTATACCCAGTGACCAGAATATGAATGCGTTCTCAGCTCTGGGGGTCGCGTCTTTGGGCTCTAGACGAAAACATGACCCTGATCTTGACTCTTGAGCCCTTCGACAAAGGCCTCTTCTCACACGGAAGCGCGTCTGCATATCCGCCCGACCGCTCACGTGCCATCTTCCCTTCGTCCCACACCTTCGAATGGTCGAACGCCTCGCTCGATGACACGATGGCCTTTGCTCTACGCAACATGTCAAACACAATCCACGCAGCTGCTCTTGCGGACGGGCAGGATGTGTCGCATGCAGCTCTGTATCCGAATTATGCGCTTTTCGGCACACCGCTGGAGGACATGTACGGTGGGAATGTGGAGAGACTTCGGAAGATCAGAGCGGCGATTGATCCAGAAGATGTGATGGGCCTTTCAGGTGGCTGGAAATTCTAGGATTGATTTAATCGGCGTATAAATATGCAAGGCGGAGGATCAGGAGTAGGATATTCGTTGTTGGTCGAGTTCGAACGACCGTCTTTCCCTCCAGATCATCTGCGGATGAAACACGTGATGATCCATGACAGTTCCTCGTATTTTTAATACAGTACTCCACCACTGGGCCTCCGTCGGGCCGTTACAGTAAACCCTGAGACCGGAATATGAATGTGTTCTCAGCTCCGGGGTGCGCGCTTTACCCTTTAGACAATACATAACCCTGAGCTCGGCCCTTGAGCACTTCGACAAAGGCCTCTTCTCACAAGGGATCGCGTCTGCATGTCCGCCCGCCCGTTCACATGCGTTCCCTTCTGTTGTCACTGCTCAGTGGTCTAATGCTTCCCTCGATTAAACAATGGCCTTTGCTCTACGCAACATGTCAAAAACAATCCACGCTGCTGCTCTTGCGGATGGGCAGAATGTGTCGCATGCGGCGGCATACGGGAACTACGCGCTTTTTGTCACACCACTGGAGGGCATGGTGGAAATGTGGAGAGGCTCCGCAAGATCAGGGCGGCGATTGATCCGGAAGACGTGATGAGCCTTGCCAGGGGTTGGAAGTTCTAGGTTTGACTTACTCAGCTGTAAGACGGAGGACCTGAACTAGGATATCCGTTACAGTACTGTAATTGAATCATAGCTCGAGTTCGAGGTACAATAGAAGGTTGTTTTTGTTTCCTCCCCCGAAAAGCTAATGTCCAACAATGATGTGCATTCACTTTGGAATACGGACACTAATAAATCTATCATCGTTCTGCGAGATAAAGGGGTGATTCCGTTGAGACTATCCACGGCCATTGGAGCCCTCTCTTTGTGGGATCAGAGGCTGAATTCAGCGCGTCAATGACGAAACTGGTCACGGGATCCGCGGCAAACTCCGATTTGTTGATCGACGATGCAGTCCACCGTGTTGACTCTGTGGTGCCATGACCAGCGGCCCAGGGTCTCGCAGGTCTCGCCCTCCACTCGACGGTATTTCGAGTCGAACAGCTAGACGAAATTGTGATCAGGGTGAGCCTTGCCTATCGTGTATTTGTCATCACCAGCTCGGACATCCCCGCCATGGATTACTAATTGGCAACCGTTTCCACTTACCATGATGAACCTCCGACCTCGACGTTTCAGAACAAGAAATCGTCAACAGGAGTTGGAGAGTACGTCTCTGCGCTGCTGTGACATGCCGGGTGGGGACTGCACATGGCTTTACACGTTCCTTGGGCCGACTTTGCGTATTTTTCGCCGTGAGCTGATCATTGCCTGGGCATTTCCAGGAATATAACGATCTTCACACTTGAGTTCGGTGAACACAGCCTGTGGGATTTTTCGACTGTCCAACATTTCTTGTTTGGCTTATAATCCATATCTGTCTGTTTCGTCGCCAGACGCTAAGCTCTTCTATACGCGCTCGGCTCATCAGAGGTCCTCCTTTGCGACCATTTCCTAGCTCCATAACTTCTCACCTAGTTTTTTTTCCCTGCTTCGATAAGTGTGTCCAGAATGTCATGAAGTACACGTGATCGATTTTTCAAGACTAGGATTAGTGGATCTGGCGGGTGGTTTGAAACTGAACTTGTGCCCTGGTTTATAGCGACGTCGGACTATCACTGACAGCCTGTTTCTCCGTTCTCAAGTCTTGACGTAGGTAAAATTTGCATCCCCAGGTCGAAAGCAGGCCTTTCGCTCTCCACATTCGATGTCGTCAGAAAACGATCCTCGACAAGGTTTCCCCTTTCCTTCCCATTCCACCGCCACTCTTCGAACCCCACGACCTGTGGCAAACCAGGACGGCCGAATCCATGCTGCGGAACACGGCCAGCAAGAGGGTTTTGAGCAGTATTTCACGAATACCTCTCTTTGGACTTCCCCCACTCCTCAGGGTCATCTCTCACATGACGATGATGTTGATACACGCCGTGCCTCAGATTCCAGCGAGACCACCCTCTATGATCAGACTGAAGAAGAAATGAAGCGCTCCCTTCAAAGGGTATCCCTATCGTCTCATCAGCATCCGAACGATATCGCAACGCCGTTGAATTCTTACCTTTCTGGCGGTCCTCCCCCCTCTTCTGTCACGGTGAAACGTCGATCTGGCCATAAGTCCTCTCTAGACGAGAGTGACGACAGATCTCGTTTTCGCGATGAGGATGATGCGTTACTCGATGACCTCGGCGGCGAGGCTCCTCTGCACCGCGGCGTGGTATCTAATCTTCTCGAGCTCTCTCGCGTCTCGCGCTCGACTGCTACATGGGGTCAATATGGAACTTATCCCCTTCGTTCTGGGTCTCTCAGCGAGCCTGAACCCGATATGCGCCCTCGTTTTTCGCGTTTGTACTCACTCGGCGGGTATGATGAGGACGACCCGAGGATCACCGGTGCAACACGCGAGTCACTGGACGATCCGTCAGATCTCGAGAGAAATGTCAAAGACCAAATGGGTCTACTGACCATGAGTTACAAGCAACGGCGCAAGGAGGCACAGAAGATTAAGATCCGCTTTTTTGTGACATGTACGTCCAGATCACTTCATCACACGGAGTACGCTCACCGCTGGTTGTGTGAAGCCCTTCTCAATCGCCAGCAGTTTATAATGAAGCTTGCGCGTGCGCTCATGACGTTTGGTGCCCCCTCACACCGCATCGAATCCCAACTTGTTGCCGCCGCCCGCATTCTTGAAGTTGATGCCGAGTTTATTCACCTTCCAAACATCTTCCTCTTGTCGTTCGCAGACCCGGAGACATGTACCTCCGAGACGCACTTCATTAAGTGCTCCGGTCGACTTGCACTCGGTAACTTGAAAATGGTGCATCAGGTCTATCGTCAGGTGGTACACGACGAGATTAGTGCGAAGCGAGCCACCGATAGCCTCGATGCTCTTCTCAATTCCAAACCTATATACCCCGTTTGGACCCGCTGCGCGATTGCCTTCTGTTTGTCCGCGTTGATCTGCCCATTGGCATTTGGCGGGTCCCTTGTGGATATGTTCATTGCAGGATTTGGGGCGCTTGTTCTCAGCTCACTGCAACTCACAGTTGTTGTGAAGAGCCAATTGTACGCGAATGTGTTTGAGTGAGTGCGTCCTCATATCGACCCTCCATCTTTTATCCAATCGTTTCTCCTAGAATTAGCATCGCGATTTTTATTTCTTTTTTGGCCCGTGCCTTAAGCAGCATCCGCAGCGAGCTGTTTTGTTATACTGCCATTTCGTCCGCTGGAATTGTTTGTATTCTTCCGGGCTATCTCATTCGTAAGTATTCATATGTATGGATCTGTCCCCCCAGCTGATATCACCTTTTCAGTGAGCAGCTCCCTAGAGCTGGCCTCGAAGAATATGCTCTGTGGTTCTGTAAAGATGGTCTACGCCTTGATCTACACGCTGTTCCTTGGTTTCGGACTCCAGATCGGCTCTGACTTCTATCTCTTGTTTAACCCCTCCGAACGACATCGCCTCTCCTCGCTCGCGAACTCAATGTCGCATACTACCATCTTCTCTGGTACCTTTTTCTCGGACAACTCGACGCGCTTCCCGGAGAGTCAGCCTTTGTTCGGTACCTTTGCGTTCACAAATGGGACGTCGTTAAACCAGATGCACATCATTGAAGGGTGCCATCGCTTGTCCGAGTTCGCATTGTACCTACAGCCGTTCCCTTTCTGGTCTCAATTCATTACCGTCCCGGCGTTCTCAGTTCTCAGTTCGTTGGGTAACCTCCAGCCATGGCGCTCCTGGGACCTCGTCGTCATGGTCGTCATCTCGTGCATCTCGTTTGCCGCGAATAAAACCGCGAACCACTTCATTTTCAATAGGTCGGATGTGGTATCCGCGATAGGCGCATTTGCTGTAGGGTTGCTGGGCAACGTGTACTCGCGCCGATTTGGAGGTACCGCCTTCACTGCGATGGTTACCGGTGTGCTATTTCTGGTTCCGGTCCGTGCTTTCCTTCTCTCTGAGGTCATGGCGACGAGTCATTCAATTTGCTGTTGTCTAGTCTGGGCTTTCCCAAGCTGGAGGACTCACCGCGTCCGGCAGCGGTATTGACATTGGCGGTGCTATGATTGCTGTTACGATCGGTATAACTGTGGGACTGTTTATGAGCCAGGCGCTCGTATATACGTTCGGGACACGGAAGAACGCAGCGATCTTTTCATTCTGATCCTGGTGTGTCTCAACGTCTCTCCCCGTTCTTAGCACTTGCATGATGTCATCTTGTGCAGTATCTGTTTATTTATGACGAATTATTATTAATAATATGTACTGGTACATTGTCGTCAACAGGCTGAGGCTGTGAGTACTAAGTCACCATAGCTACTGTATGTTACACTGGGGCATAGAAGCGTCAGATTTCGGCGCTCAGTCAACACATGTTCGTTAGAAAGCTTCATGGAGTGCAAAATCGTCGATGAAGATGCCAAGCCAAGCCAAGTAGGCGGCCAGGCACGGTTGGGACTGAGCCATGCCCTATTTTTTATCCTCGTGAACTGGGTGGTCACTGGTCTGGGAGTCAAAGAATGTTGCTGAGGCTGCGTTTCGGACTCTTTTCCTTTAGGAATATCTCCTATTTACTTGGGGTGTCACATTCATGCTCTCTTTAACTGGGGAGAAACTCTCAACGCCTTCGCGCTGATACCCTTACCCACACGGTATGCGTTAGCGAACGAGTTTGAGTCTGCTGGGTCCGTGAGGTTGTAACCGGTCCGGGTGCTCCTTCCTAATCGGGACGCGTTCAGCCACACGGGGCTAGCAAAGCGTTACATGCGAGTTAAAGGGGCGAGAATCGAGTATTTTGAGCTCGCAAGGGAGCTCCTGCTGAAGCCAGCGGTATGGCTTATGACCGGGCGTGACGAGGAGACGAAACGAAAGCGAAACGTGTGCGGGAACGGGGAGAATGGAGGGACACGGCTCTCGTCGTATTCTGTGGTATTCTGCTGGTGTAAGACTATCTACATCCTAATATACAGTACTGTCTATGTGGTACGTGCGTGCTACGTATCCTAGGCTATGTTCCTGTGCCTTTGGGGTTGCTCCGCGTCGGCCGAAGGGGTCCGCGTTCTCCGATTCTCGCCCACGCTCTAACGCGCTCGCTCCTGGGCCTGGTATCTTGCTGCTTGACGTCCGGTGTTGTCCTGCGTTGTGGGGCCGACATGGCAGCACTAAACCCCGTTGGGGCGTGCCTTGTTCGCTGTCCGAGGTGCCCGCGCGTGCTGTGTGAGTCTTGAGTCACCCTAAGCCTTTTGGGGGCTTATTGAGGGGGTGTGCTGGTTCCGTTGCGTCTTGATTCGCTGGGGCTGAGTCGTACCACTCCTGTTTAATATTCTTAAGGTGTTTGGTGGTGTGTGGTGCAGTCGGAGGGGGCGCGCGTGGTCGTAGGGGAAGGGTGTGGTTGTGTGCCTGCAAGCTCGCGCCCGGGCCGCCATGCCGCCGCTTGCTCTCCTACCCTAAAGTTCACGCGAGCTGCCGCGCCCTTGGCCGCGCCTCCGGCGCATCAGAGTTCTTACGGCATTGATATTCACGGGATGGTCGTACAGTCGAAACGCGTTTTTTTTTAGCGAACCTGGGTAGTCCAACATGAACCCTGTTCCGATCTACCCTTGGATCTACCAGTCTCTATTTTTGCTGAAAGCTTGGGAGAGCCGGCCATGCGACAGGTGCGAGGGCAGTCTGGGCAGACGCTTAAGGCGACGCGATACTGAGCGCCAACGGTGTCAACAAATGATATGGGCGCTGGACTAGATAAGGACTCCGCCTATCCATTGAGGGCTGCTCTCTACCCACACCGGATCACTCATGGTTTTAACAACGCTTCTGCACTGTGCGTTCTCTCTGGCATTGCTTTCATATGGCCAACCAGAAGCTTTGGAAATCACAATTTCTTTGACCTCTTGTCTACCTGCGATAAGATTGCAGCAGCCTTGGCAGCAGCATCTCCGGGGCGTCACGACTCACAAGTATTTTTCCCTTGTGAGCACGTAATTCTCTCATTTCCGATGCTCCGATCTGATGGATGACCAGGCTGCATCTGGGTGCCTTAATTGTTTGCATCTAGGAAAGGGTATATAATCTTAGCTCGGATTTTGTTCGTTCATACGGCAACTTGGTAAGCGGAATGACCCACTCTCCTGGTGTTTTTTTCCCTTTCCTGGGGTATCCATCACTGTACAATTCAAGTATCACGAATTTATCCGGCGTTGGAAGGCCGTTGGCATTTTGTCCTGTCATTTATCTCTTGGACTAGATAAGGCCTTCCCTTGTTCACTGAGGGCTACTTTCTACCTCACACCAGATCACCCATGGCGTTAAGAACACTTCTACTTGGCGCATTTTCTCTGGCATTACTTTCGTATGGCCAGCCAAAACCTTGGAGAATCACAATTCTCTGACCTCCTGTGTATCTGCAATCAGATTGCAGCAGCTATCTCTGGTGCTTCACAAGTATTTTTCCCTCGTGAGCACTCCGTTTTCTCATTTCTGATACTCCGATCTGATGGGTAATTAAGCTGCTCCTGAGTACTTGTCTGACATTGAACACGCTACTCCCTCGAGTTCCGAGTCGTCAGCTTGCTCGGTGGAGCCTGGCTCTGCCGAGGACGTGGGAG